>JAVYIG010000171.1:47500-547500 GCA_035222895.1 Strongylocentrotus droebachiensis | reverse complement strand
GAGATTTATATTTAGCTATCACATTGTGTTGAGGATGAGTTAATATAACAGTTTGTTTGAATAATTAACTGATCATTTTTTCAGTTCTAGTAATAGTTTTAAGGTTTTACAGGTTTAAGTTCTTAGAAATCAATGAAATTATACTGATATGAGTAAATATGATGAAGTTACAAATTGTTAAAGTGTACTTTGGATCCGAAAATACCTTTTCTGTAAATTGTGAGTACAATAGTCGGCACACCCATAAGTGATCGCTCAAACTCCCACTTGGGTTCCAGGGTGGTGTTTATTTTATTTGTATTCTTTATTTTCTTTACTATAGCTGTAGCTGTGCACAAAACATTTTGTAGGTGATTGGTACACTTCAAATTTGACTTTGAAGCCATATGTAGAAAAGACACCAAACTTGTATACATGTACAGCAAATACAAAAGTTGTCATTCTAAACAATGAAGTAATTGTTATTAATGTGTATCCATACCACAATATGTTTCATTGAGAACATACGCTTATTCAGGACTCCATACTAACTCTTTTTCAGTAGGATTTCCAGAATAGAATTTGTGAGGTCTGTAATTAACCCCCCTTTACAATTTTGAAATGGGGGTCAGGAGTTAAAGTATGAGCCTCATGTGACAGTGATGTGTCTAGGGCAGCCGTTAGTGTATGCTCTATGTACTTAACTTGACCATTTAGTACCTAAGTATAGAGGGTATAGAGTTATTGTGATGCAAACTGTGGTTTGGGTCATACAAATGAGGTACCCCTCAGAGCTGAGAATCAAAAGGAAGGCAGAGAGATAGCAAGAGGAAGAGGCCTGCTGACGCAACGACAGTGATTGGGATCAGTGACTCTCCCTCTCCCGTGATCTCATGCCGGGATTGTCATACCGTGACACTCTTTATTAAAATCAGGTCTGGTTGAATGACCCTCCGAAGCCTCCTTCTCCTCCACCTCCTCCACCTCCTCCCTCCCTCTCTGACAATCAGTGCACATCTTGTGAAAATACTTGTTTAAGAGATGAGATAAGAGTCAATGGTCGGTATTCTACTGACTCAGTTGAAATTGACACTGGCGCTTGGTCATGTTGAACGAAGGAAAAACTTAGACCTAGGTCCATTTTTAGCCCATTATCAGTGGGAACTGGGTAGTATTAAGCCTATATTAAGCCTATAGTAAAGAGATAATTTGGTAATTAAGGGGTTAATTTAACTTTAGACCAAGCAAAAACCCATGTTGTACTAATAATTTAGTAGAATACTGGCCCAAATGTCTTTCAAGTTTTGATAACTGTTGCTTTTGTGTATTTTTTTAGCTACAGTGTCTCATTTTTGTACCAACATTTTCAAAGGAAAGCAATATCAATCATTCATAAGATTTAAAGTATCACTTGCAGCTTCAATATTGAATAGTTTCTGCCAAAATGATATGGTGCCATTCAAATTTTTCTGACATATTGAAGCCGTTGTAGGATGTACAATGAATAATAATATGTTGATAGGTTCAGAAGTGAATGCTTCAATGATTGTGTAATCAGTATTGATACCCTTTGAAAGTGTCAGGGTAACCGTATGAAGTCATCTGTTCATAGAAAATCTGCTTCAATGTAGATTTAACCCAAAACCTACTGAAACCCCATGGCTCCTACATAAAGCCTTCAGAAATGAAATCATCATTATTAAAAATATAATTGACTCTCATGAGCATATTGTAATTATAGCTAGTGTAATTACACTGAAGGAACTCTTGTTAGGTTCTGTACATACCGTACATGTAAGCTCTGCCTATGGAAAGATATTAGTGAATATTGCAACATGTCATTATTCATTGATCACTTTTTTAGAAACATTTTCCCTCTTTCATTTTTCTTTTTGTTGTTGTTGTAATGTGCAAGTTGTGATGTCTCGAGTACAAAAATACTATTATTTTTATGTCATACAAAGCATCTAGATAATCAATGACTTTTACTCATGCATGTTATCTTTGCATGTATCCCATAAAAGTGCTTGTAGATAGTGCCAAGTCATGTCATGAGTTGCTAGATCATTGTGTCGGTTACAACAAAACTTGTGGAGTAAATATAGATGAACTTGAACTTGATGTACCAATTGTGTAGTTATTTAGATTGGATCACAGCATTAAGGATTGCTTCGTGCATGCACGATAGTTGAAACTTGAAGTGACGTCAGCACAATAGGTTAATATAGATCTCTGTTTTGATTAGATTAGTTTGCTCTCTGAATCATATTTTGAAAAATGTTTATTTTGAAAAATATTTATTTGTTATTTAGTATTGATTTTTTTAGTTTGCTTTAAATTTTCATCACCATCATCATATTCATTTGTTTGTTTTTCTTTTAGTGTGTAAGCGCAGCTAAACTGCATATATCACCCTATTTAATTTCAATTCTGATGCAAAAATAGAAATTATATTATGACAATGTATAGAATATGCAAATGAGATTTATATGTCTATCTTGATATTTCTTTGTGAAAATTTCCCTTAGGAGTATCAAAATTTTGTCTTCAGATCGTTTTTCTATAGAGAAAAGGCTTGCTGTACTGTGAATGAAGTCATCTGTATCCTCATTTTTCTATTGCTAAGAGCTAATAATTTTCCCTCTTGGCCCTTTTGGCGAAAATCATGTAATAACCCGGTTATCTCAATGTACCATCAGATGTTATGTCAACCATTTTGACATTCGCTGTTATTAACAGCGAATGTCAAAATGGTTGACATAACATCTGATGGTACATTGAGATTTGCAGTGAATTGTAGTAAACTGATATAGGGCTACATTTCTGTGCCTATACTCAGGTAATATTGATTTAAAGAGTTGATATTTACCAGGTCATCCATAATAATCTTGTATTTAAGTAATATACTATTTTTGTTTTATTTGTAAAGAAATGTATTCAGCAAACAGATTATATTTATGAGTATATATATTTATAATTGTGTGAGTCTATGGTAATTATTATTGGTTTATGTTGGTGTATCATTGATATCTTAGTTCTGAGCTGTGGTATTTATTTTTAAATGGCTGATGTGTTGGAATCTAAAATAGCAAGACATATGTATTAATTTCATTAGTATAAAGGAGTTTTATTCCAATTCCACTTGTATAATGTATTTCATTCAGACTCTATTGGTGTCTGTCGATACTTCAGTGGGAGCTTGTCAGTTATTGAAGATGTGAAAATGAAATATAATCCAGAATTATGGATGAATCTCTTTAAAATGTTCAAATAGAAATAAAAATAAAAATTTCTTCTCAAGAGATTTGATAATCAACATCAAAATAATCACTTTGTAATTTCATTCAAAATGGCATGTTTAAAATTTAATATTGAATCTCTACTAAATTTCTTTTCTTTCTAAAGTGCACCTACCTATGTGCGGCTACATTTATTTTTAGTACTGCAATATAAATTGGGATAAAATGATAAATGCAAAGCCAAGAGATTGAATGGATGATGAGGTATAGAGGAGGAGGGGTAATACTAAGAAGACATGACAATGCAGTGCTGTAAAAATATTGTTTAAAGCCGGCCACAAAAGCTATGAATAAGCAGCTACCTGCTTTAGGGGTTTGTAATAAGTCACTTGGGGGATGCATGCAAGGCAGCACCAATTTGTGCTTCACCTCGATCGGCACAGGAAATGCCTGCTTAATGATCCTACTAGCGGTTGATGACAAACGGCTTTGGTGTGGTTGGAACAGGTAGCAAGAGTTGATTGAAGTCGTGGAAATAAAGGGAAAAGAGGATTTGTTTCACAGAAATTAGCATCACTTTAGGGGTAGATGTGATGTCCTGATTGTAATGAAAGTGGAAGTAATCAATGAAGCTCCTCTAAGTAGGACTTCTCTTTAATTTGTGCAATGACTGCTGCTTGAATACAGGAATAAGTTTATTTTTTGTCAATTTTTTTGGTTCTATTTGTTTGATTTTAATATGATCTGATAGTATTACATTCATTTTGTTGTGATCATTTGTGTAAGTGTAAACAAAATTTGATTTTTCACAGCCACATGTATAATCATAAACAATCCAAATACATTTTTGAAAATAGAAAGTGAGAAATATGAGTCAAATTGAAAATCATATTTCTGATACTAAATTATGAAATGATATATCTATAACACTTTTGTGTATATCTTACATGGACCATGCCAAGTAGGCTTAATAGCAAATGATTTTTTTTGTAAGCATGTCAAAAAAAGGCACTTTATGCTTTTAAAGAAATTGTTTGATTGAAGAAGCAGGTTTTTTTTGGATGTAATTATGAATACCCAAAACAAAAAATTGTAATTGGCAGGTGATGTTTTTCGTGGATAAATATATTGTCTATATTACTTATCAAAGAATATTCTTTTAAACTGTCTACATGATTGTATAAATTGGAAACAATATTGTCTTTTTAAGCAAAGTGTTTATATTTGTTGTACATACTATTTTGTGAAAGTTGCATGGTATAGTCAGCTTTTCATGCCGTCTTGACTTTTGTGAATAATTTTCCCGTGAACATCTGTCCAGTTTAAGTCTTTTATTAATCAGGAAAATAATTAAATTTAATCCTTGGTCCGTTCAATTTGTATCTGTTTTTTCATTTGTTTAGAGATGGTGTGAGCTCCTCAGTATAATTTAATCAAACATATGGTACAATAATATGGAAAGAACTTGATAGCGGGAGAACTGACAGATGTGTGTATTCATAATTATAGTAAAAATAAAATAATCCAGATCATTTGGTACTGTCATAGTGGACAAAATGTTGTGACTGATTGTTGTTATTTTTTAAGCAGTGGTGAATGTAAAGTGAGCGCATGTATGATATTTCAGAAATTTGCATGCTTGCTCAAATAAACTTGGTATGGAATTGTGAATAGTCGGGACTTTTGTTTATTTCAGTCTTGTGATAATTATTATGCGGTGTGTGCGGCAATTTATACGTTTATTTTGTCAGTAAGGACTTGTGGTTGGATTGTATTATTCCAGGGTTTTATTACTATATTATAAATATTTTCAAAGTTATGACTTGCAGACCTCATTCAAGAGAAAGAAAAACGAGTGAAAGAAAAAACTTAAAGGAGAGGGAGAGAAGAGAGAGAGAGAAAGGAAGTAAAAGAAAGAAAAGAAATGGAAACAACAAAAACCGTAGACAGATAGAAATGTGCTAATGAGAGATTACAAGTGAATTATGCCATAGCAAAAAACAAATCTCATTTGAATGTCTTACTCGTCCTGGATTATACTTGATGTTACTCGGATGGAGTAGGCACAAAGTAATTCAGTATCTCAGAAACGTATTACTAGTAAATACAATAGCTTAAATAGTACAACCATGTAACGCCTAACGGAGTACTAATTAATGATAATCAATAATTAACACTTGGTAAAAAGCACCAAGTTCACGCTTCAGTTTGGCTCAGGCAGTGGCGGATCCAGGGAGGGGCCCCCTCCCCTGGCAAAAACGGGTAAAAACACGTTAATGTAACCTTTTTTTGTTACAAAATAGAAGACGGGCCCCCTCTCCTGGGCTCAAGGGGGGGGGGGGGGTGGATGTTGAGCAAAATATCGGCCGACGCGATGTTCAAATTTTCGGGTCACACACAACAAAAAAATAGTGCTTCTTATTTGGCCCCCTCCCTTGCCGCCGGCTGGATCCGCCCCTGGGCTCAGGTTCATTTTCGAAAAAGAGTTGAAGTTAAATGCACTGATGCTCCTTCTACATTAGTCAGTAGTAACATACGACAGTAACCATGTCCAAACCAATGCTATTGTCTTTGTAAAACAGGGCCCGATCTTATAAACAGTTGTGGTTGATTCAAATTTATCACAATTTGATATCAATTGCAATCCTGTACTTCTTTGTTTGTAGCGATGATTTTGCGGACCAATCGCAACTGTTTATAAAACGACCCACTATTTTGATTACTTGTCTTTTCTCTCGTCATGTCCTCAAAATATTCCTTTGTGACATAGCTAGATATTAATGAGGAAAATCTCCGCCTACGATTCTACCTAATATGCCTAATTCAACGGTCCATATATATTCTTATATTTCTCACATAATGATAAATTTTCTACTGATGATTTCAATTATTACTCTGGTAATTGTTTACTTTTTTTTTCTTTCATAATATCCATCTAAAATGGAAATCATCAGTAGTAAGTCTACTTGTCAGAGGGGCGTTGTTTGATAGAGAAGTGTGTAAGTGCGTATAGGTGTATCCCCCTTCCGATCCTACCCTAACCCCACCCTCTATTCACAAATGTTGTAAAATTCAGAACTACTGTTGATAAATACAAAGGAGTCCGGGTTCGGTTTTTTGTGCACAGGAACAAAACTGACAAAAGGACCTTTTTGTATTTTTGTAATGATTTTCATTGATTGGAAATTTCCTGAACTATATATTATTGCCAGCAAATAAAGAATGAAAAAACAGTCCTCTCTTGTTCACTCTTTTCGTCCTCTAACATGTATTTGGAAAGAGAAAACGCAAAATTATCAGGAAATATTATGTTCGAATTAAAGTGGTCAGGCAATATAGCGACACTCTCATTGAACCTGCCTCTGCTCTATAGCTGTTGCGAAATGTTTTTCTTTGCAAACCGATCAGATTCTGTATAGGCCTTTCCTTTCTATTCTTAACAACTGGAATTTAATGGCCTGTAATTTATCAAAAGGTAAAATATTATCTAAATGTACGCCGCGTATTAAGCTTATTTCCACTTAGGCCAATGAAATGATGACATATAGGACTAAGATCTATTGGGATCGAGTGAGCCAAAATTAGGCTCAAATTGAGTAAAAAATATAGGCCTATTATACCGTCATGAAAATCTGTATTAATCTCATAAAATTTGAATTCCTTGTAAGCTAAAGAAACAAGAAAGAAAATGCTAAGAGTAATCGATAACACAAGTATTTCACATTTTCATGGAAATTGGCTTTGTGACAGTTTTTAGTCATGCTCAGATGCGGCGCGCCGGGGGAGGGCACAGCGCCCCCACCCACTTTTAAAGTACCCTCATGAAAAGTGCCCAATTTTACTACAAATTAATGCCCCTATTCAGCTCTGATAATTAAGTTCTCCCTTCAACTCTGATAATTGCCCCTATATTCAAATCTAAGAGTGTGCCCCCTCGATCTCCTTTCTATGCCATTTTCCTTCTGCTATAGGTGCCCCTCTTCCATTTCAATAGGATCAGCCCCTTCCCTTTTTCTTCGGCAAATGGCTTTTTTACTTATAATAATTGCACCGGGCCTTTTCCATTCTCATACTGTGCCTTTTTTCATCTCTGGTGAGTGCCCCCTTAATTTTCGGGTGCGAACAGCTGAGTGACACGTGCACCCATGGCAATATTGTCCTATTTACTTTGACACATATGCTTCTTTTCTTTTCTAAAAAGGTGTCCCTTTCACTTCTGATAAGTGGCCCACTTTCCTTTCTCCATAAGACGAGCCACTAACTTAAAGCGACTAAGAACAACTTTTTATATCTTGCAATGGTAGAATATTTCGCATACTTGATATAGTTTGTAACTTATAGCAGGTTTTTTTTTCTCCAGTCTTTCATGATGAGATAATAATGATGATAATATTACTAATAATGAAGATATATAATCAAAATGATGATAATGATATTATGATCTTAGTATTAATTAGTAATCGCGGATCATCATCTTCATCACCATCATCATGTTCATCGAAACGTACTGTCAACCCTGTATCTTTGATTATCGTTTTTCTCCTAAAGTCCTTCTTCTTCTCATCTTCTCCTTCTTATGTTTTTTCTTCATATTATCATTCTTCTTCTCTGAGCTCCTCCCCCCCCCCCCCCTCCCCCTCATACTCAGCTATCAGGCCCTGAAATGACACGGCTGCATGTTTTGCTCGCTCGTTTATTGATATACCTATGTCACAGCATAATGCAGCACCTTTGTGCAGCACAGCACAGCATGCAAGATCATTATCACAGAGAAAGATAATTATAAGATTCGAGATCGAGAAATATGCAAGAGTGTATGTTAACTAGCCCACCAAAAAAGTCGCACAATCATTTTTCGGTCTATAAAGACAAGTTGCCAATATGGTACCTATGCACGTAGTATCTGCCACATTTGCTTTACGGGATCGGAGCGAGTCGATTCCATCAGAGTTGGTCGGTAAGCGATGTGTTTAGCTACCCAATCGACGATATCAAGTGCTCAAGTCCGAGTCTGGTCCAGAATCAAGGAGAAATACCTAGTTATTTAGACTGCTGTAAATGAAAACGTCAATTTTGTTAACAATTGTGTTTTGACTACTACCGTCTTATTCGTACTGCTTATCCCCACCATCTTCATAGAGAACGAGAAACCGGTAAACGATGATGGAATTTACCTGTAACTAACGGTTACATGGGACGCGATGCCGATGCCAGAAAGCAGCTAGCACTAGCAGCCTGATTGTATCGCGGTGCATCTAGCCTCGGTTCCGTCGTACCACCAGTAAGTTGTGTGTGTGGACAGGTTGATTGTCTGGACAAAAAGTTTTTGTTTGTTTAAATAACTTGAACTTATAATGCCGCTAGTTCAGAATGATAACCAGACTTTGACCCGTCATCCTGGCGTGGAGGTCCACCAAAAATCGACCAAATATTCATCAATTGTTAAAATAATGGTCATGATTTAAAATGTTTCTTAATCTTAGACGTGTTTTGTGCCAATTTTCTTATTTTTTTTTGGAGTATTTTCCTAAAAACGAAGACTTGTACTAAACACTTTCTCACGGGATTCACAGCAAACTGCTGCACTACAATTGCAAACCGTACCGACGGGGGTGCGAGCGCGCACGTACGTGTGTTAAGTTAGCTACCGTATTAAAACTAAGATAATACAGTCGCTAACTTAACACACACAAAAATTAGGCCTAGGCTATTGTACATCGGTTCCCTGTACAGCTTGACTGTATGATGCATTCAGATGTCTTTTTTTCAGTATTTTGTTGGTCGAAATTGAGCTCCGTCCTCGTTGAAATTCTTGCAGCCGTATTTTAAACTGTTACTGTGCATGAAGGAAGATGACGTCATACATTGATGTTTGGTGGCACTTTTGGTGTTACGTGACCACCACCGACTTCTGACAGCAGCTAGACCCTATGGCTTCTGTCTCTAAAGAGAGGAGCCAACCCTACCCAAATCAGAGGCTGACAAACGAAAGAGACAGAATTTTCGGTCTAATATATGCGCAGACGTGCTGCACAGACTTTGTTACTCTATCTTATAGCTTTTTAAATGATAAATGTAATTCGTAATTAGCTGTAAACAGCTTTACTCCTTAGTTTTAGAATATTATTTATAGAGTTCTATTTTTCTAACTCCTTTTCTAACTTTTAGTCTGCTGTACAATACTCATCCATATGATTGCCATTTTCCTCATGCACTATCTAACCTGAAGTCCTTGCAAAAAATGTGATAATGAATGTGAATAGATCTCAATTTGCTTGCACATTGTTTGTCTCTGATTTTGTTTTTTCAATAATTGATTTTTGTAACTATTCATCTAGATGTAGACCCTACAAACTCGAGGATCTGTCAATTTACGAGACTCCAAGATGTCTTCTGAGGCAAGCAGTAATATGGACAGCAGCACGGGGGCCCACATTGGATCCACCCAGCGTCCTACAGCCAAGTACAGTAAGCTGACCAACAGTCTTCGTGTTCTGACTACCGGTTCCATGCAATGCTCTGTGTTTTGTGGTGGCAAAGGTTGCAAGTATGACAACCCTTCCAAGTGGAGCGAGGATCAGATGGCAATAAAAGGACTCTTTTCTCATTGGTATGTGTCAGTTATCCCTTCTTTTGGTTCCTCCTTGTCTAATTCCTCCATTTGATATATAGGCTTATATAGCTATGAATCTCATATCATGGGTAATTGACAAAACAAAACAAAGATATGCAGCTAAAGAGCGGATATTGTTTGCTTTATGAAGGTTGTACAAATTCTATCATATCGTAAGACAATCATCAAGATACAAATGTCATGTTTAAAAGATATTTTACAGCATTAAGCTATTCATATCCTGTTGAGGATGAATATCGAGTACCGGTAAAAGAGTAAAAATTTAAATAGACAACTAGCATTTGCCATAATGTTAAAGTGCATTCTCAATTTTTAAAATAATTTTATTTGTTTTAAAGCAAGAAAAGAAGTATAATTGTTGTAATTGTTTCAAAGCAGCAATATGCACACTTTATCTGAATGTGTTGGTTGTAGTGTAAAGAAATCTCATTCAGTTGTAATACTGATCAACGTTATACTTTTCTCTCAAATACAGATGATATGGAAACCTACAGTTCAATGATTCAATGTCTGCAATCACTTTTCTATGTATTTCCAAAATGTTCTTATGTGAATTGTAGACTTACCTTGTACCCTTGGATCTTGTTTGGCTTCAGGCTTTTTCAAAATTTGATGAAATCCGGACAAAAGTATTACTGAGATAATAGTTTCTTTTCTAAAATTAACTTTTCATCTATTCAGGGTGACCAAGAGAATTCTTGCCATGTCCAGACCATCAACAGAAGCTGTGAAAAAATATGAAATCATCAATCAATTCAAGGAGTAAGTACTAATAGCCTCTACATACCCAGTATATTTTATTTGTTTATGGACATTGAAATGCGAAAATAAGCCTGTCTGGGTATGTAAGTCTTGTTTTTAGTATGTGATTGTAATAATTTGTAATGATAAGAAAAAGGGTGGAGCTTAATCTCATGTATCATTTGAACATTATTGCATGTTTGCTAGCTCCTTTCTGTGTATGAATCCCTGTGCTGTGCTGTGCTGTGACTCGGCCCTGCTCATGGGGTTTGATGTCTTTTATAAGGTAGAAGGGGTGTAGATTTTACTGAGAAATGTTGGTTGCAATCATCTATATTCACTTCCAAGGGTTATAAAAGTTGCCTTGGTATAACATGCCAGGATCGTTTTTACATTTGTGTAAAAAGTTTCGTTTTAAAATTGAATAACATTCACCTTTTCAGTGATGACTAAACTAGTATATTGTAGAAGTTTTATCTGCTGTCTCAATCATGTGTATGCGTGATGCATGTGCTCATATACTGTTGCAGATTGATTCTATGATTGATATGCTTTTATTTCTTTATGTCCCAAACAGACATGGAATAAAAGCAGTAATAAATCTTCAGACAAAAGGAGAGCATGCTCATTGTGGGCTAGGTTTAGAGCCAGGAGGGTTCTCGTATGATCAAGAGGAATTCATGGAAAACGACAGTAAGGGCTTACCCAGTGTTTCATATTATTAGTCATTGTTATGTTTGCATAAATGTGCAGGTGCTTGCACGATGTTATAGCTCACCCATCCCAAAAAGAGTGATTCATGATGAGTTTATTTCATATTTTCGAGATTTAGCATTAAAGCACAGTCTGCCTACTTCTATCATTAGCAGCATAAGGCTTGACTGATACATGCCATGGTTTAGAGCCTGCAGTTTGTAACCAAGCATTTCAATGGTGATTCCTTTGGTCATGAATTAATATTTTACTTTCTAGAAATTTAAATCCAAATAAGGAACCAAGAGCAGAGAGGATGGTTTATAAACTTCTCCCTCAGTTTCTTATGTGTCGCATATACATTTATATTTTTGTTATCATTAACAATACCATATTTGTTTATGTCTTGATTATTTTCTACCAATGTATTCTGATTTAACAGTTTTCTTCTACAACTTTGGATGGGATGACTACGGGGTTAAATCCTTGACCTTTATACTGGACATGGTCAAAGTCATGACATTTGCAGTAAAGGAAGGAAAGGTATGTCACCGCTAGTTTTCTTATTTGTTTAGAAGTGGATAGAGTGATTTGCAAGTAGGTTAGGGCCCTGTCTTTTAAAGAGTTGATGTTGATCGCAAATTATTTCCGATTGATTTCAATCGCAACCATGTACATAAGAGATAAACTTGTGATTGATTTTGAGCAATCGCAACTTTTTATTTTAAAAACAAGGCCCTGATGTAATGTTTTGAACTAACAGAGATCATTACAATGATTGGGAAGCCAATTGTATGATCTCATTAGCTTTTGTTGCTTTCTTTCAGATAGACAATAAAAGTTTATAAAACTGGTATGTAGTCAGATGAATATTATACCCTCATGTATCTCTACAGAATGATGTGAAAATGAGTAATGTACAAAGCTGTATTCAAGACTTTTGCATCTTGTATTTGTCTGCATAAAATGGAAGTTTGAACAAAATGTAATAATCAAACATGAACAGTATGAAAAATATGAAAATTTACAAGCTGAGATTGACTGCCTTTGATAAAGGAACAAAATTGTTTCTTCCAATGTCTTTTGTAATAATTAACATGGTCATAAACAAAATGTCCAATATATGTTATGGTTATTGGGGACCGGAAAAAGTAAACCAATTGATGTATTCCTCTAAACAGTTCCTCTAAATAGTAAACAACTCTTTTTTGTTGTGTTGCATTAGGTTGGTGTTCATTGCCATGCTGGTCTAGGCAGAACAGGGGTGTTGATTGCATGTTACTTGATATATGCTAAGAGATTTGATGGAGATCATGCAATCCACTTTGTGAGAGAAAAGAGGTAAGAATTTAGCTTCTCTTTTGATTCAAATTTTTTAAGACTAAATGTATACATCAAGTGTGATATTCGTATTTAAAAATTAGGTAATAGGAACTTTTAGATTGAGTGGAAGAGAACGGCATGAATGTCCACTGATCATGCGTGTCCATGGCAAGCCGTTTTAACATTTATTCCTATTTCTTGATATCAAGAATTCAATTATTGATATCAATATATGACTTTCTGTTTTAAAGCAATGGTAATTCTTGATATAAAGAATTGAATACTGACGGATGGATTACTATCTAACTCGGGACATGTTTGTATCTTGCAGAGTCAATGAACCGATTAGATTTTAGGGTCAAAGTTCAAAAGGTCATACATGTATACCGGTATGAGAAAATAGCTTGTAATCACAATATTCTGTGAACCTGTTAACGGATTACAATCAAACTTGAATTGTTATGCCTCCGCTACAAAGTAGCCGGAGGCATTATGTTTTTGGGTTGTCCGTCCGTCTGTACGCCCCGTTCTCGTGATCGCGTTATCTCAAGAACCCATAGATGGATTCCTACTAAACTTGGGTCATGTATGTATCTTGCAGAGCAGGGTATATTAAGCACAGAGTAGAAAAAATGAATTTCTTGAATTCTTTCTCGTTTTCAGGCCAGGTTCCATTCAGACAAAGGGGCAGGTGGAATGTTGTCAACAATTTGCCCAGTTTCTCATTCCTCTTCGAGTGGTGTTTTCAATATGGTGAGAACTTGAGTCTCTTTCTTTCAATTCACATTTATCATAGTAGAAGTGTAGTAATACATTGTAGACCTTTCTTATTTGAAGTAAACAAAGACAAGGGGAATAATTTTCCTCTTCGAGTGGTGTTTTCATTATGGTGAGAACTTGAGTCTCTCTCTTTCAATTCACATTTATCATATTCTAAGTGTAGTAATATGTTGTAGACCCTTCTTATTTAAAGTAAACAAAGACAAGGGGAATGATAAGTGAACTGGTTTAGCATCAACAAATGGTATATTGATTGAATTTTCACAGTTCATCTACCCTTCTGAACTATACGATAACAAGTAATAATATGTCTTGTTTGTGCCTTTATTTTTTTCTATCCACAGTGATCCATGCTCTTTTCCATTCACATTGCAACAGTTCATAAACAGACAGAAACATCTTCTCCACGGCGCTGAGAGCAGAGAAATGAAGCATATACCAAAGGTAACATTGGCAATAAAACTTCAAGGATTAGATTCATGGCTTCAATATCTTCCGGATATATGGCTTTTGTGACTCATGTTTATTATTTTTGCTATTTAGATTTATATTTTATGATATAATCAAATTTTAAAAAGATTAAGTTATTTGAAATCATTGTTATTATGATTGACACAACGTTGCAATTGCATTTGCTAAGCTGCAACATTGATCTGATTTTTGCGAGACATACATTGTATTGATACATTATCAAGTATCACAAATCATATGATACAAATTCCAGGTCACATAGTCAAGGTCAAAGGTCATTTTAGGTTAGTGGACTTGGATTATGTTTTCACAACTTTAATAATATGAGAATTAATAAATCAACTTTTGTTATTTGTTCATATTTCATTAAAGTTATCAATCTTGGTTCAAATTACAGTAAATAATTCTTCTGATGATTCTTAGTCAACATTCACTACAAAATGCTGATTATATTCAGAGGATTTTGTTTTTGGGGGCCTGCTTATGGGCCACCCTGCCTATAAATAATGTCCCAACCTCAATTTTTCATCATATCGAATTGCGTAATGCAGGCGAGACCGCTGAGAGCGTTTCCCATTCAGCTATTTGACACTGAATATTCAAGTAACTTCTTTTTTAGTGTGCAATGTTCTGAAATGCTCATTGTTGTATTTGTATGACAAAATTCATGGCATTTAGGAGCTCATCTCATTATTACCGTGACCTAGTTGAAAAACCCCAGACTTATAATATAGTTGACAAAGGAAGTATTTTTTCTTAAGTTTGAATCATTCTCTGATGCAGATCATCAAGATTGTATGTGTGCGTCTACATCAGCTTGCCAATATCAGAGATGTCCACTCGACATGCAGCATGGGCAGGTCAGACAGCTCGGACACACTGAAGAAGTTCACTCCAGGAGTGTTCAAAGACACACAGCGTTCCACCGAGGAGAATCTTCTCAAAGAGGAGAAAGATAGGAGAAGATTGAGTCTTCAGCTGTTGAGTGATAACAATGGGCTGAGTGCTTCTGCTGCTGAGGCATACAGCATGGTCCCACCAGGGAGCAAGAGCCCAAATTTAGACTTAAGGAAGCTGCATCTGAACGACGGCTCTACTGTGTCAAGTTCAGAGGATGATGCAATGTCGATTGGAAAAGCTCAGAGACTGAAGACGAGCCACTCTGAGGATCCGTTAGGAGTATCACGTTTATCAAGACTAAGGATTAGTGCTTCTCTGTTGAATAATCCTTCCTTGATGAACATGCAAGAGGATGGTGACGTGGAAATGGTTGCAGATGCTATGGGTTTTGATACCAGAGGAAGAGGAGGGGACGGGGATGATGATGATGATGAGGAGGAGGAGCAGGAAGATGTAGGAGAAGAGGGCGGAGTTGCTGCTGCTTTACGGGTAAGACTAACAAATTATCAAATCAAAAGATCATTCTTATGTAGAAAATGCAATTAGATAATCTGTCTGAAGAAGTATGTGGATCACAATCTTACCAAAGAAAATCAAGATGTACATGAATCTGATTGGAAAGCATTTAAATGTCATAACTGACTCTCATAACCCATATATTTTATATTATTTGTCAATAGGTTACATATTATTATTTTTATCTCTTCATGTATCTTTCTCCCATCTACTCTGGGTGTGATGATAACTCTCAAACTTTTTAACAAAGACATTCACTTGAATACGTTGTACAGTAGATATATTCATCATATGTTAATGCAATGTTTAACATGAAATGCTTATAATATTTTGTGTCTTTTGAAACAGAATCTAAAGCAGAGAGTCGAGTCATTACAGGTAAGCACATAAAATGTCCTCCAAATAGTAATCACAATGTCAATTAATGATGCTGTTGATGTAATGTAAGCCTTTTTTCCTACCCTCTACTGAGACATGTCCCTATATTAACCCTATCTAGCCCAGGCTATTTTGAAACTGCATAACCCGGGGGGCTTCTAAGGCCCCCCCCCCCCCCCCCCCCCCCCCCATGATCTCGGCTAAGGATTGATGATGACAGTTATCAGCAATTGAGGTTGTAGCTTAATTATCTCAACTCTGGGACTTTCATTAGAAAAAGGAAATCTGTATACATGTTATGCCATCTTTAATACATTCTGGTAAATTATTAGAATCAGAGAGAATACATTTGATATAATTTTTCTTCTTCTTCTTCATTTGTTTTCAAGCATAATTTGAACCAGAGTCAGTCAGCCTGGAAGATAGTAGCTACAGAAGAAGATCCATTTGTGCTTGCTGCCCTCATGTGGTCATGGCTGGAACATCTAAAGGTAGTCTACCTAATATCTAATCTTAAGCCACCTTACTAAATACAAACTGCAACTTTCCACTTTATAGATTAGAATCATGAATTATTTGTTGATATCTCATCTGCAAATATGATAAATTAAAAATACACATGGAATTTCATTACCTTGTACTTCAGCTGTTATCTTTTGAGTTTCTAAACACCTTTGTTCCATGCATACTAAATCTTTGGCATTCCATATTTAATAGTAGAAATCTTTTTGATGAGCATTATGTGGGATTCCATATCTTTCATTATATATATCTATTGTAGGAACCAGTTTTGCAGAGAAGAGATGTAGAGAAGCTGGTTGAATACTCTGGAGACTTGCTGAAATCTCTAAATTTGCTTGAAAAGGTAAGTTACTTAAAATCATTATTATTATGATTGACAAAGGGATTTATTACTTTAAAATGTTAAAGGTAAAGACCAGTATTGGAAATGCCCCAATTTAAAAAATGAAATGGAAGCTCTTTATTACCAATCATGTGAAAGAATATGTTTTGACTAATACATGATGATAACAATTTTACCGGGAAACCGCCTACTAATTGATATATTTGGTAAATTAGTTTATCTATTGGACTGTGAGAGATAAACGCACGTGCCGCGCACGAGTGCGTAGTCCCATTACATCTTTCTGTGTACAGTGCTTGTAACTTTACAAAGACTGGGCCAAATTTATTATCATTTTGATGATTCCAGAACCTTGCAGTACACACCAATACTTATATGCTAGATGATCAACCTTTTCTGATCGATTCCACAACGTTTCTTTCACAATGCAATCGCATGACCATAACTGGTCTTTATCTTTAAAGGTGGACTATTTTCGACAGAAATATAGGTTATTGTGTTTTATGTTTGAACAAGTGGATTATTAAACTTTGAAAATGACACAATCTCTCATGAGGATTAACAATTACTGGTATGCTTCTTAATTTTTTTCTTCTTCAAAAAAACAGTATCAGAAATTAACCATTGATTGCCTCCTGAAGACGATTGGAGGCCTAAGACCAGTCTCTAACGGTGTAGAAGAAAGGCTTGTGCATCGCTTCATAGCAGCCATCACCCATAGACCTCATCAACACGACAACAAAGAATTGCTGCAATTTGTTAACGGGTACATCAGTGCATTACGATCAACCATGCCCTCTGTGAAGGCCAGAGGTAATGCGAATCCAAGCTCTTCTTCCAAGCCGCCCGAGATAAAAGACTTTGTGCCGGAAAAGAAGAAAGTGGCGATGGAGGAGAAGAAGAAAGCAAAAGGAAAGAAGAAGAAAGAAAAGTCACCGAGGAGGGAGGAGGTAGTTGTCAAGAAACGGGAGAAAGAGAATGACCAGGTCGGATCTTCAGATGATGAAGAACCTTTCAAGTTCACAGTTCCAAAGAAAAGGGGTAGTGCTTTGCCTCCCATCTTCTGATCTCTAGCTCCTTCAGGTCTTTGCTTGTCCGCTTGTCTTTCATTTATGGACATTACACAGAGAGCTGATACAAGAACAACTGCTACGTTTATGCTTCTTCGCCAGTTTTACATTCCAGGAGTGGTATGAGAATTATGAAATAAATGTTGTGATAATCGCGTTCTTTAAGAACTTATTTATTCCTTCATCCTTCTACCGGTATATTCTTTTGGATGTTAGGTCAGGCTCCCATACCCATTTTCCCTTTCTGTAGATTCCTTTTGTATTTGCTCATTTGTATTATTTATTCTTCTCTTTTTATGGCATTTCTGACGTTTAAAAAAGAGAACTACTCTGGTTGAGAGTCACAACTTTCACAATAAATAATTTTGCTTAATTTCATTATGTTTTACACCTACATGTATTAAGAGGGGTATAACGCATGATCACAAAACATTACAATTGTTTTGATTTTTGTTTTGTCAATGTGGTATCCATTATACTACATATTGTTGCACAGCTCTGTACTTTTGATAATGTCAAATATATTAAAAAACAAATTAAAACTTTATAGGCTTGTAGTTCAAATATTTTAAACCTATGGTTCACATGCTAGTTACAGATCAAATGGATACTCAATAATTCTGTTTTGTATCTTTTTAATTGGGGAAATTGAGAGATTTATTGAGATCGCCAAATGCAATGGGACATAACAAAGCAAGAAAATGTTGACATTCCGTCCAGGCTTTCCAATGAACTTGATGAAGGACATCTTTAGAAAGTATTATTTTTAATGATCATTCAAAGTAACCGTTCTTTTGGAAGGGTGTTGCTGTCTGTATGAAAATGTGCGCTGACATGATATTTTTTAGGCCAAGGCATCACAAAACGGGTACAAACATGAGCAGTACTTACGAGGCAATATCAGTTCAAATGCTCACAACTAAATGAATTCTTTGCTCGTTTTCGAGAACTCCATTTTTTTTTTGTGTGGTTCATCTAGGCCAATACACCTGTATAAATTTGGGGAGCTGTTCAAAGATTAAAACAAACTATGACTTCTCCCTAAACTGTGGATTGCTAATATATATGGTCAGACCTTTTTAAGACCATGTACACTGTAGTTAATAATACTTTTTGATAATTGTGACTTTGAAAAAAAATCCCATATCAGAGTTGTATTTTAGAGATATATTTTCATAGATTAATGTCATTTTGCCAAACTACCAAGTCATGTTGAAAATGTCATTTTCTTTTACATATTATTTTTTGTTGAAAAAAAGTGACTCCTCTGTTTGTCATCAAAATTGAAGATTCATGTAATGAGTACTTGTCTTTAATAATGAAGATTATCTGGCCCTACTCTTGGCAATTTTTTAGAAATATACCCACTGTAACCTTGTTTTTTGAGAGTCATGAGGACGTTAAAGTGGGTTGTTGTGTTTTTGGTCACAGTGGCTTTTTCGAGGCATTTTTTGCACATTGTCAGTAAACAACGCTTTACATTAATAAGTACATGTAGTTGTATCTTTTGATAAATTTTCGACCATGTGAGGAAATGTACATTATGTAGTCCTTATTTGTAGTTCCGCATGTAGTTTATTATTCAACATGCCATCGACACAACACAATTACTTCTCTTTTTTTTGTAAGTCATCAATAGATATTAAATTTGTATTTATCACTTTAATTATTATACTTTTATGATACATTTATATGATATAAATCCACATCTAATTTGGTTCATTGTCATGCGTTTATAAAGTGCGATATTGTGTCAGTAAAATCATTTGCATCGCACTCTTTATATTATTTTTAGAATAGACATACCTAAGATTGGTATGCTTTATTTGATGCAGTTTACAAAGAATGAGTACAAAGTATTCTAGAAATAATAATGACAAAGATATGTTTGTATTCATTGAGATAGCAACGAGGCTTGTTTTGGTATTGTAATTCAGAAATTTTAACATGACGGAGGAAGAACAGTGCAATGAGAAAAACAAATAATAATATATGACAAACTACAATGTGTTCTAATTCAACATTGATATTTTTGTATTATATATATATATGTAGTGTATTTATATTTAAAAGTGATACCACAACTTCTTTCTTTTTGACCTCAGATTTTAAATCGGGGAGGGGGATCAATATGCAGATATTTCACAATGTAAATTTATCCAAGCTTTGACTACTTTTAGAGAATGATAAATGATTTTCTCTTTTATGAGCAAGGTTGAGGATTGCCAACTTCTTGGACTATTCCGTGATGGTAAATTTCTAATAAGACTAAAATTATTAAAAGTGAAGTAGAGAAACATGGGGAAATTAATGTAAAGGTTATGGTCAAGGCTGAAATTAACTTATGGGGAGAATTACTGTGTTAAAAAAAACATGTGGATTCAGAAGATCATGTTTTGTAATTCTCAGTATTGTCTTCTCAGAGACATTGGATCAAATTCTTGTAGATATCTAATACCTCGGTCACACTGTCAACCTTATTCCATACCGAACCGACTCCAAACTGACCAACTATTGCTCATTCCTAGTAATGTAATAGTGTATTCGGTTTGTTGTCGGTCTCGTTGCTGTGACTGAGGTTTATCTATTGTGCATTTGGTTACCATGCATGTCATTGTTTTCATGTGTATTCAAAATGCATGCTCAAATCTCAATCAGAAAAGTACCCGGCCAAATCATCATGTTTAAATTGTCTTGGAACGAATTGCTGTATGATCAAACACATCAAGAAGAAGTACACAGAAAATGTTTTGCGAGTGAAGTTTCAGCATTACACAAAACATTGTTCTTGGCTCATATTAATCCTGATAACTGAACTTAAAGGTATTACAAAGTTTTGGTATGGGGGCATGAATAGTTCAAATGAACATATTGGAAGCATATGCGATCCTACAATATTCAGTGATCGTTGTCCGGGTTGAAATTAGGAATAGAGTCTCAAGTGATGAAATTGTAAACAGTAAACTTTTTTCGTTGTATAGCTCCCTCTCAAGGTCAAGATATTAATTTAGCTATAAAACAATGTTTTTTGACTAACATTGACCGATTGGCTATTTTCCTTTTGAAAATTATATATCCCAACTATTATTCTGAAATTTTCATGGTCGCAGCTACCATTGTATGGCCATTGGCGAAAATCATCGAAATTTACCATAAGCACCAGTAAATTTTGATATTCAATTTTTCTCTGAAGCTGAAGTGTTTTAGGGGCTAATTTTTTTAGTGTTTATAATACATCCACAGGGGCATCCAAATATTTCAAAATTGTAAAGAATCTTTGTCCAGCCAATTTTCAAAATTTCCTAAAACTTTGTATTACCTTTAAAAGACAGTGTTGTGCACATCATGCTGATTAGACTGCCTTCATATAGAATATTGTGTACTAGTAAATTTACCGGTATGTAGAACATTGAGTGACATTCTAATTGAATTGACATTATTTTAGGATGATTTATGTATATTTTATAAGATTTGTTGTTGTCTTTCCTATGTTAACATATTCTGTGTCAGTGAATTAACAAGTTTTATTGTAGAAACAAATTCTAGATTATTTGGCTGAATTTTGTGCTGTGTTTAATGAAAATGTAATTTTATTAATATTGATATTAAGAAATATAATGAAATATCATTATACATCTGTTGCTTTTGATGTCCTTTTTTTTCTTGCCTCTAGAACTCAAAAATTTGCCATATCAGAAAGTACAGTCAACTCTGCATAACTTAAAATCGCACAAGTCTGAATTTTCCCGAAGTCAAATCATTTTTGGGGACCAAACTATGCAAAGTGTTATTTACGCTTCCTATTATTAAAAAACAAACTATTTTTTGCAGTCCCGACAGATTTTATGTATGCAGTTAACTTAACTGTTTAATATAGTTACTGTTACTAGTCACTGCATTCAAATGATAGATTATATTACATACACATTAGATGTCTCAGGCATGCCCTTAACATAGTGTAGTGATCAGGGGCAAGAATTGTTAAATTAAATTATTAAATACTTTAACAAAGAGATAACACCCTTCTGGCATTGAAAATCTGTACATGCAGTTTAATAGTGCGTTCTCACTGTGAATGTTATCACACTTTACCACAAAATGAGGACATTAGTGCCATACACGTAGATAAACATACAAAATTCAATGTATTTTTCATACCGCACAATGAGGTACATAAATGTACATTATTTGCAGTTACTACATAGATCATTTACTAAACACAGGCAAACAATGGTATCACTTTTAACTGAACATTAAAGACATATAATATTGGATGAAATTGGTGAGGTATATAAGGCCTCAAAAAAATGTATTGTATTTTTTTAAAACTTTTTTTTTTATTGTCCTTCTTTGGGCTAATATTTCTCAGTTTTGAATGCATTAACATTTTTTTCTCTAAAAAACGATTTGAAAAAAAATAATTTAAAAGCCGACCGTAGATTTCAAGATTTTTGGGTCGGTCGAAAAGGGTACCTAATACAACATTTTTTTTTTTAGGCCTAAAGTAGGACATAGGAATACATGACCAGAGTTATAATCGCATTGCTAAAATCGCAAAGAAAAGTTAAATGGTTATATTGAGGGCTACAAAATCTCACGACATAATATTTTAAAAATTATTTCTTATTATGTGTCCCATCAAAAGTGTTGATCACCGATACATCAGACAAAAATTCTACATAATTTCAAATAACATGAAATAATATGCCAGTAAAATAAAATGTATTACTCATTGCGTGTCCCTTCAAAATTTTGATAATGCATAAAGCAAAAATTCAAAGACGAGAGAGAAGGGAAACATGTTCCAACATGGACCACTTTTACAACATGCCTACATGTTCCTCTATAGATAATAAAGTGTATTCCCAGGGACGTACCTCAATGTCTACTACAATATAACTTTTAGAGAGTGCAAGTATATAAAAGCAGTTATGACGACAGTGATTACATAACAAGTTACTAATGGTTGTAAAGGCTCTTCAGCCGAGATAAAACAATTTTTTTCATAATTGATATGTATATATGAAAGATAAAAAGAATGGTTGGTACGAAGGGAATAGACAATAGCCGACCAAGGCTAATCAAGCCCGACTCGTTACAGCAAAATATTATATTTCGGTAATAATACGTTATGAACAAATGACATTAAGGAAATTACTTCTTTCTAACGCTACAAACCGATACCCGATTCATTCCAACTTACGTTCAAATCAAAATTTGAATCTGAAATCGATACCGAGCTGAATTTGTAAACAAAAGGGATCATTAAAGATAACTTTAATAGATTCTGGAAATGGAATTCTAGAGAGAAATCTTCAATTTTACTCACTCAATCGTCTAAATAAAACAGACAATGTACAAATACTTGCTGGATATCAATGACTGAAAGGCACAACTTAATTTTTGAAGAGACCACGAGTTAGCCCCTTAATCTGGGAGACTAGCTTGATTTTCTTAATTATCTCTCATTGCAAATTAATCTGCTATTCAAAATTTATACATCATTTATTACCGGTAGTTGTTTTCAATTTATTTTTTCAGCCAAAAATTATATTTGGGATAAGTTCGATATTATCAGCTCTCTTTGTAATATTGTATCTTAAATGGAATTAAATGACATACCAGTGTTCAAAAGTCAATTTTCTCTTGACTGGAGTGTTCAAGAAAACATTGTTTAAAGTTGTAGTTCTCAATCAGGATAATTGCATGATCTATACAGGAGCAATGCTTCAAGTTTAGAGATGTTCTGTGATCCATGTATACATGTTCATGAAACAATCTGCCTCAGCATCAACTTTGTTGATCGGATGACTGTTATCTGGATACATCAGTAATCTACACACAGGAGGATACATCAAAATATTACATATGGATCATAATTTAACAATGTTTGAAGGCTAATTAATGCTCATCACTTCAGGATCTGGCTTCATTAAAGTTGTGCAAATCAACTTCATTTCAGCTTCATACAAACAATTTTTGAAAGTAAAACACATTTCATTTACTAACCCATATCCATATAGCAAAGGCAAGTCTGCAAAAATATAATGCTAACATGAGATATTTTTCAAGAAGTTCTACATATAAAACAAAATTAGATAGCTTCGGCAGTTACCGATATGTGATTGGTCCAGAGCTCGTCACGTGATATCGATTGCGAGGATCATAATTGTTATATTTTCCTGGCCTGTCACCTTCGATGGTTCTATTGACCAGCTGGTGAAATGAATATATTTTTAATCAATGTACAAATTTTTTTTTTTTTTTTTTCTTTCAACTGCCAGGAAAGTAAAATTTTGTGCAATGAATGAAATGCATGACAACCATTGAATACAAAATGTACTGACCTTGTTTTGACCCCACGTGCCTTGAGCATCTGATGGTAGCGTATGCCCTGCTGGGGTGGAACGCGAAGGTCATCTGATCCAAGCATTAACAGGGTTGGAGCTTTCACCTAATGATAGAAACGTGACATTTCAGCAACACATCATAAATAATTAAAACCTGTTTTTAGCAGCCACCACTATAGGAAGACTACATTGTCTTTTTCCACTTTAAATTTTTCTTAAGTTACTAAAAACATTTAAAGAAACAAAACCTGTACATAAAGATCACTTGCATATAAAGACCACGTTTCTTGTTACCTGTGAGTCGTATTTATATAAATTTTTCAACATAATACATGTAGGTGTCAAATATAAGTTGCATACTTGCGGTCATTTCTGTACAGACCTCATTGAATATGCGCTGGGAACTTTGTTGCACGCAGTTGTCATTTATTAACACATGATAAAACCGCACATTTTACAGCGTCAATTCTGAACGATCCTTGAGAGTGTGTCTTATAATCACTATATTTTCTCCTCCTAGTATTTGATATTGCCTTATTCAACCAACCTATTTTCACTTACCTTGTCAATATAAGCCATAGGAGAACAGTTGAACATCTTAGCATACATCTCGGCTGATGGCGCTATCTTGAAATCAAAATCCATACCAGCCTCTGTCATTGTCCTAAGAAAAAGAGAAGAATAATATTTGTGGTATGTTGAAAATGATTACAGATTAAAAAGCGCTCTCAATCTAAAACATAACAAGCACAACAGCATACTTCTAACCTATTTTCTCACAAGATTTCAAATAATAGGAGTAAAACTCCCACGTTATAATTACAATATTTGCTCAACTACAATACATTAATGACAAATGCCATAAACAAATTTTTGGCAGCAAGGCATATTATTTAAATGCAATTTCGCAGCTTGGTGGGGATACTGTACGACTGTTATGAATCGTGACATGGTCCAACGTATATTATCATGCATGTGTATTCCAATTCTCTTTAATATTTGGACTGCTTGTACCATCTCATATATAAGTAGCCATCACTGCCAAACTTGTTGTTGTTTGTTGGCATAGTGTAACAAGATCAATACATCTGATTGTGTGATCACAATTTAGGTCTAAAAAAACACATTCTTCATTTCCTAATTTCATATCTTCACAAGATATCGTTTGCCCGGTCTGCCTTAAGCAGCCTTTTAGCTTTCTTTTCTATCCTAATATGGGAAAGGAATGGTTTCTTTATGACTCTTCACTCACAAGTCTGGTATATCTCCACAGAAAAGTTTATCTGGAAATAAAAATACGTAACGAGAAATAAGAAAGAAAATCAGCATACCAAGATGGAATGTCTGTACCCCCAAGCATGGCTGGAAAAAGAAAATGGTATAAAAAACATTATTCAACACAATTGAACGTGAAATGGGAAAACAAGCAAATTTATTTGTTTAGTTAATGTTTTTCTTTCATTATTATCTTTACATGATTAAACAAAAACAAAATTAATAATAATTTTGAATCAATGCTTTCTTTAAAACTTCCTTTCCTAAAATAAAATAAATTCTGGTTACAAAAGTTCTCTTTTCATTTTACTCACACCTAATACACATACATACTACATGTTGGTACTGGTAGTGGTTGTGTAATTAGTAAAGCATTCCCATATGTAAACACTACAAGAAAGTGCATAAAAAGGGTGAACTTTACATGAAATGTGTCCTGTACAACATCAACAAATGAAACGTATTACTTGATTGATATAATTATTTTTCCTTCTCGCATGACTATGTGTATATCCTGACCGATACAATCAGCCATCGGTTCTGTACCTTTAGTAAGTTAGAAACATTGTCCTAATGTCATTAAAGGCATACACAAATTAACCCTACAGCCCAGACATTTGTTTTATTAGATTACGTAAGATCACCCGAATTATTAAGGGCAAAAATAGATTTCCTTAAAATAATAGATATTTAATGTTATCTATTTACCTGCAACATTAGTGACTGGATTCCTTGTAACACATGCCTTGTAAAAATCCTACAAAAATACGAAAAATTCTGTAGTCAGTATAAAGCTAGAAATATTATCCTAATGACCTTAATGACATACAAAGATTGAACCTACAGCATAGATTTTTGTTTAATAGATTAATTGAAATCACCTGAATTATCATGGCCAAAAATAGGTTTCCTTGAAATAATAGATATTTTAATGTTATCTATTTACCTGCAACATTAGTGACTGGATTCCCTGTTATACATGCCTTGTAAAAATCCTACAAAAGTTCAAAAATTAAAGAAAAATAAGTACCAGTATATCAATTGATACACTGAAAAATAAGTTGAGTTCTGTGGGACATTTCGGACCACACACCATGAGCACTACGGCTGTGCTAGAAGCCATCATCATCATCAGGAAAACTAATAGCTAACTTAATTCACATATATGTATTCATTTATGAGTAAGGAATATGCAAATGAGAGGAAGGATGGACATCGTTTAAGCACATATATCTGTAGCTACTCTAAGGTGATAAACATAACAGTGCTCGATTTAACAGAGGAGCACATACGCCGCACAGATGTACATGCAGTAAAATGTTACAGTTTGATATAAAGATAACATCGTTTTTCTCTGGAACCTCATTATGCTTGCATGAACTACAGCCACTCACATCTGCCATCTTGAGCAGAATTTACTCTTACATAAAGCATGATGAATAGGATTCTGTACTTGTGTGACAAAAATAGACCTTAACAATTATGTGCGCCAAAGTTCAATTCAATTCGGATAACTTACTGGATACTGTCCAATCATATGTGTAGACAAGAAACCACCATGTGAGCCACCAGACACTGCTACCCTTTCTCGATCTACAAGACCTTGTTCTATCACTGCTTCTGCTGCTGCCTGGAGTGATCAGACACAAATATAGAGTGATTCAAAACCTTGTACAATCAATTATAATAGACCACTGACACTGCTACACACTCTCTTTCTCTCTTTCTCTCTCGCTCGATCTACAAGACCTTGATCTATCACTGCTTCAGCTGCTGCCTGGAGTGATCAGACACAAATATAGAGTGATTCAAAAACTTGTACAATCAATTATAATAGACCACTGACACTGCTACACACACACTCTCTCTCTCTTGATCTACAAAACCTTGTTCTATCACTGCTTCAGCTGCTGCCTGTTAATCAGACACAAATATAGAGTGATTCAAAACCTTGTACAATCAATTATAATAGACCACTGACACTGCTACACACTCTCTTTCTCTCTTTCTCTCTCTCTCTCTCTCTCTCTCGATCTACAAGACCTTGTTCTATCACTGCTTCAGCTGCTGCCTGTTGATCAGACACAAATTATAGGGCGATTCAAAAACTTGTATAATCAATTATAATAGGCCTCTGACACTGCTACACACACACTCTCTCTCTCTCTCTTGATCTACAAAACCTTGTTCTATCACTGCTTCAGCTGCTGCCTGTTGATCAGACAAAAATATAGAGTGATTCAAAAACTTGTACAATCAATTATAATCAGGGTTGGGCGGTAAATACGGGTGGCGGTAATTGGGCATCCGAAAAATATATGTAAAAAACAGGAAATACAATTTTAATTCTCTATTTATTAATAATTTTACTTGTTTTTAGCCTTAACTGAAAATATTGTTCTGAAATAATTAGCAGCACAACACTCATAGTAGAAACACACAAACAGATGTATAAAATCCACACTGCATTCATGTACACACCCACACACACAAATAGTACACACCAGAGCAACCATACTCACCACCATTGTTATTATGTTCAAAATTGGACAATCCCTCTGAACAAGTGAGTGGAAAGATATATTTCCCGGTATTTCCCGGTAAAAAGCGGTAAATACTGGTAAAAAGCGGTAAATATCGGTAAATATCGGTAAATACCGCTTATTATCCGGCATCCAGGAAATAAGCCTCCGAAGCGGGAAATATGCCAACCCTGATTATAGGCCTCTGACACTGCTACACACTCTCTTTCTCTCTTTCTCTCTCTCTCTCTATCTACAAGACCTTGTTCTATCACTGCTTCAGCTGCTTCATGTTTATCAGACACAAATCTTGTACAATAGCCATCAAACACTGCTGCTTGGTCAATATCTGTAAGACCAAGTTCTTTGACTGGTTTCATCTGCTGTCTGGTTATATTATGATCACCCGAAACGTTCCATTAAAATTTTGTAAGCAGCTAAGAAGACAATTATAGTTGCAATTTCTATTACAATTACATGTACAATTACCATTACAATTACAAATACAGTTACATTTACAATTACCATTACCACTACCATTACCGTTCCAATTACTGTTATAATTACCATTACCTTTCGTGAGAAAATGTGCTTGTTGATAAGGTGCATATTCTATCCTGCACTCTTAGATATAACCAACAACAGAATTTTCTCACCTGAACATCTTTCACATCATTGGTTCCAACAAAGCCAGGGAGTGAATCGATGGAGGCTTGCCCAAACCCTATCGAACCTCTGTAATTGACTGTAGAATAAAGAACAAAACAATTGTAATAATAATAATAAATATAATAATAGGCATTTGTATAGCGTCGTCTTCTAGACAATGCAATTCCGAGGCGCACAAGAAAAATAGAAAGAATGAGAAAGTTTGGACAAGAAAGTTCGGACGAGTGTCATAGTGCCAAGTACAGGTATTTAAAAAATTGTTAACTTACATATCTGGAGGTCAAAGTGACAGTCACCTTAATACCAACTGCCACACACACAAATACGTCAAAAATAGACTAATTCAGTCATGCACAAGTGATCATATAATGTTATGTTATTTGAGTATGCATAGACGTACTCAAATATGCAATCTGACAGACAAGTTCATCATCATCATCATTTATCGAAGTCAGCATTTTCTCTCTTTCGAGGGGTTACTGACTTTCACGTCATGATGACACTTCCTCCACTTCTTCTTGTCTCAAGCATTCTCCTCATTTAGGCCAACCTAACTGATTTCTTTCTCCACCATAGCTTTCCACAAAATCTTAAGGAAGAGTTTCTGAACTCTTTGTCACTCTCTTGAAAAAAATAAAATAAAATCTGGAATCTGCATGATTTATTCTTTCTTGCTTGAATCATCTCAATTTGTATACACTTTAAAGGTACTATGTCCCTTTTGCAGCCAACCTCAAATTCTGTAGAACTTTGCAGGAATTATGAATATATCATGTATGTCCTATCTGTGAAATTTGAACGTTAGCAGTGTCCTAATATTCAAATTATGCAAGGAAACCCGTTTACTTGCTAGTCTTCACTGTCAGACACTATTGAGTGACTGACTGGCTTTTTTTCTTCTTTGGTAATAACATACATAAAATGAGCTGTAAAGGGTACATGAGCATTTGTCTACATAAAACGTATGACCATTCGGTACAATGGTCTGAAAATCAAGACTATTACTTATTGGCTCTATAGCTCCTACGTCGATTTGACAACTAATAGTCATTATTTTCCCACTTAAAGACATTTTCAAGCCCCACCTTTCTTAGGAAAGTTCTAAATTAGTATTATCTTTCAAATGCCGTTGGAATTTAACCTTTTCATTTTTTTGGCCTGCAAATGGGACATGGTACCTTTAATATAAAAAATACTGATGAGATAGTAGTATACCCTCCAAGATCAGATAATAGAATAAATATATTTTTAGATCAGATAATAGAATAAATATATTTTTACCACAGGCGATAACAAATCCAAGCTGACAGAATAATCCAGGAAGAAGGAGGTAGCCTGTACTGAATACGGAATGAGGGCCCCCTGTGAAGAAACAGAAATTGAACTAAATAGACTGATTTGACCAGGTTAGCAAAATAGGCAAAAAAATACAGGCTATTTAACTGATTTTTTAAAAATCTTCTAAAATTCATTGTTCTGTATCCATGTGTGATGTTGAAATACCTTTCAGATATAGACCTTGTTGCAAATTCAACAAATTCAAAAACTAAAATATGAGACATAATGAAAGTGTACTGCACTGCAAAACAAACAAACTACTTCTAAACACAGACTTCTTGTTCACTGAAATCACTTCATAAATGAGTGTCAGGTCAACAATTTCTGTAAAGCAAAGCATAAAAGATACATTCTCACTTTTTACCTTATTTAAAATCCTTAGTGAAAGACTGAACAGTCTGACCTTTTACATCTTACTGAAATGGGTCATATACTGCTTCTCCACCAAATATGGCTACCCATAAGAAATTGTAGTATTATTTGATATATTTATTGATCTTCAAACATAAAATCATCCTTTTTTAAAACAGCAACATAATCACAAATGTAGAAAAAATAACAGGCCTGAAAAGAAGATATAAATGATTGGACATTTGATAGACATACTTAAAAATAACAGTAGCTGTCATTTTCATATATGTTTATCTAGACCATGCTAAAACTGCAGCACTAATAAACTTCAGCCATATAGTAATTACATGTTCTACCTATGTCTTACCATGAGCCCACACAATGAGAGGAAGCTTCTTCTCTTGACTGCCCGAGTTTGCCTTTGGCTTCAAGATAATAGTTTCAAAATCAATATCGCTACCTGTAATGATAAAACAAAGAACAAACATATAGAGCAACATAAAACATACACTTTTGTTTTTCTCTCCATGACTAGGTGAACAGAAGATAAGATTTAATATTAAGGTATAATTTTAGAACAATGCTGTGATTTAACAAACATGTGGGTTGGTCTCTAAACCTTGTAATAACAAATGGTTTGGTGCTTTTCATCATATAATCACACAATGATAATGTTAAGATTATGTTATAATTATAAGAAATCTACTATGTGCATACAGTTGAATGCCAAATGGTGGTTCTTTGACTGATACAGTGTACTGGTGGTGGTTGTGGTTATGGTGGTGGTGGTGGTGGTGGTGGTGTTGGTGGTGGTGGTGGTGGTGGTGGTGGTGGTGGTGGTGGTGGTGGTGGTGGTGGTGGTGGTGGTGGTGGTGGTGGTGGTGGTGGTGGTGGTGGTGGTGGTAGTGGTGGTGGTTGTGACAATGATTATGATAGAAATGTAATTGGAGTAGAAGCAGAACTCATAGCATTCTTACCTTGCTCAGTATTTGGTTTGAGTGTAATAACAGACCAGGTTACATCTGAAAGGATCACACTAGATTCATGTAAAGGTTTCCAGTTGATACATGATATATCTCCTTCCTGAGGTATGACACCTACAACCTTTTACATATAAATCAGAAATAAAACTATTAATATGATTGGTTTCCAAGGTTTTATCAGAAAGATTCATGAATAGCATTTATGAAATTTTGGTTTAAATTCCTTCTAATGTTGTAGGGGTATCCACCAAGTTGGAAGTTCAAGCCTCAAATGGTAATACAAATACTTCATTAGATGGAGCAGATGGACAGGGGATAACCCTAAAACTTGATGTTTCTTGTACATCTTGACGTTGCTTAGGCATACAAGTAGAATTAATTAGTACACCTTGATTTACACATTTTGCAAGCTCAAAATTAATCCAGTTTAGGAAAATGTAAGCACGAACATTAACTACGACAAAGTGCCAACAAAAGTAATTTTTAAGCTTACCAGTTGAGCTGAATGAGTTGGTGAAGATCTGCATGCAAGAATAAGTCTCTGTTTGATGTCACAAAACATCCAACTACCAAAATCTGGGCCATTAGTAAGTCTTGTCACTTCTCCTGTGCAGATATTGATTGCAATAATTGTCTGAGGAAAAATGAGAATGACCTTTATATTTAATTTCATATATATACACCGCATCAGCCCATGAACAGATGAAAGTCCCAGAAATATTCATTTAATTTCCAAATCAAAATAAAAGAGTTGTATAAATAAACTACAATAAAACATATATCATAGAGTTTGCTCACTAAATTTTGAGATGAACTACATGTTAAATCATACCTCACTAAAGTCAAGATAAAGGATGAAATACCACATCCAATACCTGCATCTTATTTCAGCAATTTCTGTTCATAATAAAAAGCCTTTAAAGGTACTATGTTCCATTTGCAGGCCGAAAAAATGAAAAGGTTAAATTCCAACAGCATTTGAAAGATAATACTAATTTAGAACTTCCCTATAAAAAAAAGAGGGCTTGAAAATGTCTTTCACAGATAGGACATACATGACGTATTCATAATTTCTGCAGAATTTGATGTTGGCTGCAAAAGGGACATAGTATCTTTAAATGACAGCCAACATGTTCTTTTACTTTACATTGAATTCAATGATTAGCACCTGTGACTGTTGTATCATACCCAGAGCTGCCAACCTTGTGCGACCAAAAAAAGGAATCATGATGGCAAAAAAAAGGAATCATGATGGCAAAAAAAAGGAATTTCAAGCAAAAAAAAGGAATTCATTAAAACAAAACTTACAACCACGCGCGACACAATTCCAATGCTTCTTTTTGAGAATACTTTTCTCTTTAAGTATGTTTCAACCTTAGTTTTCTATTGAATTTGTGATCAAAATAACATATTAGGGCAGTGGTTTGACGTGCGGTATGTAAAAAAAAAAAAAAAATTAATTAATTAAAAAAAAAATAAAAAAAATAATAAATAAATAATAAAAAAAAAAATTATAAAAATATTAAAAAAACGTATTTTGTGAAAAAAAAAACGTAATTGGGATTAAAAAACAGAATAATTCCGGGAAAAACGGAATGGTTGGCAGCTCTGCATACCTGACTACTTCTCCAAGCAGTGCTGACAAGGATAGTCTCATTGTCCAGCCAACACTGTTGCTCAAAACGGCCAACGTATAAACCAGGGAAGGGCCTCTCTTCTGTAAGATAAAGCCCAAGGAATAACAAATTATAAAGATTACATGGCACAAACTTTCTACATGAAGAGAGGACATAGTATGACATTTTCCCCATGTTGAAGTGTGTGTGTGTATTTTAAATATGTGTGAATAGAATATGAAAGAATATTCCCCTTTATTTCTGTTTAATAAATTTCATTTAAACTCTCTTAGTGCTCCCTTCAATCTGCCCTTAAAAGATATATGTGTGTTTCATAAAATTCCAGGAGACTCTACTACATAGATATGAATGCAAATTTAAATTCTTTTCTTACTGCTTCATTGTTGTATCTCCAATGCTATCCAATGAGTATATCTCTTGATATTATGGTATATTAAATCCATTCTCAATATTAAAAAAAATAAATAAATGAAAGCACATACACATCTAATATCATCATGTATGATATAAAGAAAATATAGTATTCAACCTTATCTGTTGAATGTATAAGTAAATGAACTTTTGCACAGTTCTTTTTTCTTCTTTGCTCCCCCAAGAGTATAGTGTAATCGATGTAACATAGTGCAACTGATCCAGGAAGTAGCTGTTGGCTAAAAACGAAAGGGTTTTCTCTAGGTCAAGGTTCACATTTAATATATTCAATAAAAAAGAGCTACCTCCAGCTTAAGAAAGTAGCTGGGGTGTCAGATGCTCCTCATTATAACAAAGTAGCTTGCATATTTATTCACTGAATAACTAATCTGTGTTGACTAATCGACCTACAAACAATTTATGCTGCATATTAATAATAATGATAATAATAACTTTTACTTATATAGCGTTTTTCATATGAGATTGATATCAAAGCGCTTTACAATATATGGATGTGCACTGTTTCGCTCGTGTGTTCAATAGGGCAGTTCCAGTGCACTCAGTTTAGTCAGTGCTATATCGAAAACGCACTTACACTGCGGGTGCGTGCGTTATCACCTAGGTGCACTGACTAAACTTCATGCACTGGCCCTGCGCTAACACATTTGCAACAGTGCATTCTTTGTATACTAATGCTGTGAATCAGGAAATAATACTACGAAGAGGAATTTCAAAGTGGCAGATCGAGGCTTTCTACTCCTAGGAATATACCTGTAGGTCTTTGAACTATATCAACTGTAACCTTTGTCTCCTTGCTCTCCCAGTGATACTGTAAAAGAAGGAAATCAAAGCCAGATTTCATTACAAAACTAGAAAAAAGTTGACTCCAGGCAGTTGAGAATATGCCTCCGCCTGCAACATTTCAGTATTTTTTAATTATTGGATTAAAGGAAGTACCGGTAGGTCCCACAGCACCTAATGATATTTACATACTCTTACCAAGTTTCACTACGATACCTTATTTCGTATTCAAGTTATGAACTAACAAGATATTTTGGCACATTTAAATTGAATCATGACCTTTGACCTTTTCCCTTTTGACCCCAACATTTAATCAGGTAATCTTTACATGGTCATACATACTCTCACCAAGTTTAACTATGATACCTCGATTCATTCTTAAGTTATCACGTTCACAATAATAATTACGGACGGACAACCCAAAAACACAATGCCTCCGGTACTTACATGTGGCGGAGGCATACAAATTAAAAATCTGTTCCACAATGTATGATCCAAGAAAATACAACTCTGAACAGAGAATATCAGGTATACTAACTCCACCTCAAATATACAAATATATTGTCCATTGTATACAAATATTTAGCAGCAGCATCATCATACTATTGAACCTTACATTCTTATTACATGTACTAACATCTACCTAACAGCAATTTCTATATACATGTATAAATATAGGAGATTTTTCATCTCTCAAACAAAAATATATTGCTTATGGATTGGTCAACACCACTACATGGGATCAAACTCTTTCATCAAATATATATCTAAGCCTCCTAGAAGAACAAACCATTGACTCTTTTTTTTAAACAAGAGGTCAGGCTGAGTGAGATGATATTTCATACTTTCCTCAGCTATTTTTTAATGGCTCATACAAAAACCAGAGCACTCTTTTGTACAAGAAGTTGAAACCATGTTTCTGGGTCTACTGTCTTACCACAATGAGTTGAGCACATTGCATGTGAGGGCCATGGCGAGAATTCTGGATATAGATCAGTTTAGAAGCATCTGGACTAAACACAGGTGACCTCACAGATTGACCTGTGATGCTGATGGTGTCTGGAGAATAATCATAAAGAAATATAATAAAAATAATAAAAATATACTGCATACCTGCTAACCTTCTACAGTAAAAAGTCAAAATTAGGAACAAAGTGTATTTTACATGCTTTGATACAGGTGTTTTCGGGAATTGTGAGGAATATAGGGTTCATAACACTGGTTTGAAGGTAGAAAAATAGAAGTTATTCCTCCAAAATTGGAATGGTTGGCATATATGATATGAGAATAATGATTGGTTGCTTTCTGTAGTTTATGTTCTTATCTAAACTACATTATGTTCACATACTTACTGCAGGTTTGACTTGACAGATCCAGATGATAGATGGCACTCCTGCAGAAGAGAATGAATTACAAGTGAATACATTCAACCAAAAGTACTTTTTATTTCAATACAAATAAGTATAATTACTTGTGATGAAAATAAACACTGCTAAATTATAAACTCTAAGAATCATATCAACTACCGGTAGAATGAACTGAAAATTGAAAGCCAGTCAAATAACTTGCCAAGGTGCAAAATACAAAAATAATTACCATGTAATCAAGCCTTTTATTAAGTCAAAGCAGACCGGGAGCCAAATATCTGAAAAAGCGGCTCCCGGTCCTTAATTTTTTTAGAGAACCGGGAGCCGTTTTCCAGGACCAGGAGCCGTTTCCAAAATTGATGAAAATATGTATTCTTTTAAATTATTTGTTAAACGTTACCTTTTATTTATACATACGGTAGTTTAATTTCTACAGTTTGAGCACTCTTATATTAAGTCACTCATACCTTGGATAAATCTGTCATATGTAGTTGTTGTAGTTCATGTTTAATACTATTTTCATGCCGTTAAATGTCAAAAATTGAAAAATGTTAGGAAGGGGGGAATTAAATTATTTTTATTAAAAAAATACTTAAGAAAAACCATCTATAATGACAATGCAGAGCTGCCAACCTGTCACTTTCAAAAAAACATATTACCGGTATTCAGCTTGAAAAAGCATATTTTAGGTGAAAATTTTTTTTTTGCCTGTTTAACGGGTTTGTTATTTAGACCTGTCACTTAAAAAAAAAAAAAAAATAATAATAATAATTAAAAAAAAAAAAAAAAAGATTTGTTAAATATATTTACCTATTTGATCAAAAAAATCCATTATTTAAAACATCACAGAATTTTAGTCAATGAGTACGAGGGCCGCTGAATCAAGGCAAGTCTGGAGTTGCAATCAACTTTGTACATAAAGTCAATGCATCAGCAGGTCCGGTGTTCTGTTTTTCATTTGGCTTTTTGAAGATACCATTACATCCGAAGGGCATGCGATAGGCAAAAAAACTGGCAACAAAATCGCTGATTTCTTGATTTTTTGACAGCAAAATTTGGCTTTTGGGATGGATTTTTGGAAGTTACATCGAGACTTTCTTGTACTGACACTGTGTGTGTAGTGCAGTACAGCACTGATGTCATTTGTGTGTGTATGCATGGCTTGGGGAAATGCGCTCGTCTTAGCTTTGAGTGGTGTACATCCCCTGTATTGTGTGCTCCGTACTCCGCTAGGAGTAGGAGATAGCGGCCGCTCGTATTAGTGCTGCAATTGTTTCTGGGCGATTTTAATTAGGATTCTCATTATGTAATGATTTGTTAGGGTTCATTCAGTCCATGTTTAACTCGTATCAAGTAAATTTTTGTCACATTTGTGAACATTTAGTGCTAGACATGTGGAAGTTTATGAAACAGAAAATGTTGATTCTCCCAGACCGGGCGCCAGAAAAAAAAATGAACCGGCGCCCGGTACTCATTTTCCCCGTCTTACCGGGCGCCAAAAGTCAGGGACCGTAGGGTAAAAATCGCCCGGCGCCCGGTTAATAAAAGGCTTGCATGTAATACTGGAAATGATTGATGTATGTAGTAGGGGAAAGAACATTATACAAGTGGAATATTTGAATGTCTTTTCTGTCGATGTGTCATATATTTCTGCAAAACCTCTAGCAATAATAAAATCAGCAAATTAATCTACACATGAAATGCAAAAACGGTTCATCATGCAAAAAAACATCATGAACGAAAATAAGGCATAGAATGATTCCTACCTTCTATTCCTACAGTAGATTAATCCTAGCCTATACGGCTCATTCTCCCATCCAGTGAACATTATCCCGCTATCATCGGGAGTCCAGATTGCTTGACCGACAGAGACATCATTGGGCAGACCCTCTGGTATAGTCACCTGACCAGTCTGAAGGTTTAAGATGCATGGCACTGGAGAATGCTTCCCAACCAATAGCTCACCCCAATCTTGACGATGGACAAACTGGTCTCCCTGTACCAAAGACAAAATTATATTTATATTTTTTGACTTACCAGCCCCCAGAAGGGGTGAGTCTAATATGAATCTGTAAAAATCTAAAGCAAATCTAAATCGCTGCACATGACTCATGGTCTTGATGATCTTGTGCAAATAATTCAATGAATTTGTTCATAGTTCATTCTTACTCTTTTAAGTTGATATTCATTGATTATAAATATGTTTTTTCACGCTTTTTCCCCAGGGGTGGGGGCCCGGACCCCCGGGCCCCTCTAGATCCGCCACTGCCGTCGACAAAGTCCACCTGCCTTCGAGAGATCGACAAGTTATAGCTACGTTGAGGCTATCTTTTATTTCTTATTTAACAGGTAGACATAAAGCAAGAAAAGTCCCAACAAACAAAGATTACCTGGTATGTTTATCTTTTTACTATATTCATGTTACTTTTCTCTGCATACCAAAAAACATAAAATTGCACGGACTAGACCTGGCTTTGTTGGGTGAAAGATGTAAGTAGTTGTATGTGTTGTTGCATACATAACGCTGTACTGAATACGGCGTGCCCGCCACAGTGTCCATTAAACTATGTCACAAATATTTTTAAAAATTGCGCTACTGTCAACTTCCAGGTTCTAAGAATCTGAGAAGTGTTTCTAAAATGTGTTTTAGAGGGATTTCCATATATTTTTATGATATATAATGAATATCATGGTCTTCTACATGCTTCCCGCTTTCCATTAATATATTATTAGCCATATTTATGATTTTCTTTGAATATAAACTTTAAAAAATAAAAATAAACACAATGTAGTTGTCCCTATGGAAAGGTTCCTCTGGACATCATATTAAATTTCTATCACAATTTTCAAATTTGAATTTGGTTGAATCTGACAAATACATCATTATGACTTCTGATACCACAATCAGATTTTAAAATAAGAGATATATATACAAAGTAACCTACACAAAATAATATAAGTACTGATATAACCTAAGGACACAGGAAATGAATGACTTGTATATGCTCCACTGCACATGCAACAAATGTAGCTTCTGTTACACGAATACTAAACAAAATAATAGTGAAGTGCTACAATTTGGAAAGTATTTTGATTTAGATATAGTACAACTATATTTCTACCGGTATTCATTCTTTTTCTTCTCACATGTTTGCATATAATTTCTTGCTTTCAGTATATTTGAGACCAAACGTGACCTAGTACCCGTCTGCAAACAAAATATATAGGAAATCCAACGTAAAGGAAACATAGATCATACATATTTGTACCTTAACTTCTGGGTCTTTCTTTTTAGCATCTGTTTCAGGATTCTCTTCAGAGCCACCTTCTTTAGATTTATCAAAATAAGAGACAGCTTTGGGTTGCTTCTTTTCTGCCACATACAGAAGTTTAGATTCACAACTAGACCACTCCAAGCATCCAAATTCACCTGATGATGAAAAATATAATATAATAATATTATATATTACAACTACATATTCTGAGATTTTCATGGTCGCAGCTACCATCGTATGGCCATAGGCGCTATTTGAAATTTATCAAAATGTACCGGGAGTACCGGTAAATTTTTATATGCAATATTTCTTGAATGCAGAATTTGTTTTAGGGGCTGAATTTTCTAGTGCTTATAATACATCCACAGGAGCATTCAAATATATCAAAATTGTAAAGAATCACTACCCACCTAATTTTCAAAATTTCCCAAAACTACTGAAGCTGTGACATCATAAAAATCTTTTTCTTCATTTTCCAAAAGACTGCAAGAGCATCAAAAAAAAATGTCTGAATGTTGAAAACCAATTGAATATGTTAAGTATTGGCTGAGATATGACCATCTGAATAAATAGATGTCCTATGGGAACTCAGTGTTATAGTGCTCTGGTTCCTAATGTTATGAACGAAAAATGCAATTTTATATCACATGACTTTAAGCTTCAATGATAATTGATATCACAATTATGTTGTAGCACATTACTGATATTTGAGAGAACAAATTTATATTACATGCAGGCACCCCCATTTGAAATATCTAAAGAACCCACTATAACTCATAAATTGCGCTATATTGGCACCTCATTCCTTGATCAAATTTGATTAAGAGAGTAAAGATCACAAGTGTATGACTAAATACCTACATTTTCAACTAAGCACTTTGGTACCATTATATCTCTACAATGACAGAATGAGCTTATCAAAGAATTATTGTTGAAATATAATTAATAAATTACCCACCATCTTCATACACTTTGCCATGTTTGTCAAGGGCAGTCAGATTGATATTATGAATCTTTTGAATATTGTTCCAGACCTGTAAAACCAAGAAAGGAGACCGGTTTTCCTTGTCAAAAAATATATGTACAGAAAAAGCAAAGAAATACACATCTTACATGCTCATATGTTTTTTCATGCATGGTATACTTAAATTGTTCATAGATTGAACCTATGGCCAGAATACCTTCTAGGGGGAAAGACATCCAATATGTTAAGAAAAGGAAAACATGGCAGAAAACAGATCAGCTGAATCAGATTGAACCTGCCATAAAAGTGTATTCAATGTCTACATGATATCATTAACCATGTCTAAAGAACACATAATTTCCTGAATGCATTTCACTGATTGGCAGATGAATATTAAGTACTCAGCACCTGCTTCTGCCAGTAAAAATTATCCTAATTTCTGCGGTCTGATTTGAATGATATTTGGAGTGGTTACCGTAATTAACGTTGTATAAACCGCCCTCGTGTATTAACCGCACCCCTCTTTTTGCCGACTTAAAAAACAGTAGAGGACCTAGGATAGAACCTTGTGGTACGCCGTGTAATAGAAGAAAAATTGGAGGAATTATTTTTATCAACTACATATTGAAATCTATCAGAAAGATTACCTTCAAACCAAGATGACAGACAAATTTGAGTGTTGTTCTAGTTTCCGAGTGGTGAGTCAACACACCAATTACTGAGCTGGGAGACATTGCCAGGCATAGCGCCAGGTGGAGGGGCATAAATCGAAACTTTAACAAAAAAAACGTGTATAAACCGCATCCCCGACTTTGAATTTTTTTCGGCGGCAAAAAGGTGCGGTTAATACACCGTTAATTACGGTATTTCAATATTTTCAGTGATTGCCATTTTATCAGCTCTTACTATTAGCATTCTTTTAGTATTCCATCTAATGAAGTATTAATGCGATGAAAGAAAAGAATATGATAAGTACTCACCTCCAAATATTGTTTCTCATCGCCTTTCTTATCCTTAATTTTCCTCAGCACAGCTTTGAGCTTTCCGGAAGGTGACCATCGCACCAGCTGTCTGTAGGAGAGAAGAGAGAGAGACAGAAAGTGTATTTTCTCTCATTGTTTATGATTTCATTTTACAGGGGATCAATCACCAATTTTGTTTTTTCTCTGTATGATTGAGATATCTCCTGTGGGCTGTGGGAATAAAAACCCTATACAATATATGTATTCAGACTATAAGCTTTCTTCTGTATAGTATACAGTTAACAACTTAATTATTCATACCCTTACAACGTTTTGTACTTTTTAAAGTATTATATTTCTTGAGAATGTGACATATCAAAACTTAATTATAATATCTAACAATATTCAACAAAGACCATAATTCAACCAATTTATCTTCATTCTTGAGTTAAGAAAACCGCAAAACCATCAAATGAATAATTCAGTTGTTCAGAATTGTAAAGTAGGATTACCCTGGCAATACCCATCTCCCCTCGCCCTTGCCCCCCCCCCCCCCCCACCGGGTCCCCTTCACCATTTATTATCAACATAGTGCCAGTACATGAGTAAATAAATATTACATTCAGTTCTTCTACTGCACAATCCATAAGAGCAGTAATAACACTGTATCCTGCTTCACCTCCCCCCCCCCTTCCAAACAGGAAGAAAAAAATTCTGAAGCCTAAAACCCCCAATGAGAACAAATTTTAACATAAAGAATTACAAACATCAGCAAAATTAGATGCAACAAGCTATGGATATCAAAATTTCATCTTACTCTGAATTTAGTTCTGTGTTGGTTCCTGGATCTATGACATCTCCTATTTGTCCATTGCTGTCAAGAGTCACAATATGGGTCTGTCTATACTTGATGTTGCATTCTCTTTCTAGATCTCTCTGGCTCCATGTTGAGTGTACACTAAACACACTGTCTCCAGTCTTTTGTAGGGAAGCAGAAGAGAGAGAGGGTGCACTAGCACACTCCCTGTACACTTTCACTGCCCTCTCAACAGATGGAAAATCCTGAAATAAAACAAAATAATTAAATCAAACATTTCAGCATTTTAATGTCGGAGTACAATCAGCACAATTGCACAAGTTAGTGTTTTCCAGATTGCTGTATTTTAAGATATACATACTAGATTACATCTACATCAGCACGCTGGGGCCCGTTCCTCGAAACTAACAACAAGACAGTCATAACTTTATCCGCCAACTACGGAGATGTCTGTGATCTTCCTAAACCATTTCACGAAGAGCTTACTAGCTAGATATCTCGTGAAATTGATACTATCGGCAAAAAGAGGAGCCAAGACATACAATGTAGCCTTAGTCGCAATACCACCGGATTATACAAAAAGTAATGTTAGGAATACTGCAATTATTTAAATGAATTAGGAATAAAAAGAGATTGAAAATGATACCAGGAAATAAGAGATGCAAAATACTTCAAAATTTGTGTAGATTATACAATAAAAGCACTTTTTGTAAAAATGTAATTGTGAGTGTTTCATCACAGTGACCGGGGAATCAGTTTTGTTCTTGAGATGGGTACCCCAGATATTTTCATTTAATAGTTTATAAAATACACCCCTAGATCTATACATTCTAAGAAAAAATACTATGCAATGAAAGTTGTGTCCTATGTTTTAGGCGTCAGCACAATATAAAAATTACCAAACTTCAACATTCCAAACATAAAAACATATTCAGTATACACATTTGAAGAAAGAATTTATCTCAAAATTAATATGGGTCTGAAAACTAGAGAATACACTTCTGACTATGACTCTGACTATGGCTCACACATAGCTGCATTTCCAGGCTGTTTATTAAAAATAGCCTTATTAAAAACTGTTCTATTGATTCTCAACATTTCAAACACCACTGCGAGCCGAACGCCGAACGCGAGCCCACTTGTGCCACGCCTATATGGAGCCGGAGCCGGAGGCGTTATTTTTTTTTGCGGCAAAGATTGGGGTTAGGTGCATGTTGAGCCTATGGGGAAGTTTAGGGCTAGGGTTAGGGTTAAATCAAGACTTCTTTTTTAAAAAAAAGCCCCAATCTGTGCCTCAGAAAAAAATGAGGCGAGCCGGAGCCCATCGCATGATCATTGGGGGAAAGCTAACGCGCTAGGGTTCGGCTACGGCCCGAGTCCCCCGTGCATGAGCGCATCAGCAGGGCTAAGAAAAAAGGAAGGCGCTAGCTAGCACTCGACAGTCAAGCAGACAACAGATCGCCAAGAAATAGGTTTTTCTGTAGAATCTGTTTAAATCCTAATATCATAAACAATTTCATCTATATATAGCATCTCAATTCATTTGGACTCACCATTTTTTAAGGCTGTGACTGAACCTTTCTCAAGTTTGTATGAGTCTTCGAAGTTCGAGATTGACAACAAATTTCCAACTGGTTAGTCGTCGAGAGTTTACCTTTGAAAAAGGGTGTTGTCAAGTAACAAATGAATATTATTTAGAAGAAAAAAAAATCTTTATAAATCTAGACTATCAAATTTCAAATTTGAATCAGAAACTTAAACTGACATTTTAAAGATTTTAAACATTCAATCAGAGGCGGCGCGCCCGGGAGGGGGGGGGGGGAGGTGGGGGACGGGGGGCATAGCCCCCCCCCCCAACTTTTTCATGTAGGCCTACCCCAAAAGTGCCCCTTTTTACATAGGAAAAGTGCCCCTTTAACTTTGTAAGACCTTTTAAATAAAAAGTGCCCCTATTACTTTGAAAAGTGCCCCTATTAATTTTTTAAAGTGCCCCCTCCCCTTTCCACCTCTGATATGAGCCCCTTTTATTTTGACACGTACCTCTTTTCCCTGACAAGTTCCCAGTTTCCTTTTCAATAATTGTCCATCATTTCCATTCTCATAAGTGCCCTTTTTAATCTCTAGTAAGTGCCCCTTTTCGGGTACGAGAAGCGCCCCTTTTCACTTTTGTTAAGCGTCCCCTTCACCTCTGATAATGACCCTATTCAAATCTTAGAGGTGCCCCTTTTACTTTGACAATTGCCCCTTTTTCTTTGTAAGAAGTGCCCCTTTCTCTTTTAATAACTACCCCCTTTTTAACTTGGATAAGCGCACCTTATATTTTCACATGTGCCCCCTTTCCTTTCTAATAAGTGCCCCTTTTCATTATGATAAGTGCCCCCATTTAAAAAAGAGCCCTTCCCCTTCTCATAAATGCCCCCTATCATCTATGAAAAACAGTCCTTTTTCATTCTTATATAGTGCCCCTTTTCATGTCTGATAAATGACCCTATTCAATTCTGAGAAAAACTCGTTTTATTTTGACAAGTGCCCCTTTTCCTCCTGATAAGTGCTCTTTTCATCTCTAATAACAGCCCCTATTATTTTGACACGTGCCCCTTTTCCTTCCCAGTAAGTGTTTTTTCCCTTCATATAAGTGCCTCTTCCCCTTTTCATTAAAGACCCCTTTCACCTCCAATAAATGCCCCTATCAAAATCTGATCGGTGCCCCTTTTCTTTCAACAAATGCACATTTCCCTTTACTATTAGTGCCCATTTTTAATTCTCATAAGTGCCTCTTATTATATATGGTCAGTGCTCCTTTTTAGATGCGATAAGTGCCCCTTTTCACCTCTGATAATTATCCTTTTTAACAATGATACGTGCCCCCCCCCCCCCCCCAAAAAAAAAAAAAAAAAAAAAAAAAAAAATAATAAAACAATTGTGGTAATAGGTGACCCAAAAAACTGACCTTAACCCCCCCCCCCCCCAACGAAACGAAATACCGATCGACCAAATTTTGAGACACACACACAAAAAAAATATGCTCTTAATTCTACAACTCGAATTCAAGTCTAACGATCTGCAGCTGCACGACACACTGCAAACATGTTTGTGACAGCATACATCGTGCACTCTTTTTTTTTTCGGGGGATGCCCCCCCCCCCCCCCCTGGCGCTCAAGGGGGGTTGCAATTTTTTTAATTTTCGAGGACCCAAAAACAAAATGTGGTCACTACCCCCCCCCCCCCCCTCGCAACTTTTTCCGCAACCAAGACTCAAGCAATAAGAACTTAACAAGCACAATGCACCTCCCCTCATCCTCCTCGCTTGGTTCCTCACGGAACGTTGAGGAGTATCCCAGTAGAAGATGAAGAATAATGATCTGATAACAGTTGGTAATAATTTTTTATTTAGGTCTTCATCATCATTCTGCTCGATTAATTTGATATATATTTGGTCTTATGATCTTACCTTCCGAGAATTACCAATATAACTACCTCTTCTTCGGTCATGATTCATCCTGCTTTTTCCTTCTTTCTTCTTCCCCCTTTCCCTTCTTCCTTTATCTGTTTTCCTTCTCCTTGTCGTTTCGTTGTTGTATGTTGTTTTGTAATATTGTCTTGTATTTTCCAAATCTTCGTAGGCACAATTTTAAACAATTTTTTTTCTTCTGGGGGATCCACAAACTACAAGCATTGCTTTTTACTAGATCCCCCCATTTCCTCAGAAATTGAGAATTTCTTGTAATAATTTTATTATGTGTAAAGTTTATTTGTATAGTTACCAAGAAATAACGAATTATACATTTTTTTTTCATACTCTTAAGAAATCATGTAGCTTATCGAGTTTGTCCAATGAGGAATTTGAAGTGCTTTATTTCTATCTTGGAATGACGCATAGACTGACATACGCTGTTTAACTTGTAGGGACTGTGTGTAAAGCAGTCATTATCTATCATGAAACAAACTTCAATAAATTATGAAAGTGAATAGAATTTTACGGGCAGTACCTAAATTTGAAAAACATGTTTCCTATTGAATATAAAATTAAATACAAGTAGCTTTATACTGTTCTGTGTTCATCATGCATGCTGATTGTACATTTAAGATCTGTATTGTTACGTTAAAATGCATCTGAGATTGAAAGCACAGTGGATGTAATGATAAGGTACATAAATTATAGCGTTTATTTGTCTCACGTGTGATTTATAAAAATATCCACAACATGCACACAATATAATTATCAACGATGCCCAATGGCAAAACAGGGATAATTTTCTACCAAACAACTACGTGTATTTGGAACATGAGCGGATACAGGAGGAGGCACAGCCGGTCCGCGCCCCCCTCCCCCCCCCCCCTCTTTTTTTGGCAGCTAAAAAATTATATTTTAAACAAATTGAAAGTGAAAAAAAAAAAGTTATGGGTTAGAGCAGGGCTTCTCAAAGTCAGGACCACAGGGCATGTCAATCAGGACCACCTGGGACAGAGTCTCCAATTGCCTTATTTTAAGGAAATTACAGAATTTTGATAGTGTCAAGGAAATAAAAAGGAAATTCAAAGAAGACAAAAATCCAAAGGTATGTGAAAAATCCTGAAAAGTGAAAAATGTCACTATTTTATCATTTTATTTGTTAAGCTTTAGAAACAGTGGCGGATCCAGGTGAGGGCCGAATCAGCTGCGGTCCCCTTTTTAGTGTGGTTTAAAATATTAAAAAAACGGAAAGAGAAGAAGAAAAAGGGTAAAATAGAAGAAAGGGGAAGAGGAAAAGGGACAAGGGGAAAAAAGAATAAATATACATATACACCTCTCTTCTCTTAATCTCTTACCACCCTCTATCTCTCCTCCCTTTTATCCCACGTTTCTTTTGTTTCCTTTTTCTCTTTTATTCTTCTTTTTTTTCCTTTTCTCCTTTTCTAATTTCTTTTCCTTTCTTTCCTCTCCTTAATTCCTCTTTTCTTTTTTTTCTTTTCCGTTCCCTCTCATTTCTCCCCTCCCCCTTTTCTCATTTTCCCCAACAGCAGCGCAATTTTACCGACAATATCCTGACAGGTGGGGGTTGTCGCACCCCCCCCCCCCCCTCCCCTCCCACACACACACACACACCCTTTAGCGACGCCCCTGGTTTATGCGTTCTGTCAAAGAGTACCGTTCGTAACTTGAAAGCGCGCACGTAGTATACATTTATGGCACGCCGTTCGACCAATAATTCAGTTAAACACTGTTTATCGCCGATAACTTGTTTATCGCCGAAAAACACTGTTTATCAAGAGAAACTATGTTTAACGAGTGATAATTAGTACTCGTAAAACTCAGCAAATACCTGTGCTTTCCATAGCATGTTGATAATTTAATTAATCATATGGATTTCATTTTAAAATATTCAAATTTCTAAATTTATTAAAGAGAGGCAGCCACCCCCCCCCCATTCTCCTTGTCTCGATTCAATATAATGTTATGTTGCATTTAAAAAGATCATTATAGACAAAAATATGTTGATAAATGAGTTCATCAATGTTGATAAAAAGATTTAGTGCTGATAAATTCGTTTCTTTTCATTTTCTTATTTTGTGAAAGATATGTGATGATGGTGGTGATTGTGATGGCACTCTGTAATCATAATGCTGTTATGACTGAGGTGTGATGGTGCTGGTGCAGTCTTATGTATGATTGAGTAATTGGTATCCGACCTTGTCAATTCTTTAGATCTGGCAGCAGCGAGATAGATTTGATCATCTTTCCTAATGAGGGCGAAGGAGGAAATATATTAAGAGAGTAAGCAGGGCAAAAGTTTATGCAAAAATGTTCTACAATAGAGAGGACGGGTGCAAAGTTAAATGAAAAATAAGTTGGTGCCAAAATGACAAGGTACACATCGCTATTCAGAATTTGAGAAAAAGGTTATTCTCTATAGGCCCATAGGTCATTTTTATCTTACATTATTATTTTTTTTATTTCAGAAATACTTGTAAGCTTATCCCACCTTAAGTTAAAAAATATAAATGTTAGCTTTGAATGGATTCCCTCCCACTGTGGAATAACGGGAAATGAATGTGCGGATTTTCATGCTAGGCAGCCCTCAGCAATCACATTGAAATTACAAACAGCCTTACTATCTCAGAAGTGAACAGCATTTTAGAGAGGCATTTTACCGAGCTGTGGCAATTAAGATGGCAGGTTTCTCCAAATACACGCTACAAAACAATCCAAAAATCGGTTTCACAAACCTTCAATTGCAAACTAGAGCGAGCAAAAGAAAAGATAATACGTCGTTTACGACTTGGACACATCGGCTTAACGCGGATCTAGGTCGAATGGGAATACATCCAACTGGACACTGTAACTCGTGTCGAGAAGTAGAAACCACTGAACACTTTATAGCAAAGTGCCCGAAATATTTAATTGAAAGATTCAAGCTACTCGCTGAAACAGATTGTATAAATCCCGACGATATTTTAAGGCTCTTAAATTCATCAGAAGCTAATTCATTCAAAACGCTTTGGCCGTTTCGTTGTAAGAACGAAACGTTTCAATTAACCCAAAATAATCGAGCTTTTTTTTTTTTTTTTGCACCACCACTCACAAAAGCCCACATTTTGTTTGTTTCTCCTAAAAAGTTTAATTATCCAATGCAATATGTATTATAAACACGACTCTATCACATAACTGTTTTTCTTTTAATCGAAGGTTCATTAAAGTCTGCGAAGTCGCTCAAAGCCAATTTCCCCGGAAAAGTACCCTCTTGATTTTAAAATTGTTGATCAATTCCTTTCTTCTTTCGAGTTTCCAGATTATTAATGTATCCCAAAGGGAGCCCCCTGTCTACACCCGAGAGACAGAACGGTGTCTGGACGGTGTCTTAGAACGGACAGGACTACGCGGTAACCTACAGGATACAAAAATCTACATTTTGTCGTATTTTTTTTTTCTTCATCTATTTTCTCTTTCATTTCATTTTAAGGGGGAAAAAAAGAAAAAGAAAAAAAGAGAGAAGCCTATATTCAAATTTTATTTTTGATACTCTTATTTTAAAAAAAAGAGAAAGAAAGAAATTAATATTAAAAAGAAAGGCGTTGGTGATAATAGTCAGGTCTTGACTGATTGCCATTACAACAACAAAAAACAACAACAAGTTACAGATGAAATTGAGTTCTGGTCATGCGATTGCATTGTGAAAGAAACGGTGTGGAATCGACCAAAAAACGTTGATCATGTAGCATATAAGAATCTGTGCGTTTTGCAAGGTTCTGGAATCATCAAAATGATAAGAAATTTGGCCAAGTCTTGGTAAAGTTACAAACACTGTACACAGAAAGATGTATATGGGACTATACACGAACACGATGTTACATGACATATTTAGAATATGAAGGCATTTGAAGAGCCATGCTTTTCAGGGAACATGTCTTATCTGATGTTCTTCCACACTTGCATAATAAGAATGATAACGCTCACAAATTATTTTTCACCTCTTCCCAGAACTCAACCTTCTCTTTAAAGGTACTATGTCCCATTTGCAGGCCAAAAAAATGAAAAAGTTAAATTCCAACTGCATTTGAAAGATAATACTAATTTAGAACTTCCCTAAAAAAGGTGGGGCTTGAAAATCCTTCAAGTGGGAAAATAACGACTATAGTTGTCAAATCGACTTTAGGGCTATAGAGCCCAAAAGTAATAGTCTTGATTTTCAGACAATTGTACCGAATGGTCATACGTTTTATGCTGCGCAACGGATTCAATCAGTTTAATCTTGGCCATCACAAGAAGTGGGTTATTGATGTAAACAAATGCCCATGTAACCTTTACAACTCTTTTCATGTATGGTATTACCAAAGAAGAAAAAAGCCAGTCAGTCACTCAATAGTGTCTGACAGTGAAGTCTAGCAATTTAGTAAACGGGTTTCCTTGCATAATTTGAATATGAGGACACTGCTAACGTTTAAATTTCACAGATAGGACATACATGACATATTTATAATTCCTGCAAAGTTCTACAGCATTTGAGGTTGGCTGCAAAAGGGACATAGTACCTTTAAAGTAGATATTCATTGATTTTAAAAACTAACTTTATTTTCATTATTGCAAAGTTGAAACTTTGATTCGACAAGGTTATCAAACTTCAATGCTTGGAAACATTCGAAGTAATTATTATAAATTACAAAACGCTTAAATACAGACCCGGCGCATAGCACCTGAAGAGCTCTCCGAACGCTGCTGCGATGTGTGAGATCACAGTATGGACATGATTTGCTCAAGCAGACGATGTCCTATGACATCTCACCAGGCGCGTACGCAGGATTTTTTCAAGGGGGGGGTTTTAACATTTATAAATCGGTCCAAAAATTTCGCAACGACTCAGCCAGCAGCTGAATAAGCGGGGGGGGGGGGGGGGGGGGGGGGGGGGTGTAAGAGGACACATTTTTTTTTTTTTTTTTTTGTCCCAAAAAAATCGCAACGACTCAGCCGACCGCTGAATAAGCGGGGGGGGGGGGGGGGGGGGGGGTAAGAGGACACTTTTTTTTTTTGGTCTCGAAATTTGGAAATTTGACATTTTGACCCGTTGGGGGGGGGGGTAAGGTCACCTTTTTTAGGTCGGTCGTGGCAATAACTTTTTTTTATTTTTTTTTTATTAATAAATAATTTAAAAAAAGAAAAAAAAAAAAATCCAAAAGGGGGGGGTTTTAGGGGGTTTTGGGGGGGGTGTTTACACACAAAAAATTAACAAAGGGGGGGTTTAACCCCCCAAACCCCCCCCCCCCCCCCCCTGCGTACGCGCCTGCATCTCACACATTTTCAGTGCCTGTGTTTTCATCTTTTCTTGAGTTCTTTCTCTACTTCACTACCGTGAGGCTAAATGTATAATCTATTGCCTCAGTCTAAACCCTGCGCATGGTTTTATTTTGATGACAAATGCAGCGATACAAAAATAAAGGAATCTGTCGCTTGTAAACAAAATAAGACGCCATTGTATGTTCGGGGTTTTTTCAATTTGAAAGCATGGTTTCTTATAATTAACCTCTATCCTGTGTATTTACAAGCAAAAGATTTTAGTTATCAGAATCGGGTCATATCCCCTTTTGAATGGTTAATTTACATGACATTACATTTATATACACTAAACTCTTTATAATTTGACAAATAGTAGCTTTGCAATTATGTTCATTCTGTATGTGATGTCGTCTATAGCTGCTAATTGGGCAGTAGTTGGTCCGTCATTAAAACATCGTTATTTTTCCGGCGAATCTCTCCTATATCCCAGCTGCTATGGAGGTGGTTGTATTTGTATTTTTATAAATCACCCGATATGTAGTTGACCTAAAACGTGTACGATGGCCATCTGTTAGCTTACCAGTTTCTAGTGCATTAGTTGACATATTTGTGATTTTCTTTGAATTTAACCTTTATAAGTATTGGTCAAACGGCGCGCCATATACGTGAGCTCAAAATTATGAACGAAACTTGGAGTCGACAAGCATGGCTAATCTTATTCGGAAAGCGATTGGGGTCTTTATTCTGATTCCATTTGCCATCTACAGTGTTTGCAAAGGAATTTCGCTTTTGGTGTTATCTTTAATTTTCAGAGGAAGGGCATGGATGTTCCAGAAAAAGGAGCGAACTGCTCGACCATCTTGCATGAACGACCCCAATCTCGGCACTCACAAAACTGTTCGAGTGAAGGTAGGTCGTAGGGCGTAGACTTCTAGGCCCTTACCTTTTTTACCTTTAACTTTACCTTTAGTTTTTTACCCGAGATTCTGGTAGAATGATGCTGCATTCTCAGCAGTCGGGGTTCCAGTTCAATTTCGTGTTTCTTCCTTCTCTTACTCATCTCAGTAATCCCCCGGCCCCGCATAAGTCATATCCCTGTAGGGTATAGGTCTTGCCTAGGTCTACTCCAGGAAGCTCCGACGCCTTCGGCGTCGGCATCGCTCCTGTTATGTACCGGTATATACTGCAGAGTGCAGACGTAGCCTACAGTAGCTTAAAAAGGGATCCGGGCTAACTCGGACCAGGGGACAACTCGGCCCAGCTTCAAAAACGGTCATTGTTTGTCATTTTACCCTAACTCTAACCATGGCCTAACCCTAACCCTAAACCTAAACCTAAACATGCAAAAAATGACCGTATTTCACTATTTGCATCTGGGCCGAGTTGTTCCCTGGTCCGAGTAAGCCCGACTCCCTTAAAAAGGTACATGTAGGGTCTATGCTACAAATAATACACGCTGCCGCCCCATATCTGCTGGAGCTAGAGGCGATCGCTCAAGCCAAGGGCTGAAACGTGGAGAAGTTTTTCGTTGTGAAAATCGTGAATCCTCTGAAATCTAGTGGTTCCAAAAGACCAGCAAATAATGAACCTCGACCAGTAAATCAACCGAAAGCTATAAGTATAATTAGTCTAGTAAAAGGAAACCTGTTGGCATTTGGCAAGGAGGCGAATGTATGGCCTATGGGCTTGGACCAGAAATTTTGTATAGGGCCTAGACCATTAGCTGCATGTTCTAACTTGTAAAGTTGCAGGGAAGTAATGCCGACTATTAATTATAATGATGAAATAGCAAAGAATTTAGGAGTATCATGGGTACCAATTCAATGGAAATTTGTATTAAAAAAGAGCCCCTGTCAGTACTAAAAGAGCCCCTGTGAAAAGGCTCGATCACGGGGGCTCTTTTTTTTTTTGGAAGAGCCCCCGTGGACAAAAAATTAATTTGAGCCCTGCATCCAAACAATTTACAACAATCATTACAATCTCTCTAGAGTACAGCTTTGCTTCACTGAAATAAACGATTCAAACAGACGACATTTATAATTGACTGTGCACAGTATCTTTCATCTTGAAATAGTAAAAATAAAATATGTGTCTTTATAATAGTTATATATATATCACTTCGCAGTACAAAATATTTTTACACCTATTATATTCTAAGCAAAATAAACAAATCAAGGTTAACTCTTCCTTTTTCAACATGCAAGATAAAACAAAAACAAATATCCATTATCTCATTATACACAGAAAATAGCTTTCTCTTTATGAAATGTATGAAAAAACCTTGCCTCCAGATCATTACAAATTGGGTAACAAATTAAAAGGGAATATTTCTATTACTAACAGTTGAGGGTGAGGGTTGATGAGGCTTCTATTACAGCCTGGTCCTGTAGGGAAAGTCTGCTATTATAGCCTGTAACATTCACCTTCGTGGCCAACACCCCTCATCACTCCAAAATCGGACCAAGATCAGATAGGTCTGATCCTCTTGACTTGAGATCTCCAAAGCAACTAAACTGTACTAAATCTTCAACCCACTTTGGTTCTCTCGTACCGCTTTCAAACTGGCCTGATTTTCATTGGATGCAGCGGACACATCCAATGAAACGGCCACTATGAATGGTACAGAGGAGAAAAAGCCGATAGAATAGCTGATGGAAAGAAGAGAAATAGGCGATTAAATTCTCCTGCTTAATTAAGAGCAGGAGAAATTCTCTTTCTTTCGGCACACCGATGAAACAACCACTGTGAATGCGTAAAATTGTCTACTGGTATACCTAACTGTCCTATAACAATTCTCCTCATTCTTAACACACACACATACAAAGAGAAACACTAGAGAACTCCAGTTAGTTGACCTAGCTAGGCCTAAGTAGTGCTTAAATTGCAGCCAAACACATCCATTCAATTAGCACATGTCTATTACATTCTATGCCTATACAACTCAACAGGGTCATGAGGGGTTATAATGAAAGAAATTCCAGTCACATTGTGACAGATGCAGAATAACAAGTCCAAGGTCAACATTAAAGCTCAATGGGTCGAAGTTTAGGCATGTTTTCAGGACAATGCAATCCCTTTTCTAACCGTGTGTAAAAAAGGCGGCCAAGAAGTGGAGGTCACGGCTACCTAGCCGCATAGGCTGCCATGCAGCGCCAAAGCATGGGCACACTTGTGAACTAGCGCCACTGTACTTACACACGGTTGGAAAAAGGATTGCATTATCCTGAAGAAATGCCTAAAATCCAACCAAATGACCTTCAATGTTGACCTTGGACTAGTTACTCTGCATCCAGAAGGTATATTTTGATTCATTTTAGTATCTTTTTTTTGTTATTTTAGAGCATTTTTAGGATGTTCTGGGAGTTTTTACTAATCTGGCCAGAATCTGTAGAATTACCTTATGAATTATGATATTATAATAGTCCCAAGGGCCCAGTCAGGGGCGTATAAAAATGATATCCTCAGTTATTTAATTTATTTGCGAGTATAAGAAACAACTCTTTATAAAGTTATATGATGTGTAAATAAAAGTATACAGTAATGATATCCTTAGATATCTAATTTGTATTTGAGTGTAAGAAACAACTCTTTATATAAAGTTCAATGATGTATAAATATAAGTATTTTACACATACTTTGTATCAATATCATTACTCTTGATCTATCTGTATTGCATTAACATTTTGCAGGGATTGAACCTTCATGTGGTTGTGTCTGGTAATCCTCATCATCCGCTGATGCTCTTTCTCCATGGCTTCCCAGAATGCTGGTATTCCTGGAGACATCAGATCAGAGCATTCAACAAGGATTATTAGTGAGTATAATTAATGGGATAGAGTTTGTTCACACAACCTCGATGTATATGAACTGTAGTGCACATTAACCTTGATGTATGGGTGTTAACTAATTTTAGAATAAAAATACCCGGCAAGGGTAAATTCCCCAACTGATGAGGTGATAGACAGGGTAACGTTGTATTTTGTCACTTGGCTACAGTACTACAGGTCTTACAAGTTTAAAAAAAAAAAAAATGGGATGTTTGAGAGTATGAAGTAACAAATTACAGTTATACAGTGCGTCCCAGATTACAAATATAATTAATAAATGACACATAAATGACGAGCAGCCATGCACAAAGAAGAAGAAAGACTTGATGCATGGCTGATCGTCAACAAAATGTCTTTATGTCAACTCTGTTTGTTGCTACGGCAGGCAGCCAGTTAAACCGAATTCGTTTAGTAAAATTATGGAAATGCAAGCATTACTTTAGACAAACAGAACTTTGTTATTCCTGGCTCATTTCTCCTGATTGAGGTGTCATATGAAAAGGGCAGAAAATGAACTTTATAGAAATGTGATTTTCTCTTTGAAATTCGGAAACCGCCTGCCAAATGAATTTTTGGTTTCCTCTCTTCAAATTGTTTTTAATCACTCATGCATGAAATATGCATCATATGAGTTTCATTAAATGAAAGAGGAGGATCTTTAGAAACTATACAAATATGTGTAATTTATTCATTATAATTGCGATTAAGTTATGATAAAACATCAATAATTCTCGGTTTCGCTTTGTATAATGAGGTGTATAATGAGGTGTATAATGAGGTGTATAATGAGGTGTCTACATATATCACATATTGTAGTGGTTTTTAGGAATGTGATATTAAATCCATGATTTCTTATATTCTACAAAACCTTATACCGGTACTAGAAAAAAATTGTATTTGTTTTGTTGTTGATTTTTTTAATGTAAATTGTTATTTCTTATGTTTATCATTGATGAAGCTGTGTATCCTTTGATATGAGAGGAGTTGGGGAATCAGATGCTCCATTAGGTGTCAAGAATTATCGCATGGATGAACTTGTCGGTAAGAATTAACATTGTCAACTATCCTCTTAGTTATTATTATTATTATTACTTATATTGTGCTTTTCCCATAAGGCCCAAAGCGCTTACAGTGAATGAAAATCAAATTACATGACTTACAACTACAAACTGCAAAAAAAAATTGTTTTTAAGGCCTTTATGTTATGAAGGTAATAACTGATGGAGACTTAAGTGGGAGATCATTCCAGTATTTTGAAGCAGATACAGTAAATGTCCTATCACCGGCTAATGTGCAGGTAACTGAATATGTGAGATGGAGAGGATCACTGGCTGACCTCAAAACGTCGTCAATGCCCTGGCAGGTGTATATAAATTCAAACAGGTACTGGTATCTAAATATTGTGGAGCTTGATTATTGAGTATTTTGAATACAAACAAGAGTAATTTAAAAAGTATTCTTTGTTTCAAAGGAAGCCAGTACATGATCTCAAGAGTGGCTGAGATGGATGGTCCCTAGAAACCTGAAATATCAATCGGGCTGCCCAATTTTGTAGCCGTTGCACACGATCTAATTTAGTAGAGGGAATGGTAGAGAGAAGCTCATTACAATAATAGATACGCCGATACGGGATAGAACTAAAAAACACACAGCTTTATGACAGGCAGACTGGTCAATAAACCTTCTGATTCTAGCAATATTCCTTAAATATAACGTAGCCACACTACAGATGTGAGAAATATGGTGAGACATCGACATGCAAGAATCAAATACAACGCCAAGGTTTCTTATTGTTTTTGAAGGGCTTATGATTGTGCCACCAACATCCAACTGAACATCTGGAAGACCTATAAGCAGATTGAAAAGAATCAGAAAGATAATTAGATTCAATGTGATGAACTAATTGTGTACATGCTGCTTTCTCAATGAGCTTACTTAAAAATGTTAAGTTTGACACTTGTCTATAATTTCTAAGGTCATTTTGGTTCAAAATTGGTCTTGATTATTGCTGTGTGCTCCGTTGGGGAAAGTACCTGTGAAAAGGGATTGATTTACTATGTTTTGTAAGCAATGGTAATAAATGATCAGGGTTCTTTTTCAGTAGCCATGTTTGGATGGGATCAAGTCGACAGGATTTAGTAGCCGATAACATAATGATTCTGGACAAATCTGATTGTGTAAGCAACTGAAAATTTTCAAAAAGAGGAATGTTTTCATTTAGAGTGTCACTAAACTGGGTATCAACAGGTCCATGCAAGCATCTAAGTATCTTTCTTATCTTACCGACAAAAATGAAGAAAACTGATTAGCCAATCTGGATGCAGAGTCATACAAGGGGAGTTGGCTTGACTTCTTATTTAAAACAGAATCGATAATCTGATATACATGTACCTTCTTGACAGTACATGAACCCAACTTATCTTTCAAAAAAATCTTTAGCGATATCAATGACTTGGCATACATTCTTATTAACTTCTATAAACAATTTGCGATCTGAGTCCAGTCTTGTTTTTCGCCATTTCCGTTATGCTTTATGGAGATGTTGGCGTGCCACAAGCACAGACTCATTGAACCAAGGTCTACGTAACTTCAAAGGGCGAGACTTGGGTTTTTGATGGAGCATAAGTATCAAGTACCTTAGTGACTCCAGAAACATACCAATCAAATAAGGATTCATTATCTAATCCTGCAGGTTGAGATGACACTAAATCATGTAAAGCACTAGTGCACTCCCCAATTACCACATCATCCTGTGAATTTAACCAGGTTCAGTAATAAACATGATATCGATATCATGTACACTGACATACTTAGTAACATGTGTATTTTTTTTCCTGACAGAATGCACATTCCATAAACAAAGTAACACACATTACAATTAGACTCAACAGGAGAGTTATTTACGTATTGGACTGCTTTAAGATTGTCAATGTTCCTCCCTTTCTGTTTCTTGAAGTTCTGTTTTCCGTTTGTAGAATTCGTCCCCCTCTCTTCCCTCAAAGGTGTGTCTGGATACCTAGTTCCTTGAACCCTTTCCATACATTCTTGTGGAGCATGCCTCTGTTCCTACCTGTTTTGTGAAGTGTATTTGGTAATCCATTTGTCTTTGTCTCAAAACTCAAATGTCTCCATGCAGGGTTGCACTGCAACAGAAAATCCCTGCCATACACTGTGCGTTCTCCATTTCTCTTGTAGGATGTAGAATGCTTGGTAGCACCATGGTCCCTGAGTACATGTTCCGTTGTCGGTCCTGGATTAGGGTCGACGTCGCCGAACTTACGTAACTGGAGCTGAAATGTTGCTGATGAATTTTTGTAGTATAGCTGGCGGTGTTTCAAGTAATTACAATGAATCATGGATACTGAATTATTTGCATATCCTACAGCTGTAGTATAGACTTGAAAAGCAGATACCGGTACAATGTGAATGATGAGCCAAAGTCTCAATAGATCCATTGCGCCTTGAGCATTTGATTGTCAAGTGGATTTGGCGCCATACAAATCTTATGTATTATTATTATTATTATTGTACCACCAGAGCATCAATGACTTACAGAATAATAGCCCCTATACAACTGGGCTACAGCATGTTGAACATGTTATGTGAAGGTGGTTATTTTACCTGACTGCTAAGAAAGCATAGATGCTTGTAAGTATTAGCAACCAGACGGCCAACGGCTTTAGGTCCTCTCTGAGAGAGAACTGGTAATGAGGATTAATGCCTTACCAAAGGGCACTAGCGCATCGACTTGGTTTCGAACCCGGGTCACCAGATTACGAGACCACTGCTCTACCGACTGAGTTATCGAAGGGAAGAGCATAGGCACAGGATGCATACAAAGCATAGCCTACATGTACTAATGGCTTACAGATTCAGTGTAGCTCAAATAAAAAACCAGTGCAAAAATACCACATCAAATATCTCACCATGTACTGCACAATACAATTCTAGATTTGGCCACATGTATGCATGCACATAACAACATTAGCATGATACAATTGAAAAACAATATACACAATATAATCATGAAAAACTACACAAATATCAGAGCAAAAAAACTACATGTCAACCACGCAGGGCGACAGTATAATTAGTTTTCATATTTAAGTATGTTTCTTTTAGTACTTCAAAAAGTTATCATATATTCTATTTGCAGGGAGGTTTGACATTAAAAATGTTTTAATATTGCCCAAACTTTCAGTTTAAAACAGTATTAAGTCCCATTCCCACAGGCCATATTATTGTTGCGCATTTAATTAAATACTGTAAATCAACAGTGATGCCATAAACATGATAGAAATAATAGTTTTACATCACTGGAATGCTGGAATCAGGATATGCGGTTTTGTGTTTGTTATTTGAATAGATGACTTATGCCTGTGGTCAGGACATGTTTCATTTACCATAGCAATATCTGTTTTTCAAAAGGGCAACATTCCCACGTAATAATTTTTTCTATTCTTCTCAAATGTATTGCAGGGGATGTGAGCGAGTTGATCAAAGTGTTGGGCTACACATCCTGTGTCATCGTAGGACACGACTGGGGTGGAGCAGTGGCTTGGCAGTTTGTTGCCCGCTACCCAGACCTGGTGGAGAAATTCATCATCATGAACATACCCCACCCTGGCAGGTTCACTGAAGTGATGGAGAGTGGGATAGCTCAACTTCTGATGTCATGGTGAGATGTCTTTTTGCTATCGTTACATTCGTTACCTAGAAAGTTGTACTCGTTCTTTCATGACAGGTTTTCTTTACGTGAATTTGGGAAATTGTAGAATTGTGAATTTAACAACGCATGGAAATAAGCAGGCAGTGCAAACATGTATGCAAATGGCCTGTGTTAATCATTACAAAACCATCTTGCAAATGTGTGTGTGTCCCTGTCATGTTATTGTTCAGGCTCCCTGTGGTCTATTTATGCATATGGCTTTTGATAGCATACAAGACTCCACTCAAACGTTATGTAAGGGGGGTGGGGGATAGGGGTCCTGATAGGTTACTTTCATGTTTTACTTCATTATAGCAATTTTTAGGCCCTTTGTTCCGTTCCCCTTTAAGTTTTTGAGCCTCGACATTGTCATACAATCAAACCTGTCTTAATGGCCACCTGTCTACCAAGGCCACCTGTATTTTGTTATGTACCTGGTACATATATGAGAGTCTTTTGTAAACCATTGACGTTACCGTTTTTCCTGCATCACCTCTGTAATGTTAAGCTCATTTTCATTTAACATACATTTCATGTGGGGTTATAATCTCTAGTTATCTCACACTTAATAGTACTACTCAATAGATTAATGTATTTGTTTATTTCCTACTTCTTCCACTTCTATATAGGTATATAATGTTCTTCCAGTTACCCTATCTTCCTGAAATTTTGGTCTCGATGGGAGACTTTTCCATGATCAAATCAGCGTGTAAGAAGGGCCCCACCACAGACGAGGATGTAGAAGCCTTCAAGTACTCCATGAGCAGACCAGGTAGGAATTCTCTTCCACTTTATGACATTTCACCATCACTGCAAAGCCTCAAGGTTAAAAGAAAATTCCAAAAAACATGCATCTAGAAAGCTTTTTTTTTTTTAATGACCGCTTTTTTGTGCTTTAGTTTAGTTGTGTACCTTTCTTTTCTTGTCCAGTATGATGTGATTATTGTACTGATGCTCTGTTGACACCAACAAAGTCTTTGGATTCTAACGAGCCAATGAAATTGAAGCATTATCTTCACTTATTTTTTATGGAAACGAAAGTACATGTACATGTATTAGCACACACAGCTTAGAAGAGCTTACATTTGTTGAGGTATTGAAATCTTTTAGCAGTATTGAGAATTTGTTGATATTCAGGGGTCATAGATAAGCAGTAATTTCACACTGAGGAAATTTGGTCAAAGAGATCAGTAAACAAGAGGCGTGGGACGGATATTGTTAGTCAGACAACAGCTCCTAGTATTGTTAGAAAATGTTGCTACGTATATATTATTCTTCTAAAATAATAGCTCGGCTAGTTTTGCAGTGGTACCTCATCAAATAAACTCATTTTGACTAAAGAACTCATCTTGTATTATTCAAACTATCAGTTCTCAAAAACAGTAAAATACAAATGATTTGGGCATTTCATTATAAAAAGTTTGAAATGTACAATCATAATATTGAAATGATTGCAGACTAACTTCTTACTTTCTTACCCCTTTTCAAGGTTGTGCAACGTCATTCCTGAATTATTACAGGGCAGCAGTCAGGTATCCACTATCAGCAAGAATAGATAAAATTGAATGCCCTACACTACTTATCTGGGGTACAGGGGACTTTGCTCTTCACACTGATAACTCGTATGGGACAGAGAAGTTCTGCAATGATCTCAAGGTGGAGCGTATAGAAGGGGGTGACCATTTCATTCAACAAGAGAGACCCAATGAAGTCAATGAGATCATGAGAAAGTTTCTCTCAGAACATTAGACGTCTTTTAGACTAGATCCTAATCCGATCCACTTCATTCAAACATATTTGATGACAGGGCATTAATTTATATGCTTGTGTGACCTCCTATTTGTGTACAGGACGTGTTTGAAATATAATTATTACAACTGAAATTAACTAATTGATTACAAGGTTCTACAAGAAGGCGGTAATAAAGGGAGAGTCTGAAATCTTTCGCTTTTACCTTTCAACTGAACAAAAAGTTCTTTTTATTAACTATTACCAAGCTAGTAAAAGACCCAAAAGTATAAGAGTACAAGACAATGATAAATATAGTACGATCAGAGTAAACCAACACAGCATTGAGGTTGACTACTCTGCATCTGTAATCTGTATGGTCCTAAACAGAAAATGAAACAAAGTCATGAGCATTAAAGAAACAACAGTCATAAACAAAGCTGACTCAAGCAATCGTCTTCTGCCCTAGTTTCAAAATCCTACTAGCGTAAACATCTCGATCAACACAACATTGCAAACCATTAATTATTATGAGGTGAAAAAGATATGAATGGAATGATGATGCTGAAACACATGTATTAAATCATTAAAAACTGAGAAATATCAGCCAAAAGAGGGCGGGAAAAAAAAAACCATTCAAAACTGAAAAATATCAGCCCAAAGAGGGCGACAAAAAAAAATTAAAAAAAAAAACTTTTCCGACCGACCAACCCATGTTTTGGCACCTAAAGGGCAATACAACAAGTTTTTATTTCAGGCCTAATATATACCAAATATCTTATAGAGAGAGTCAAACAAAATGTGTTAAATGTATCCAAATTCTACATACAATCAAAGAAAATGACTAATCACCTTGAATATGGAACTGCAACAGTAAGGGTCCCGTTTTCGAAGCTTACAAAGTATAGGCGTTAAACTAGTAAATTTCATCACCTATAAACATAACCCAAACAAGAGCATGTACCATCATAATAATTCGAATGCAAATGGATTGACAAATCATACAAGAATGCAATTAATACAAAAATACACAAGATATATCAATAAACTAAAATGACTCTACAATACACTTTCATGAGAGACGCCCAACCTTACATGACAGATCAGCCTCATGATATATAACCCAATGACATAAACCTTTACAACTATATTTCGAAAGTGATTCATCCCAATAACAGTGACCTTTACCAACAATCAGTACATCAAATCTTCACTAACACCTCATAACTATATAACGGCATCCAACATAATATGTCACCACACATAAAATACATGATTACAATTCAACAAAATGATTAAAAGTACCTACTTTAATTTCCAGCAATTCCTTGTAGCATTTAGCTAAAGCAGATCCAATCTATATCTACCGTATAGGGACAGTATTTTGAGTTTAATAAGGCCAAATAATTAAAAAAACATGTTTAGCGTCCTGCTTTTTTGAAAATTTAAAGGAGGCCCTTTTTTTTTCTTCTTCTTCAAAATGGCCACTCGGTACATTTTCCCTGACAGTCGGGCTATTTTTTCAAGATGGCCGCCAGAATTTTTTTTTTTTTTTTTTTAAACATCAGAAATAGATCCATTTTAGCAGTGTTTTTCATGGCGGCCCCAAAAAAGGAAGCGGGCGGGGACGCTAAACATGTTTTTGTTTTTTTATTGCCTAAAATGAATATCTTACAGTACTTTCTTGTTTTTACCCTTTTTCCTAACAGAGGGGTGAATGTGGGAAACCACACGGTCACTGTTTATATTACAGCTGCACAAGGCCTATACTGTTTGGGGGATTATGAAGTTTCTGACCCAGGCGTTAACACAAGCCGATAAGGAGAATTGTCAACTTATCTGGAAACTCTCTCCTCACTAATCTGTATATAGAATGCCAGGAATCAAGGCAAAAATGAAATAATCCAAGTTATGTTACATATATCAAAAGAAATTATATACATGAAGTCAATGCATATAATGGTACATAAATAATATAAATCAAGACACATAAATCAGTGTTATCCAGGTTTAGTTAGTTGTACAGATTTAGATCTAGAGATGGGGGGGGGGGGCGGGGGGCTGGCAAGTAGGATGTTGAGCAAATGACCATCTCACACTTGGTTGATCCAGGGATATATTGTCTAAAATTTGAAACAATTTTTAAAAAATGTATTATCCCTATGAATTGGCTACTTGTAAGTTGCATTGATGGTCTTTAAAGTGGCTTCTGATCTTCTAAGCCAATAATAAAAGGCAAAACTGACTCGATCAATGCTGACATTTTTGGAGGATGGGGAGTTTCATTTAATGAAAATCTATCTTTTACGGACATGAATGTTTTAGTAGTCTGAGCTTACTGTTTGCTGATATCTTGTTAAAGCACCATGAATTATTGCAGAAGACAATCCTCTCACCGACGAAGTCGGAGGGGATATAGGTAAATCTGCCATCTGTCCCAATTCTGAACTTCAATCTGTAACAATTAAATCTGGTTTCTGACTTTCCGTTCAATAACTTTAGTAATGTTCAACAGGTTTTAATGAAATTTGATATGAAGGTACATGGTTTCAAAGCACAGCCTAAATTCGATTTCAGAGTATGTAGGTCAAAGCTCATATATGCAAAAATATGGTTTTCATTCAATAACGTAAGTAATGTTGTTGAGTATGTATGCCAAAGGTCACAGCTCATTAAATATGCAAAAATTGCTAAATAAAGGCCATTTGTACCCAGTGAGAGGATGCTACGCTTTGCGTTGACTTGTTTAATGTGTGTTTTACAAGTTCAGACCTCTCGTGTATACAATATTTGTTTTGATTTTTGCTACCCTTTCATTTGAATGGTCAGTGAAAAATTCAACTCCTCAGCAATCCATCTGAAATATTACCAAGTACTCTTTACTCTCCTGTTATTTACGAGTTTAAACAACTGTCCAAATTGTTACCAAAATATTAAGAACTTAATATAGTTAGACATTTAATCATCCAGTACTCTCTAGTTGAATTTTTGTTTTCTTCCTTTATCTTTAGGATTATGCTATTATCATTGTGTTCGTATATAGATTGGTTTCTACTAGTCTTTCATGAAATGAATTAAGATGCCTCTGTCATCTAAATGTGCAGGATATAGTTTCATCTTTAAAACATGCTGTTAACTCAATCACTTAGACAGAAGGGATCTTTGCTTCTGTATAGCATTCATATATTACGTACTATTGTTACATCACACAAAGGAACAATCTTCAATATGTTGATGTGTTACTGTTGCCTTACTCGTCTGTTTCTGTTTATTGTATTAAAAAAGATTGAGAAACAAGAAATGGAGTTTTATAGGCAGTGTATAGTGAGTCTAACAAATATTGCATTCATGTTATCATTCCATAAAGCAAATGTTCACCTCCAAATTAAGTAATCAGATGGTTCATGTAAAAGTACTGGTATGTAGTGAAGCATGCTATATTTGTGTAGAATAAGAAATTCTTTATTTAAGGGTGCATAATTTCTCCCAAATTGAATAATTTCTTCCATGTATGAAACATGTTTGTTGTTCATTTTGGCACCAAAGAATTTAGAACTACTTTATAATTTTAATATATCAGAAGCTATCAATTATTTGAAAAATCGGTCTAACAGTATTGCCTTTTTGTTGGACATACTTGTATTTACAATACTAATGGTTCATTACATTTACTCATACAGTCAGATAGAATGGCTAAAATGTATATGTTTACGGTAATAGATTCTTATTTGATAACAATATTTACAATGTGCCAAATAGTGGTCAGTTGAAGGAGATCAGGGTAATCATTATAGGAATTGGAGATGTGATTTCTATAAACCTCTCTCCCCTCTCTCTTGTGCTCTAATCCCTCTGGTTTTCAACTGACCTCTTCTTTCAATTACTAAAAGAGAATGCTGATATTATAATACCAAAGGATACCTTAAAAAACGATAGGTGCACTGTGTGTATTGTGGAATTAGCTGAAATAAGAATAATAATTCAAGAGTCAAATATTGTAGTTGTATTTTCTTCGTTCATTTTTTGCAATGAAATCAATATTGTGGAATCAGCTAAAATTTAAATATTAAAGTCAAATATTGTACAATTATATTTTCTTAGTTCAGTTTCTGCAATGAAAATCAAAATTTTACAATTAGACAAGAGTCGGGTATCTTTTAACAAGAATGTAAGGAGAAATATATGTGCTATGATATTTCATAATGAAAAAAAAGTAATATTTTTCATTATTTCCATTGTAATGTTATAACACACCAGCGGCTGTCACCGGAAAAATAATTAATTTATAATTTATATATATATATATTCTAAATGCGATATCACTACATAATAACAATATTATGATTTAAAGAAAATTAATCATAATATCGTTAGTGAATTTAAAGGTAAAGACCAGTATTGGCAACGCCCCAATTTCAAAAAATGAAATGGAAGCTCTCATTACCAATCATGTGAAAGAATATGTTTTGACTAATACATGATGATAACAAATTTGCCGGGAAACCGCCTACTAATTCATATATTTGGTAAATTTATTTCTCTCATGGTCTGGTGAGAGAGATAGGGTACGTAGTCCCATATACATCTTTCTGTGTATAGTGCTTGTAACTTTACGAAGAATGAGCCAAATTTCTATTTTGATGATTCCAGAACCTTGCAGATGCTAGATGCTAGATGATCGACCTTTTCTGATCGATTCCACAACGTTTCTTTCACAATGCAATCGCATGACCATTACTGGTCTTTACCTTTAAAAAGAAGTAAAAAGTCTTTGAGATGAACTATCAAGCTTTGTACTCTGCCATAAAAATATTGATTGAAAAGGAATATTTTTCCTTTCTTGATCATGTGTTTTTAATTCTGGTGTTAAATCTACTAATGTGGTATTTACATACCTTTTATACTTTCTGAATGTGCAACTCTTTCATTAATTGAAACCTAAATCACAGAACAAATAGACCCAATGCTAAAAGAAAACGTGCATTTAATACATTAAATTAAAATAAAATAAAATAAAATACGACGAATACCTTTAAAACAAAATAAGTTAAACACTATAATTTAATTGCCCTTACAAAAGATATATGCGATCAATACAATCACAAACATGTTTTGACCTTCTCATTTCCCTTCGTATCTCTTATAATGTACACCGCCTCATCAAATGCACGGTTGTCATTATTCGTTCTTGTCCACTCGCCTTTCAGGTTCTTATAGATCAAAATAGCAAGTATTGATGCGTCAAAACGATGCTTTCCATATTTTGCTCCAACCGGTGAGATACAGCGATACCGCAGAGCACATTGTAACATGGGTTGCACGATGGTTTCTTGTATGTATGAGCCGTTCAGGAAGAGTTGACGATTTGCGGATGCATGCGGCGCCAAGTCTTCTGATTGAAAGTATTCCGTTCTATTAACACCTAGAATAGCGTAGAGTTCGGGATGAGTGAAATAGTACTGATGTTGAATTTCTTCTTTTTTCTTGGGATCGAAGCCATTAATGTGAGTCATGTATCCATGGTGTTTCAATGAAATTGGTATGAGATTCCGCAGTGAGGCCTTGAGGCGGATTGACGCATCTCCCCAGAAAATGGCGCCAAATTCCCGCAAGGTTATCTACGACGAAATGAAACAAGAAAGCAGAACATGTATATATACATCAGTATATTAACTTTAGATATTGAAAAAAGAAAGGGAATTTTATATTACGCTAAAGCATTTTATTGTGTATACATGAGGAAATTAATACATCTTATGGTATCTCTCACCAAGATGCAGCATTTAACCATCCAGGATATATAGCTTCAACGATCTGACAAAATGGATTATCTGGAAACTTGAACATGACGAGGTAATCCCTGAAGCAGCTTTTCCAAGTTGAGCCGGGACATGATGTGCTTTAATTGACATCAAATGATGTATCATGTGCGAGTAAAATATACCCATGCCCCTGGAGTTTATAGTATTCTGAAACATACAGGAGGTATTCAAACTCTCTGATGACACGAAAGGCGACCTCCTGGCAATCAGCGACTGTTTGGACTGAAGGGCATATAACTGCAGTAGCTTCACGGTTTAAGGTTCAAGCTGTCATCTTGTCGCAAAGAAGTTATCAAGATGACGACATTCAGGGATAATAGAAACAAGAAAAGACACTTTTGATCTCGTATTCTGATTATTTTCGTGTAAAATTAAGGCACATTGATTGGCGCGGATGTTTAATTAATTTATGTCGTCATTTTTAAGCCGACTTCATGATGAGTCCCATAATCACCTAGTATTATGTTCTTCTCTTGTCTAAGAGACAAAGAGAATAAACTGTCTGACATGTCCGTGCCGAAGTTTGCGTCAATCGGTCATTCCGAGGCCGAGATCGAGAGGGGGATGTCATTCCCTTTCCCTATTCAGCAAGGGGGAACTCAAATAGTCAAGTGAATTTGATTTCTTTTAAAGGGATTTATAAAGCCCCTTTCACACCGGATCTGTGTAGAGTTGCGTAGTGTGGCGTACCGAGTACGCCGACGTTAGGTTGCGTATTCATGAAAACAATGATGCTTCGGCGTAGTCCCTGCATGCGTAGGTTATGCTGGCGTATGGTTACGTACCCTGCATAGGGATCGCGCACCTACGGCGTATGCAATTGGCGTACATAATAGCGTATGGCAGGCGTAGGGTTGCGCTTACGCAGGACTGGCGTAGAGTTGCTTAAAGTTGCGTACGGTTGCTTACTGTGTGCGAAAGCGCCGTGTAAAAATGCAATAGACGCTCGTTTTTTATTTCAACAGCCTGAGATGTCAAAATCACAATTTGAATAAACCATATAACACAACTAAACATGTCAGTCTGAAATACAAACAAAATTACAAGCACGAATACAAAATAAAGTCAAAGAAACACTTTTTCTTCATGAAAAGAATAAATGTGAGAACACACACATGTGAACAAAAATTTCATTTCCCTTCAAAATAATTATAAATCCCTGACTGGTATTCTTGTAAATACTACAACTTTAATGCACTAATCTACAGTTTTGTATAACAAGAAGAGTTACAAGCACACAAGCACACTCCTGCTGACACTCTGGATCTATAAAAACTTTTACATGACATTGTGGTTACACACCTTTACTTATCATGAGGTAATGCATACTATAATAGTAATATCAGTTTGAAAATTGTGACATTTAAAAGACTTGTACATGTTATTAGACATGAACATAACTACCGTACAACCTTTATCATGAAGTTATAATTCCAGTAAAAATAATGACTGTCGGAAAAAACTCTGACATTCAAACTCCTGCTAACACTGTAAAATTTAAACTGTGAAGTTTAAAGCCCCACTGTCCTACTTGTAGCTACTTGCTCCCTCTATATAGAAAACTTCCCCAATTGGTGCCTGTTGGTCCCCCATGGTCCTCTTTTTCTTATGTTAGTTGAGAGCTGAGTTAATGAGATGGCCACCCCCCCCCCCCCCACTCAGTGTTATTTAGGGTACGCATATGCGTGTTCCCTCCTTTTGAAAACACCCCCTAAGTCCGGTGTGTATAAGTCAATTTTGTGTATGTACGAGCCGGCTGACTTTGGTGCGTGAAAAGTACCCCTTTACCGGACATTTTGGTAACACACATGCGGTCATTCCGACCCCGGAGGGGGCGGGGATAGCCACCTGTCAGTGACCTCGCTGTGTGGTCTAATCCTTTCTGGCTCAGTAGTATTGACGGTCTTTAAATGAAAATAACCTACACGAAATACATAATTACTTTAACCGAATCAAGAAGTAATGATTACTAAAACCTGAGAATAAACACCTGCTGACACTCTGAAAATTAAAGTATGTAATTAGACCTTGACATGTTATTACACATGGACATAATCACACGATACATGTTATCGTTAATTAAAAATCGCAGGAACAACTAGAAATGCAATCGTGTCAGAACGATGTGCGTGCAATGACGCCGTGTTTCTACGTGTCAAACGAAAGAGCTTCTCTCGGACTATCCAGAGCAATTTGCACGAAGTCTGTAGCTTCTGTGATATTGGAGATAGGTAGGGCGAAAGAAAGGCATCAACAGTGACCTTGATGGGATGATATACTATGCCTACGAAGTTTGAAAGAAATTGGGATAGGGGAAAGAACCTAGAAAGGGCTCGCAAGCACTGCGTGCACAAACCAATGGGATTTGGTGCATGTTTGACATTGCAATCAAGTTCGTTCTGGGGGCCAAAAGCGTGAACCCGATATGCCCTATAGACAATGCGTGTAATGAATGGGCGGAAAACGTGCAGGATCTGTATTATGGCCGGAGTTAAATTGTTTTTTCTCTCTCTCTTTACGTCTCTTTATGGGCCGTATTTGGTATCATTAGAAAGAGAATTTCATGGTTGTTATTGTAAACCACTCTCTTTTTTTCTATGATAATCCTATCGAAACACGTGATGTAAAATAGATGTATAGGACAAAATGGCGTCTTAAATGGCCCCCTTGACCAATTTCAAAAATCCGGCCAGGAGGTGCCCTGCGTATTGAAACTCGGCATGTCACTGCAAATTTTCAAGGAAAAAAAAGGACGTTTAAGGGGCGAAAAGTAGTCTGAAAAATGACGTCATAGCCGAAACGTGTTAGGTTCGGGCGGAAACTCGGCGGAATTCGTGTAGTGATCTTTGTTCAAATGCGATTTACTCACAATTTTCTGTGTGAACATATATAATACTTGGTATCATCCGAAAGGGCACTTCATTGCGGTCAGTTTGACACCATTGTTAACTGCGCGCAATGTATTGCGCGCATTGAACGCGCTATTGCGTAATCCATAGTAAATTCATCATTTTTGGCGATAACTTTGCGCTGACATATTCGAATTTTACCAAACTTGGTAAACAGTTGTCACGTATATGGATACATATGTCTGCAAAGTTTCATTGATGTAGGTATAACGATCGCCATTTTAGAGCAAGTTGAAGTTATTTCTCAATGTTCTTGAAAATGGCGAATTTGGAGGGCAATTTTCTCAAATTTGGTCAGTGATAGGGTATAAAATTTTGTATATGGCTGGAAAGGGCATATCTTCAAGTATCTAAATCCAAAAAAGGGTACGGGTTTGCCAAGCCATTATGGAGATACGGCCACAGACAGAAAGCCAATTCCCAGAACTTTAGAGGGCGCTATTTATGTTGTGCAAAGCCATTGGAGCGTGAAATTTGGCATGGCTATGTGCAATTATGAGATAAAGATACTTTGAGATTTAAATACAAAACGGAATTTATATGAGAAAGTTATGGCAGTTTTAGATTATTTAGGGGTCCATTTTTCAAGAACTTGAGAGATTTTTGACGGAGTCGGTTTTAGATTTGAATTTCGAGTATGAAGATGGCATTTTGAAGGTCAAGTCATGTGTCGCAGATGAAAGAACATCTCTCAGACTATCTAGAGGAATTTGTTAGAAGTTTGTAGGATCTAGGATAGTGGAGATAGGAAGGAAGATATAAAGACCTTAAAATGGACCAGAAACGGACAAAATGGCACCTGGACGGTCATGCATGAGTGATTTCCAAAATCGAAGAATGTAGTGACCTTGATGAGATGTTAGAGACTATGCCTTTGAAATTTGAAAGGAAAAGGACATGAGGAAAGCACCTTACTAGGAATCACAAGCACTACGTGCAAAACGAATGCGATTTCCGGACGATAAGGATAAGGAGGAAAAGGAGGAAAAGGAGAATATTAATGGGGCAGAATGTGAACGAAAACAAGGCAATGACGAAGGTTCGTCATTGCAATAACAGTCTTTCATCACCATAGAAACACTGATGAAAAAGTTCTTATGATTCACATGCAGTCCACAGTCATTCACCATCAGCACCGTCTTGTGTGCTGTGGTCGGACAGCTATAGGGTAGCGTACTGTCTGCGTAGTGTCTATACGCCGAAGGTACGCAAACAAAAATTAAACATGTTTAATTTTGTGCGTCCATCTCGCGTACCCATTTGCGTCCCTCAGCGTACAGTTATACGTACAGGCCGGCATAGGGTTGCGTACGCTCGGCGTAGTCGGAATGCAACACTACGCAACTTTACGCAAGGCCCAGAGTGAAAGCCCCTTTAGACAGCTATTTTTTTTTTACTTTTCATACCCATGTCTTGAATTCAACAACTAATTTGAACTTCATTTATTTGGTATACAGAGTTTTAGCACGCTATTCTACAATTTTCGTGAACATGTAATTATTCGCCTAATTAGGTTTGATCTCTTAATTATGGACTTCTAAAAAATTGAATTAAATGTGGAGCTGATCGACCTATGCGTTTTCATAATGAGATCTTCTAGTAATCTTGAGCGATGGCACTGTGATTTATTTTCAAATTAATATCCAACGAATTTTTTGTAAATTACAGTAAAAACGAACGGCATACTCATCCGCAGTCATAATGATTTGAACTTATTTGGACGTACCTTTGCACACTGAACCCATTCAACCCTCACTATTAAGAGCATATTCAAAAGACAAAGAAATACATTTTGCACATAGTTGATTGTACTTACATCAATTATGATTGGTTTCCAGGCGTACGTGTGCAGATTCTTGACATGTTCCGGATAGGAGCTGAAAGGGAATTCTCGCACCTGAACGTTACACAAGTTTTTGACCTGCGGACATGAGGAGGGGGGGGGGGGGTAAAATGATGAATGTCTTGTTGATAAAAACATTGATCTACAAACTTTCCGGAACTGCTACTAATGCTGGCGAATCAGATTTATTTCATGTATTTCATAATTGTGTGCTTTCCTATCAGGGGAGGGAGAGCATCTTTCAAAGTGGGGGCGCACCAACAAAAAGGGGCACTTTCTGGGGGGAAGGGGGGGGAAGGGGCGGAGCAACTAATGGTAACCTCCAAGCTTTAAACAATATATATTGGCATATACGCGTACATTGTAATTGATACATTTTCAGGGACGATTTTCAACATTTTCTCTTTAGCAAAGAGAAAATGTTGAAACACATGCAGTTCAATGAAGACAAATTTATCCTCATTGCACTGTGTTAACGAAGATAAATTTATCTACATTTAGCTGTTAAATGAAGATAAATTTATCCTCATCTAGCAATTAAATGAAGATAAATTTATCCTCATTGAGCTGTTAAATGAAGATAAATTTATCCTTATTAAGCTGTGATAAAGAAGATGAATTTATCTTCGTAATAGTAATAGATTTGTACACAGTCGTATTTATTTGTATTCAGTGGTACATATTAAATTGTATAATACATTTGCATATCTTGTTTTCATTTGTTTCAATCATTTGTCAAGAGTGACCGCCATTCCCTTATGTTCTAATGATAATTGAACGAAGAGACTGGAGAGCGCGTGTAGAACAGAGATCGATAAGTCAGATATGTGGGTGGTATTGTGTGGAGATGTGAAAGAAAAATCAAGGAATCAGTTTGATGAAATTTTGAGGAAAAGTGAACAAAAATTCGTTCATTTTGAAAAGATATACTGTTTTACGTGTTGGTCCTAGATACTGCTTCACCAGCAGCATACCTGTATGATTGTTTGATGATTCATTTGCGACCGAGCGAAATTTTAAGGTTTTTGAGGTGGCATTGTGACAGATTAGACCTTAATATTTAGATGAAAATCCTGACGGGGTTTAAAGCACAATCTCATAATGAAAGAAATGATAAGACAATATATTACTTAATGAGATACTATGACGTGGCTTGCATGACATCTGGTTTTACAAATGCAGTTGATTTTGAGAACTCCTTTATTGTATGAACCTTTATATTCTTGAACAAAGCTATTGGGCAATTGATTAGCTTGGTATTCAATGAAATTCAAAAGGACATAGGTTTTTAAAAAATGGAAGAATGCCTCATTTAGCAGTTGAGTAGAATATATCGCCTCAGTTTAAAGTGAGTAAAAGGCAGTGGCGGATCCAGGGGGGGGGGGGGCCGGGCCCCCCCCCCCCCTTGAGAAAAAAATCATGTAAAATCACGTGATTTTTACCTTTTTTGGGGGTTGGGCCCCCCCCCCTGGCGCTCAAGGGGGGGGGGGTGCAAATTGAAAAAATTTTGGGAGCCAAAAAAAAAAAAAGTTGGGCCCCCTCCCCTAAGAAATCCTGGATCCGCGCCTGGTAAAAGGGGCACACTTTTTATACATTAAAATAATCTAGAGAAGGAAAAGTTTGATAGCGTTGAAAACGAGCACGATCATATTATGAAAGGGGCAGGGTTCGTTCTTATGAAATGTGGAGCACTATGTCCCCCTGCCCCCCCCCCCCTGTTACTGTCTATCATCGTGGTGGTAGAAATGGGGAATATAGGCCAAAATGGGCACTGATTATTAAAAGGGCAGTCATAGAAAGGAAAAGGGACACTTAAAACACCTGTCAAAAGCAATAAATGGAACTTATCATATTTGATAGTGGCACTTATCAGAAGGGAAAAGGGCGCTTATTATAAAGGAAAAGGGGCACTTCTAGCGTCTAAAAAGGGGCATTCACCAGAGATGAGAAGGGTCAACATGGAAATGAGAAGTGCACCTATCAGACTTAAATAGGCACACTTATCAGAGGTACTAAAAGGGGGCAGTTATGAGAATGGGAAGGTGCCCTTGTTTGGAAGAAAAATGGGCACATTTCGTACGTAAAAAGGGGTACTTTTGAGGTACTAGAAAAAGTAGGGGCATGTGACCTCTTGCCCCCAAGCCTCTGCCCACAATTAGTAATTTGTTATTAAAGTTGTTCTGCCTTACTAGCCAGCTCAAAATCATTTGATGATATATCATAAATTAGATTACGTACTTCCAATGATTAATTCAATAATATTTATAAAAACATGAAACGTGCAATATTACCTTTTGTAGAGAGATCATATTTAATCCCAAGTTGTAGAGGATGATGGTTTTCTGTGGCTCAAACTCCTGAATAGTAGCAATCCAAGGCATGACCTCTTCAAAATGGTTCTGAGAAATGGCAGTTACGATCCTAAGCCTATCGTACAGTTCATCAGTAGGAGGTATCCAGCGTTCAATATCAATTTGTGCATTCTACAGGTTGGTGAAGAAAGGCAAATCGTGAAACATCGTTATGAATAGTAAGTTCAAAAGTGAAAGACTTTCGATATATCAACCGGTTAAACTATTATGAATAAGGACCAGGGGCGGCGATCCCGAGGGGACGTGGGGGACACGTCCCCCCTCGATTTTTGTAGGGGGGGGATCGTCCCCCCCGGAAAATTTGAAAAAGTACACAAAAATAATGTACAGCAAATACTGACTAAAGACTGCAACACACTATTAGGCTTTGGAGGGCCCAAGAGTGCAGCGTTTAGACAAATAAAAATGCAAACATCTTCTGGCTCGGGAGCTATGCTCCCTCGCATAATATCCTTCAAAATGTACAATTAATATTGTAGAAAAGTGAAGTGTGAAACAGGTATTTTGTTTGTTTTCATACTATAGTTTTGCTAAGAAATATAATTTACCTTGTCCCCTCTCGTTCACTATGCTCACTCACTCGTGCTTTGGGCAGTCCCCCCCCCCCCCCGATAAAATTCAAACGTGGTTTATTTCTAATTCGATACCAGTTACCAATTTACAAATGTTACTGAATGGCATGATTTTCCCCAAGCTTCCGGGGGCTCTGCCCCCTATATCTCACTAAGGGCCCTAAGGCTTGTCCCTGGTTACTCAGCTGACCATAATTAAATTCCTAAAACACCTGAGCTTCCGGGGGCTCCGCCCCCTGGACCCCACCAGGGCCCTTAGCGGGCCCCTGGATAGTCATCTGACCATATTCAAAAGCCTAAAACCCTGAGCTTTCGGGGGCTCCGCCCCCTAAACCCCACCAAGGGCCCTATAAGGCGGCCCCTGGATGCTCATCTGATCGTAATTAAATGCCTAAAACCGCTGAGCTTCTGGGGGCTTCGCCCCTGGACCCCAGTACGATTAGTGACCTGCATGCAAGTGTCACAAATAAGGTATCAAAATATGCTCATCTGACCCTTATTAAATGCCTAAAAACTCTGAGCTTCATGGGGCTCCGCCCCTTGACCCCCGCCGGGGCTTTGCCCCTGGACCCCCCGCCAAAGTTACACCCAACTTAATTGCTTTGCTCTATCTGATCGCAAATACTTCATCCCCCCCCCCCCCTCCAACTTTGAAAAACGGTTCCGCGGGGCCTGCATGTAACATGTAAGAGCGATGATGATGCGGATTTTTTTCTCCCCTCCCCCCCAAAAAAAACGTTTTGGCTCATTACGTCACTCCTCCCTCGTTCCTCGCATTTCGTCCCCCCGGTCATGAAAAGAAATCGCCGCCCCTGATAAGGACACATTCTTTCATTCTGCAGTGATGCTATTACTTTACATTTCTGTTGTTTTAACTCCGTGTATTTATATACCGTTGTCATTTAATGTAATTCAGATTCGCAATGTTTATGAATGCATTGTTTAATGTTTGACACGGCCCAAGTAGAAACCAAATCTTATTGATTGGGCTTTTCACCTTATATATATGAATTTAAATAAATAAATAAATGAAGAATTTCAATAGTCTTTCCCATCTGTTTAAATTAATGAGCAAAAATTACAATGCCGTACCACGTAATACAAAAATGCACCCAGCAAAAAAGAAATTGGACACTCTTTATTGCTCAAAACTGTCATATAAAACATTAATAAAATATGAAAAGATTTAAACAAATATATAAAATTAAAGAAAATTTATACTCTACCAAAACCAATGAGAAGATAAATTTGTTTTTATAAAATTAAAGGAAAATTTATACTCTACCAACACCAATGAGAAGATAAATTTGTTTTTATAAAATTAAAGGTAAATTTATACTCTACCAACATCAAGTAAGATCAAGTTTCGAACTTTCACGCTTGGGTGGGCGCATTCATTTAACTGTTAGCAGGTCCGATTAAGAAATTTCAAAAGTTTGTTTGTTTGTTTTATTTATTCACCATGTAAAATAATTGTTTACCAATAATGAAATTCAGTGGTTACATTGCTCATTTTATTCATCACAAAAATTACCAAATCAAATTATTTAGCACATACCCAAAATTTATTTAAAAAGTTAAAAATATTAAATATTTTTTGATATAAATAAATTACAACTAGCATCGTTTATGTTTTCTCATTCTAACCAATTATTACCAAATAACTTTCATAACTATTTGAATATAATAGCAACATCAATAAGTATAAAACAAGAAATTCCAATAAAATGTACTATGTACCTTTTTATAATCTTAACTTTCAAGAGCACGGTAATTTTTAAAGGCCCACAGCTTTGAATTGAGTTACCAAATGTATTAAAAGAAATATCCACTGTTCTAGCATTCACTCATGAAAAATTTAAATGTTATCTTCTTAATAGTGAGTAGTTTTATTTGATCTAATTGCCTTTAATGTAATTTATGTAAATAGTTATGTTGTGTTTTTTGGTGATTATGCTATGTTTTATTATCTGTTTGTTTGATTGTTTTTATTTTTTATATTTTTTTATAATATTTTTCTCTTACTTTTTATTAAATGACTATGCTCATTTATGCGTAAATGGTAATGATTCCACTTGCATATCATCTTAATACAATCGTCACTCGTTAGAATAGACGTCTATATACATTATCCGCAGGTTTCATTCATCAAAAGAATATAAAGGGCAATACTTTCCCATTCACGGAAAGTCATCATAATTATTATGTAGCAATAATTTTACTAACTCATATTCATGGCTCTATAAATTACGATTCTATTGAACTGTAAAACGACCCTCATCCGGCTTACTCCATAAAGAAATAATTACCGTAAAGTTAACAGCTCCAGTATTCAAGTCTTTTCCCACATCACTGTCTTCGTTACCATGGAGAGGATCTTCTGTGTCAGGATGGGGCAGCGCTGGACTTGATTTAATGAAAGTGGCAGAACCAGTATACTTCAGTTGCATTGGTTTTCGTTGAGTTACTGTTAAAGTAGAAATTTAGTGGGGTAGAAAATGCTTGTAATTATGAACTATGTTTAGATATAAAGTAAAAATTGCTTATCAGCTTATAAAGAACAAAATATTTACATAATTTATGCAGATGGCGTATAATGGAGACTGACCAGTGTGAAGTAAAGAAACAGAAACTACTTTTCATGTCTTGTTAAAATGTAACAAGGTTAGATTTATTTGGACAATTATTGAAAACTTATATTATGATTACTTTCATGAACAAATAAATATTAATGAAAAAGCATTAGTTCTAGGTTATTTTATTGAAAAAAAAGGAAAACTTTGTGATAAACTTCATGTTAATTTTTAGGACAATACATAATATACCTAATGTATATTAAACTTCGGTGTGATGGTAAACATATGGAAATGTTGTATCATCCGCTCAATCTGACTTGCGTGCATAGAACAAATAAGCATTTTTCCATGAAAAAGTGAAGTTTTCTAAAATGTGCGTTTCTTTCCAGCATTGGGGCGCCCGGGAGCCAATCGGGTAACATTTCATAAAGTATAATATAAAAAGACCATATGCACATTTTCTGTACTTTTGTCGGAAAAAATAGATTTATCCAGCACAATGTCGTCTCTTTTTGCGTTGGAGCAAAAATCGAGTTTCAATCATACTTTGGCCGCTCTCGCGAGCTCTCACTCGTTTCACTGTGGTCAAGCGACTTTGGGGCAAGCGGTTAATGAAAATACTAATCGTTAGCATTCTTCTGGTATTAAACTTGTTTTGATTGGTTGTATAATTTTGTCGGAATAAAGGAAACAAAAAGACTTGACCAATAACTTATCAGCGTCAGAGTTGACCTTTTGGCATTGAATTCCCTGATGCAAGCGTACATAAACAGGTTCTAATGACGTCATCTTCGCTCAATCGGTGTCTTTTATCGTAAAATGCTACACTTTCACAATGTTTATACATCTTTTTTTAATTATTAGTAAGATATAACATATTTTGTCTGATATCACTGAAGTTTTGGGTTTTATTTAATGAGTAATTTTAAAATAAGAACCATTTTACTGTTTTAATTTACTGGATCGTACCAGTCGCAGGGTAGAAAGATGCATTTTCCAACCGCGCCACATTTAATTTACGTTCCGACATTCTGTTAAACGGGTTCGTGTTGTTAAGAATCCACTGCTTTCTGCTCCTTCAAACGTCCACATGCGAAATCGTTTATCAACTAAATTATTCAAATTTATGGATGCTTCCTTCCCAGGTGTTTGTGTTGTTGAAGCATTTCATTCACCTGCTATCATTCTTTGTACTCCAATTGCCAGAACGCAAGTTACATGTTGGTATTATAGTTTCATGCGGAGTCGTTTATCAACTATAATTATGTATTCAAATTTATGAATGCTTCCTTCCAAGGGGTGTTGTTTATGCATTTCATTCCCCCTTTTATTATTCTTTGTACTCCAATTGTTAGAATACAAAATGCATTTTGTTTTTATAGTTTCATTCAATAAGTTAGTCAATAAAAGAGTATGTTCTGCACAATAAACACAATGTGTGTCCCTATTGTACAATGTAATGTGTCCCCTCATTTTGTAATAATAATTTTGTTAATTTACCCATTCACATAATGGAACTACCTGCCCGGTGAAGCCAGTGGCCCATGACCCCTGAGCACTCAACACCGTGTGGGAGTCAGGTTATGGTCAACTTCTTTTATGAGACAAATCAAAGCAAACGTTTCCATATGAGTACAATTATAGTAAAAGTCTGTTCATAAATTTTAAATTAAAGCTACGATATTACATAGCAAATAATCAAAGTTTTTTTAATGACGAAACACAAAGACATTTTTCAAGAAATGTTACTTTTGTCTTTTTTTATTATGTTAAAATGTAAATTGATGTAAATATATATGACATGTGAAATAAAACAGCTCGGTAAGAGGACAAAAAAAAAAGAAAGAACAAAATATAGTAAGTGTAATTGATTGCCATGGACATTAATGTAAAGCACAAACAGCTAGGGTCATAAAATGGCCATTGTGGCACACAAAACGCAGCATTGTTTACAAATAAAAGGACTAAATCAAATACACTGGGGCAATCAAAACAATGCCTCGAATTCCATTTATGTTCATTCTCCTGGCCATCATTAGCCTTCAGAAGTTCAGGCGTTTAATTTTTATCAATCACGTGATTTTCAAATACATACAAAATATCTTACATAATATCCTACGCTCACAATATCAAGGAAACACAATTTGAATACTCACTGTTTACTTCGTATTTTACTGAGATGTATAGCAGACAGATTGTCAAGATAACCATCGGGATTAGCACCCAAAAGATGTTCCGAAATCGCATCATTGCACAGGTGGGGCGAGAACCTGAAAGATAGACCAAGGGATGGACGTGAAAATGCGGCTATTCTTCCATTTTTGTGGCTCATCTTCTGGAACCACACACAAAACACTCTCATTACGGGTATTAAAAAAGGTACTGAAACCAATTATGATTTTGTTTTCCTTCTTTTTAAATGATATTTTATTTGGTACACAAAACATGATATGATAATACAGAGTTGTTTCATAATTAATAAAAAACAACATTATAGAAGCATTCTATGGCATCTTGCAAAATGATAACAAAGGTAATCAATATTTAATTTTTTTGGCTAAAATTAATTAGATTAGTCCACTGCTTGAACCGTTTCCGCCTCCCTCTTCCCACGCCGAGAGCGCAGCCCGGTAGGCGTCTTTTTTCCCGTAATATTATAGTCAACCTAGAATGCATGTTATATGAATATTTGCGTTGGAACAGTGAGGTGGAATTCAAATTCAAAATTAAATCGGCCAGATTCTGGACTTCCAGTATGTCGCAATGATTATGGACAAGTAACGACCTGGGAAGTCATTCGTTTATTAAATGGAAAGCCTCTCGATTTTGTCGCAATGTCACTTACTTAAAGTAAACTTATAGCTTTGCATTTGTAATTTCTGTATGAAATCTCATATTTGATAAATTATCGCATCAGATTCTGTGTAATAGTCTTTGAAGAAAAAAATAGTGCTCTGGTCAGGGCCTTAGGGGAATATTATGCTTATATTTTAGAGCGTAGTATCTGGTATGATAACTGATAAGTATATCTGGGTGAGAAGGAGATAATGGAAGTATGTTGTTTGGTAGTTGGAACGGAAGTTTTATATTGTGTTTTTAAGAAACGGACAGTTTGTATGAGATCAGGATTGGAAATTTTCTGTTATTTTGAGATTGAATTGAGTTTCTCGCAGAGAGGATTCAGTTGGTTTAATTAAAGAAGGAAGAGAGTCAAATGAAGAACCAAAAGCAATATGTTTTTCATTTACTAATGAGAACTATGTTTTTTTGAGATCTCCTTACACATAATATTTGGATTGAGTTTTTCACGATGAATGTTGTTTGAAGACATCAATATTCATAAAATGTATGTTTCTATCACAAAGCAGGAAATAAAGAATTTTCTGTCCATATGAACCTTTCCTGGTTGCTTATAATGCATTTGCCCACTGGTAACATAATACTTTTACTAGTTGATATCCCTCACCACTGAATTTTTGTTTGGTAATGTCTAAATTTCGTTTAAAAATAGATGATAATTATCAGTCTGGTAGGCATACACTGCAGGCAAGAGTCAGGACTAACATTTAGCATGTTATTGATTTGATTACCACTCTTATATTCTCTGAAATGTTATCTTTATTGAGGGTGACTTCAAAAAGTTAATAACTTTGAAGGGAGGGGGTGCAACCTGCCACACGCTTCTACCTCTTGGTTGCTTTGATCCATTGCTGAAAATGTTTCGGCACCTAATCATCCCCAAGCCACGGATACAAATCGACACCCTTGCCTACATTACATTAATAGATACAGTCATAATCTTCCACCGACCTCGAACATTTAAAGTACGTGTCTTGTGTGTCACACCCATTACAATTTTACTAATTAAATTTGCTCACCTTAGCATGATAAAAATGTTAATTCATTGTGCAAAAAAAAAACAACATCAATACATATTTCGGATGATTGGCGTACGAATTAATCTCAATAGGCCGATTATCAACAACTATGCACTATTCAAAATGTAAATATGATTGTATTTTGTTACATAATTACTTCTTCGGCTGCTTCCATCGCGCCGTCTAAAGGGCTACGGTTCGCAGCGGCGGATCCAGGGGGGACAGGTAACAAACACGTATATTTTACCTATTTTGGGAGATGGGCCCCCTCCCCTGGCGCTCAAGGGGGGGGGGGGGGAGTGCGATTTTTCAAATTTTCGAGGGCCAAAAAAAAAAATTAGTGCTCATTACCACCACCACCCCCCCCCCCCCCCCCCCCACTGAGCGAATTATCGGTCGGCTGTTTTGCCGCTAAATATTTTCTCACGAATTGGGTCCCCTCCCCTGCCGCCGCCTGGATCCACCCCTGACAGTTCGTTCTGGCATCAGTAAACTTGGGTAGATCGTCCATGATAAGGGCTTACGGAATTCCTTTGAACCACTATCTTGTCACTAAAGCCGAGGTAACGTGCTTTAATCAATTGGGCGTGGCCGTGCATGAAGCCGCCAGAACCCTGTGTACACGCTGTGTTCAGGGGCGTCGTTAGACCTTTTTCACTGGGGGGGGGGGGGGGGGTGTAGAGGCCAACGATTACCGACAAAACTAGCCACCAATTACCGACAAAATTAAATGTCCCAATATCTACAAATTTAACCCTATAAACCCGGGGCCGAGGCTAAATTGTTTTCCTATGGACTATCTATAGTACTTGCGTATGCGCAAATGGTCATTTTCCTCGACGACATAAATACGAATTATTTCGTCAACTTAGTCGGCATCATAGCTATATATTTTAATGCAGGCGCGGAGCTAGGATCTTATTTTAGGAAGGGCGGTAGTGAGCAGGCGAATCACTTAAAGAGCGCGCGAAGCCCGCTCATTAGGGGGTGTGGTGATAGGCCTCCCGCGCAAAGCGCGGAAGCTTACACGTTTCCTTAAATTATAAGGAAGAGAAGACGATTTATTGTACTGTTCCCGACTGTTAATCCTTGTCTGAATTAAGTTTCCCCCCCTCCCGCGCAAAGCGCGAAAAGCTTTGACGTTTCATTAAATTATTATAAAAAGAAGACGATTTGGTGTACCGTTCTCGACTGTTAATCCTTGCCTGAATTCAGTTTCTCCCCCACCCGCGCACAGCGCGGAAATTTTGACGTTTCATTTAATTATTAGAGAAAGTAGACGATTCGTTGAACCGTGCTCGACTCCTAATCCTTGTTTGAAGTCAGTTTCTCCCCCTCCCGCTCGAAGCGCGGTAGTTTTGACGTTTCATTAAATTATGAGAAAAAGCAGACGATTCGGTGTACTGTTCTCGACTCTTAATCCTCATCTGAATTCATAGAAAGTAGACGATTCGTTGAACCGTGCTCGACTCTTAATCCTTGTCTGAATAAAGTCCCCCCTCCCCCTCCCCCCCCCCCCCTTGCGCGAGGCGCGGAAGTTTTGAAGTTTCATTAAATTATTCGAGAAAGAAGATGATTCGTTGTACCGTTTTCGACTCTTATTAAGCCCTATTTATCTGAATTCAGTTTCCCCCCTCCCGCGCAAAGCGCGAAAAGCTTTGACGTTTCATTAATTTATTATAAAAAGAAGACGATTTGGTGTACCGTTCTCGACTGTTAATCCTTGTCTGAATTCAGTTTCTCCCCCTCCCGCGCACGGCGCGTAAACTTTGACGTTTTCTTAAATTATTAGAGAAAGAAGACGATGTGGTGTACCGTTCTCGACTGTTAATCCTTGTTTGAATTCAGTTTCTCCCCCCCCCCGCGCACAGCGCGGAAGCTTTGACGTTTCCTTAAATTATGAGAGAAAGCAAACGATTCGTTGTACTGTTCTCGACTCTTAATGCTTATCTGAATTCAGTTTCTCCCCCCCCCCCGCGCACAGCGCGTAAGCTTTGACGTTTCCTTAAAATATTAAAGAAAGAAGACGATGTGGTGTACCGTTCTCGACTGTTAATCCTTGTTTGAATTCAGTTTCTCCCCCCCCCCCCGCGCACAGCGCGGAAGCTTTGACGTTTCCTTAAATTATGAGAGAAAGCAAACGATTCGTTGTACTGTTCTCGACTCTTAATGCTTATCTGAATTCAGTTTCTCCCCCCCCCCGCGCACAGCGCGTAAGCTTTGACGTTTCCTTAAAATATTAAAGAAAGGAAGACGATTCGTCGTACCGTTGTTGACTCTCAATCCCTGTTTGAATTTAGTTTCCCCAAAAATTTAAAACCTTTGATTTCTTTATCTGATATTATAGGAAAGTGAAACTTCGAGAAAATACAAGTATTGTAGTTGTAGTTACTCTCGAAGTCGTCACAGCGGATAAAAACTTGTTGGCCGACCGACAATATACATCTCACCGACTTCAAACTTCTGCATTGATATCAGGGGCGGCGATCCCGGGGGGACGGGGGGGGGACACGTCCCCCCCTCGATTTTTGTAGGAGGGGATCGTCCCCCCCCCCCCCCGGAAAATTTGAAAAAGTGCAAACAAATAATGTACAGCAAATACTGACTAAAGACTGCAACACACTATTAGGCTTTGGAGGGTCTAAGAGTGCAGTGTTTAGACTTAAAAATTAAGCGTTTAGACATAAAAATGTAAAAATCTTCTGGCTCGGGAGCTATGCTCCCTCGCATAATATCCTTTAAAATGTTCAAGTAAATATTGTAGAAAGTAAAGTGTGAAAAAAGTATATTCTTTCTTTTCATACTAAAGTTTTTCTAAGGAATATAATTTTGTAATACAACAAAACCTGTGAGGGAGTAGTCAATTTCGTCACCTTCACCCCTCTCGTTCACTATGCTCACTCACTCGGGCTTGGGGCAGTACCCCCCCCCCCCCCGATAAAATTCAAACGTGGTTTATTTCTAATTCGATACCAGTGACTAATTTACAAATGTTGCTGAAATGGCATGATTTTCTCTGAGCTTCCGGGGGCTTTGCCCTCTTAGCCCCACCAAGGGCCCTAAGGCCCCCTTGTTGCTCGGCGGACCATAATTAAATGCCTAAAACACCTGAGCTTCCGTGGGCTCCGCCCCCTGGACCCCACCAGGGCCCTAAGCGGGCCACTGGAAGCTCATCTAACCATGTTCAAAGGCCTAAAACCTTGAGCTTCCGGGGACTCCGCCCCCTACACCCCACCACGGGCCCTAAGGCGGCCCCTGGATGATCATCTGATCGTAATTTAATGCCTGAAAGCGCTGAGCTTCTGGGGGGCTTCGCCCCCCTGGTCCCCACTCCGATTTGTGACCTGCATACAAGTGTCACAAATAAGGTATAAAAATATGCTCATCTGACCCTTATTAAATGCCTAAAGACCTGACCCCCGCCGGGGCTTTGCCCATGGCCCTGGGAAGCGGGGGTGATGGGGGTGCTGCAGCACACCCCCTGCAAAAAAAAAATTGTCTGATATATTTAATGTATATCATTATGCTTCGTGTACGAAATTGTCACACAGCCGACAGCCACAAATGACGCTTTTTTTTTTTTTTTTTTTAAATCGTTCCCAGGGCCCTGGCTTTGCCCCAGGACCCCACGCCAATTTACGCTCCACTTGCTTTGCCCTATCTGATCGTAAATACTTTAGCCCCCCACCCCCCCCCCTCCCACTTCGAAAAACGTTCCGCGGGGCCTGCTATAACATGTAAGAGCGGTGATGATTCGGACTTTTTTTCTTCTCCCCCCCCCAAAAAAAAAAAAGGCTTTGCTCATGACGTCACTCCCCCCCCCCCCCCCCCCCCGTTCCTCGCGTTTCGTCCCCCCCGGTCATGAAAAGAAATCACCGCCCCTGATTGATATAGTACTAAAGGATCGAGCAAGAATACCGACACAGCTGACCCGACACAGCCGACTCCACTCAACAACCCCTTCTCTCTTTTACTCCCACTCCTCCTCTCTTAGGCTCTTCCCTCCTCTCTCTCTCTCCTCTCTTTCATCCCCTGTTTCTTTTGTTTCCCTTTTCTATTCTTTTTTTCATTTCCTTTCTTTTCTTTCTTTTCCTTCCTTTCCTCTCTTCCCTCTTTTTCTTGTTTCTCTTTCTTGCTTCTCTTTTCTTTCCTTTCTTGTCCTTTCTTTTCTTTTTTTTTTCCTTTCTTTCTTTTCTTTTCCTTTTCTTTTTTTTATTTTCTTTCCCTTTCCTTCTCTTTTTTTCCTCCCCCTTTTCTCTTTTTCCCGACGGCAGCGCAATTTTACCGACGATATCCCGACAGGAGGGGGGGGGGTGTGTCGCAACCCCCCCCCTTTGGAGACGCCCCTGGCTGTGTTCAATACCTTGAATCTGTTCATCGGTTAAACTGAATTTGTCGAATTCTCTCACCACCTCTTCAATATCATCTTTCTCATCTTTCTCTTTCTCTCTGCAGATAAAGGTAGAAAGTCTATCAATTTCCCTTTCTCTCTCTAACGGCCGTCCTTCTTTGATTTCGCTTTCTATACGAGGTATCTCCTTTTTCATGCTCGGTTTGGAAATTAAGCGCCTCTGAAAGCTCCTTAAAACGCTTTTCAATGTTCTCCACCTGCTGAGCCAGATTAATGTCTAGCCTTGTAAACCGTTCATGGAGCTTTAGCATATGCGATTCCAATATCTTTTTCAATCGATCGGAGCAATTGTGGGCCCTCCACATATATCCCATTCAATCATGAAACATTGTAAAGGCTTATAGTCTCAAACAAACCTACATCATTAAACCGATTGCCACCGCAATCCAATATTCTTTTTTGTATCTTTAGACCGAGATTTCCTTGGTTTGTTTAGGAAAATGCAATATTATTTGTTAAGTTGTTCGATAACATCACTCAGTCTTATTATATTGAAGAAATATCCCATTAATAAAAGTTTGTCAAGAATCAAGTCTCAAATACACTAATACAGTCACCTACACCATTAAAACCAAGCGCCACCGCCATCCAGCCAGGCACAATGTTTAGTATTATAATAACATTATGTGTATTTTTGGACCGATGATTCCTTTGTTATTTTGGAAATTGCAAAATAATTTCGCTTTTTAGAATGCAAAACGAATTCTATTTTTAGTTCGATGAACCCATGAATCAAAGAGAGGTTAGATGGATGACATTATACTCTTGAATGGATTTGAAATATATTACTTTTGGCGATGTTGAGGGATTTTTAAATCCAACGGGATGCGTTCAACCAGCTAATGCACTACAGACTAAGGATTGCCATCCAACACTAACTTATCTCCGTTGAAATCGAAGTTAAATTCATGTAGGCATGTTACTAATAAACTCTTTGTTGTGTTTGGCGCCCTTTCCAAATTGAAAATAAAGTTCTTATCGGTTCGGCCCATAACAAACATCTACTCTTGAACACATCACTCACAACCAAAGTCTCGCAAAAAACAAACATGACGAAACACACCCGGACTCCTCGCACTTCCCAAACATCCCTTGCTTGAACACGGGCGTCGACAGGCAGGCAGGGGGACGGGGCTTTGTTTTATATCTTCAATAGCTACAACTGGCTGATTCAATGCCGGCTCTATAAAAAGACACTTTTGCATCCATGAAAGTAAAAAATTTGCTCCTAACGGCGCACTTTTCGTCCCTAAAGAGGAATTTTAATAATTGCCTCTATGGTAGGGCACTTTGCCCAACTTGAGTATGGCACTTTGCCCCCGACTGTGCAATTCATAAAACAAAAAGGGGAGTTTCGGCTCTCTCTCTCTCTCTCTCTCTCTCTCTCTCTCTCTATATATATATATATAATATAGAAAAAGGCAATTTTCCTCTGAAAAAGTAAATTTTGCCAATTGATAAAATTATTGATACCGCGACACCGATACATTTCTTTAATCATTTTCTAGAAAACAAGATTTTTAGGGGCTAAATCTTCGGTTATCTACTGTTTATAATTAATCCACATGGACATTAAAAAACTAACTATAGAATCATTGTCTAACCCATTTTCTAAATTCCCAATACTTATATATAATATTGGATGGCTTTGAGTGCGATACTACGTTACATATATACTTGCTCACGTCTGCGACTTTTTGAACTTCCTTTATCAGTTTGCGACCTATTTCATCAATTTTATCAACTAATTTTATCAACGATTATCAACATTGGTGATTATTATTGCCGTGGAAACATCTTCACTGTGATTTTAGTTGGATTTTAGTGCTAGATATGATCTTCTTGCCTGTATTACTTCTAGACGATTTGGAGAGCGTATGGGCCAAGCAACTTTCATCATAGTCCCATATGCATGGATGTTTTTGACTTTTATCATCGCCGGAACTGGTAACCCTATTCTACCTTCTATTCTTGCCTGAATTAGAAATTCATTTGAGCATAGTTATTTAATCTTTACTGAACATTAGCAAGTGAGATTAAACGTGCTCCTGGAAAATGGATAAAACTAAGCCCATCTCCAAATTGAAAACAAATACGTTTTATGGATCCTCTGGCTCTGATCATTTCAGATGTAAAATGCCAAAACATGCAACGATCTCTAGTATAAACACTATATTATCTCATTTACTCAAAACTGATATCACTACTGCGGTACTTGATGATGAACTGGTGGATTATCTTACATGTGAATTGGGATCCATATATCTTCAGTTAAACTCGGATATTGCCCGTCATTATAGTATTTTAGCAGTAAAAGATTGCCGCCATGACATTGACAGTGCTAAATTACATGAGCCGACTCTCCATGACAACGGTTGTCAAACGGATTACTCTACTACCCTTGGCAATCAATGTGCTGATTCGTATACAAATCCTACCCAAACTGACAATAGCTGCCAAACGGATCCCCTGTCTGATTACTCATCACGCCCAAAGGATCCCCCTGTTGTTTACTCGAGTGTGAATGATCCCCCTTCTACTGACTCACATACAAAGCCAACTGCAACCTCTTATATGTATACAAATCCTGATTTGAATGAAAAGTTGAATGACCTCTCAAATGATTTTAAGATGATGCAACTTAAGGTCAATGAACTTTTAGTTGGGCTGCACTCTGGAAAATCCACTGACATACACAGCGACTGTGTCGAAGAGTCTGATGCTATTGTACAACTATTAGATTCAAATTGCTCCGATGAGGAACCCTTGCAAACTGACCCACCTACCCCGACCCCTGTCATTTCGTCACAAGGTGACATTAATCATGCCAAATCTGTTGTCGATTTGTAGATCGACGCGTACAGAAACAGACAAAAGCAGACTTACAAGAAATTGAATAGTAGAAATGAAGATACTACTAATGCTAAATCGGGAAGTGACACTAATGTGACTAAAACCACCCTTGTGATTGGGGATTCAATAGTGAGGCATCTTAAACCCATGTCACTTTCAACTGAGAATGTACGAGTTTTCTGCAAGACCTTACCCGGTGCTAGAGTGGAAAATATTTTTGAAAATGCTCATTTTCTTACAAACAAAATCTTGCAAGTGAAGTTATTCTACACGTCGGAACAAACAACCTGGTAAACACTGACCCAAGCATGTTAGTGACACAGATTGAATCTCTTGCCGATCAGATCTTAGTGAAATGCTCTACTGTCTTAACGATCGCTCTGAGTTCAATAATCCCCCGAAAAACTTTCCAAAAAGAGCTCGTATGGAAAACGTATGAGGCAAACTGGTTACTTGACCAGCTAGCTGCTAGACGCGGATGGAAATTCATTGAACATGACGCCATAGATCCTGAAAAGCATCTCGCAAGTGACGGCATCCACCTTAATGCTGAAGGTGTAAGAATAATTGGGTGTGCGATCTCCGATCACGTACATGGAGTTTCTCAGTCTTCGATCATGAGACCCGGCTTCCCGCCTCTTAAAGCAAGTCACGGCACATCATCCCCGGCGCATGATCTGTATGCAGATGTAACAGCTACATCTAAACATGATGGTGGACATGGAACTGTACTAATTCCATCAATAACTATGAATAATAGACCAACAATGACCATGAACAGTTATACTGGATGCTCCAACTGCGGTGAACTGAATCACAAACAGAAAAGTTGTAGATATGAAACTAAATTAAAGTGCAATTCCTGTTTTCAATATGGACATAAAGCTAAATTTTGCAGTAACCGTCAACAATTTTGAGAAAACGGCAAAGAAGACTTTGCCGTCGTAGAGCGTCCTGCCTCCCCAGTACACTCATCCGGTGACACTCCTCAACCTTATATATTCTCAGGATTTGAACAGTTACAATCATCTTTGCATGATATTAAAACCCAAATTGAATGCTGTACTGGACTGAAATTAGCTCATATTAATGCATGTAGTCTATATCCTAAAATAGATGAAATACAATTTATTCTCATAACACTTGATCTGGATATCTTATGTATATCTGAAACTTGGCTCCACGATCAAATCAAAGATCAAATGGTTTCAGTGGAAGGCTATGATATTATAAGAAAAGATAGGATAAACAAAAGAGGAGGTGGTGTTTGTCTTTATATTAAAAAATCATTAAATGTGATTGATCGGGAAGTTTCCATTACTGAATATGATATTGAAATGGTTCTTATAGAATTGAAATGCGAGATTATAAATATTCTCGTTTGTTGCTTGTACCGCCCGCCTAACTCGGACCCTGAATACTTGGACACCTTCTCGAATATGTTAGAGAGTATCATAATGGAAAATAAGGATTTGATTATTCTTGGTGATTTTAATGTTGATTATAGCAGTGGAAATGATACAGCAATCCACTCCTTAGAATATCTTTTTGCTTTGCATCAGCTTATCCACAAACCAACACGTGTAACTGCATCTTCTTCAACTTGTATTGACCTGATTCTCACTACAATGCCAGATTCGCATATTATTAGTGGCGTTGGTCAGATTTCTTTAAGTGATCATTACATGATATATACGTGTGTAAATTGTAAAGTAAATAATTCTGGTCACAAAATGGCCCGTTTCAGAGCATATAAAAAATTTGAGTCTGAGGATTTTCTATACGATGTAAGCTGTTGTGATAGTCTTGTGAAGGATAACCTACAAACGGAATGTCCATCTAATGACATTTGGCTTTCCTGGATGAATGCATTTTTAAAAATTTATAACAAACATGCACCCATTAAATGTACTCGTGTTAAGAATAAATATAACCCATGGATAACACCAGACATTGTAGCCTCTATGAACAAAAGAGATTATCTTAAACGTAAAGCTAAATGTGACGTTTCCTTCAATGAATTCCGTAAACAAAGGAATACTGTACTGAGTGATGTTCGGAAGGCAAAGACTGATTATTATAAAACGGTTTCTATCAAATTTCAAAATGACCCCAAGAAACTTTGGAGTGAACTCCATCGAGCCACTGGTAATTCAAAATATGAAGATAATGCTCATAATGACTTAAGTTCTGATGAACTGAATGATTTTTTCATTAATATAGGCCAGGAGATCACGAACTCCTTTCTTCAAGAATCATTATGCTGGAGAAATCCAAAGTGTCTTTATGAATTTAAATTTATTGACATTTCGGAAGATGATGTTTTGAAATTGTTAAGAAAACTACCAACAAAAAGCAATTTAGATGTATTAGATATTGACAGCAAGTTACTAAATATTGCTGCGCCATTTTTATCAAAAAAACTAACTGCTATTTTCAACTACTTATTAAAGAATGGATTTGTGTTTACCGACTGGAAATATGCGCGTGTCACCCCTATCTATAAGGGAAAAGGAGATAAGAGTGTCTTTTCAAACTATAGACCAATTTCTGTTGTATCCCATTTAGCTAAAATTCAGGAGAAGCTGGTTCTAAAGCAATTTAGTTCGTATTTACTCCAGCGTGACCTTATAACACTTGAACAATCAGCATTCTTGAAAGATCACTCCACTGTTACGTGCCTACACAGAGTAATAGATGATTGGTTTGAAGCATTAAATGCTCGTGAAGTTGTTGCTGTCTGTTTCTTTGATATATCTAAATGCTTTGATGCTATATCTCACGAATTGTTACTTTTAAAACTACAATACCATGGTGTACAAGGTACAGAATTGCGCTGGTTTAAAAGCTATTTAAGTGGAAGAAAACAAGCTGTAAGCCTAAATGGTAAACTGTCTAAACCAGGTGAAGTAACGATCGGAATTCCTCAGGGTGGGGTACTTGGCCCCACCTTTTTCCTTCTTTATATTAATGACATTATTCAAAGTGTAAATGCTGGCTCATGTAGTATTTTTGCAGATGATGTAGCAATTTATACTACTGGTAAAACTGTGAATGAAGCTGAGTCTAAATTACAGATTTGCATCAACGAATTAGAGAAATGGTATAATAATAATAGATTAAAGATTAATATTGATAAAACTCATGTTATGGTTGTATCCTCGAGAGCTAATTGCAACCAAAATGAACTAAACGTATATTTAAATGGCACCAAACTAAAACAGGTTAATTCGGCGAGATATCTAGGTGTTAATATTGATTGTCATTTGACCTGGCATGAACATGTCAAACAAGACTATGTGTAAAAGCCTTGCTTATAAACTTTTCTTATTACGAAGATTAAGTAACACGCTAAGCACGTCCCTGCTAAATACTTTATATAAAGCAACCATTCAACCATGTATTGATTATGCATGCTCAGTGTGGGGAAACTGTTCACTTAAATACCGTGATTATATACGTCGCATACAGAAAAGAGCTTCCCGTATAGTGTCGAAACATTATGGTTCACGTGATATCAGCGTCTCTAAACTATTTAAAGATTTGAAATGGCAAACTTTTGAAACTAGGAGAGATTATTTTATTAATATGCTTATGTTCCGATGTATACATGGTAATGCTTCTTACCTTTGATATCGACACCCACTCGTATGGCAAATCATTTCGCCACCCTTATTGATAATGTTTTTTTGCAATACTTTTCCTACCCCAGACTCTTCTGTAATTCTATTCGATATAACGGATCATTTTCCTATTATGTCACATTTTACGCTTAAGCACTCATTAAATAATCTGCACAGACCATCAAGACGCAGACCTAACCATGAAAACATTGCCAGTCTTGGCGCATCTTTAGACTCTGCTAACTGGTCGTGTGTTTATGATAACCTCTCTCTCTCGTGCCATATCGTTTGACTTTGGCGATCATGCTGTTCCACAACCCTCGGCTCCTATATGGGGATGGTCATCCTTTCGTTTTAGGTTGTGCCATCTGGATCGGAATCCAGCATAATATATTTATTTTAAAAATGTTCATGTAAAAGCATTCAAGATATAGCAGCGCCCATCCCTACAAAGAGGAACTGTAATAGCATCTTGAGTATGAATCGTATTTAACCAAGATAATTCATCCCCAACAATTGAAAAAGAATCCTCGGCTTTGATTCTTAGAGTGGTTTCTTAAAAAAAAACACTTATATTTATATTGTATTAATAAATTATGGAATAAGGAGTAATTATTAAATATTTTGAGATCGAACGAGAGGGATAAAGTCATTCATTAACATAAACATGAAAAGATCTAAGGAAAGTGTTTGATAAATTTTGACAGTCATGAAAAACATACATAGTACCACAGGAAATTAATGTTCTGGAATTCCAAATAAATGAAATTTTTCATTGCAATTATGGTTGTAGCAAATACCTCAGCACGTTGGTACTTTTTAAGCAAACGAGAGTGATAAATTCATGAATATATTATGGTGGCTCCTAAGGGACACACAAAGGCAAAATTTGACGTATACCTATGCAACAAATTTTTAGTTTTGTATCCAAGACGTGAAAATCCACAAAATTGACGTATACCTTTGCTTGGTAATTTTTTCGTTTTTCTATGAAGGGACACGCAGACATGAAAATCTGCGTCCGATATTCACGTCTGTGTCCCTTGTGGGCCGACGCAGACGTATATATTTGACGTATACCTATGCAACAAATTTGTGGATTTTCACGTCAAAGACGTGAAAATCCACAAAATTGACGTATACCTATGCAAGGGTTTTATTGTCTTTTTATACGTCCATGACGTGAAGAAAAAAAAATCTGCGTCCAATATTCATGTCTGCGTGTCCCTTTTGGGAGACGCTGACGTGAATATCGGACACATATTTTCATGTCTGCGTGTCCCTTCAGAGCCATTGAGTACAGAAAAACGAAAAAATTACCAAGCAAATGTATACGTCAATTTTGTGGATTTTCACGTCTTGGACGTACAAAACTAAAAAATAGTTGCATAGGTATTCACGTCTTTGACGTAAAAATCCACAACTTTGTTGCATAGGTATACGTCAAATTTTGCCTTTGCGTGTCCCTTAGGAGCCACCATAATATATAGATGTGTGAAGATAATTATAAAGAAAGTGTTCAATATATTTTGACAGTCATGCAACACATAACAGTACCACAGGGGTCTAATTGTTCTGGAATTCCAAATAGTTTTCATTGCAATCATGGTTGTATCACAAGCTGTTTCTTATATTTATACCACAAGAATTCAAATTTCATTTCATAACACCTGCAATTAATGCAGGATGGGGTTGGAGCCTTTCTTTCCTTGAAAATTTAAAAATGACCAATATTCGGGCAGCGAGATGCCCGAATATGCATTTTATATATATATATATCTTATCTCGTATATTTTGGTGATTAATAACACTTTCACAACATACTAATGCTCAAATTTTTGCTCGCTCGCTCGCTTCGCTCCCTCACCAAATTGTGAAACCAGAAAATTGATATTCGGGCAAGAGGCTTCAGCCCCCCTAATGATAATGTCGAAAATTTTGCTCAAGCGTGAGCATAACTTAAAACGGGATATAATGTTGATATCAGACAAGAGACGTGACGTGAGCCTCCCTCTTTCAAAATTGTGCCCGCTTGTGGGTAGTGTTACGGTGCTTCTAATATGACCTTGTCAGTATTTGTATGTTCAGATTCAATTCAATTCATATTTATTTCATTTCCAGCAGAAAGATAAACAAAGGTATTATTATTACAGAAAGTATGAAAAAATGTATGTACATAATTCATTTTTTGTTAGTAACTATACAAATACTCTTTACACATAATAACATGATTACAAGAAATTCTTAATTTCTGGGGAAATGGGGGGGGGGGGGTCAACTCAAAAGCAGTGCTTGTAGTTTGTGGATCCCCCTAGAAGAAAAAATATTGTTTCAGATGAAATAATATTAAGACAATTTTAAGATTTGTGACGTTGCAGGGCGAAAGGTTTTATGATGAGAAAAAACAACAACAAATCCTGATGGGTTTTAAGCACAATTTGTGTTTAAAACGCACTTCTGGTCAAGAATGGTAGAAGAGGCATCTGCATTAAAAGGATCAATCCTTCACTGAATAGGGATTCTTGCTATACACTTTTACCTTTGTGTAAATAATAAGAGGTCCACGGGAGTGGTTGTTAGAAGCTTAAACTACATAAAAACTCTCTCCAATTTCGCAGGGGAAGAGCATTTGCCGGGATTATTAATAATAAAAGGGATAAATCCTTCACTGAATAGGGATTACCTTTCTTCGCTCCAGTGATCTCGAGGCAGCAGACAGCAAGAAATTGTGTAAATAATTTGCTGTTGCCGGGAAGTTCTTGAACTTTTAAAAAAATTAGGAAATTCAAAATAGTCGTCATGAGCGATAGAAATTGTAATTTCCTCCTTGAGAGTCACATAGCCGCTTTCATTTCATTTTAGAAATAATCTCTCTTTCTCTCTTAAAGACAATTTCATATAACTTCTGTTTTCGTATTGTTGTACTTTCGTCCGCAGACTACTTAAGCACATGTCGAGCCAACTCAGTCGGAAATGTAATATGTAGGCCTAAGTGTAAAGTTAAGTTTCATTTTCTTCATTTTTTTTTCTTTCTTTCTCTCTCTCCCTCTCTCTGTCTCTCTCCTTTTCCTCTGTCTTCTTTTTAAAAAACATTATTCTTTCTTTTCTTCTCATTTTTCTGTGTGTGACATGCGTCACGCGTACGTCTATCAATGTCTTAATATGGTAGATTTACATTTTGATGTTTCCCTTTGTAGGTGCACCTTATATTCCAGAAAGTGCCCTATTTTGATGGTGCCCCCCCCCCCCCATGTATTGATCTCGATAAAAAATAACTTTCTCATTAATTCTATTTCCAATATAACTAATACTTGCACTAGTCTCCAATTAAAAAAAAAATCGTCTACTTTCTCTCAAGACAACATTATATAAAGGATTCATTAATGCAAGGCTATCTCGCGAGTAATCTCTCAATTTCTAACTGCCTGCTTTCCTCATCTCCCAGTCTCCCTTGCTTTAATATTCCTCGTTACTTCCTTCCAATTCCTTCCAATTGAACTCCAATTTAATTGATGTTATACACTGTATCTATTCTTCAACTACAGGTAGATGCAAATGTTACTCAAAATCCATTATATAAATCACACTCAGGATACAGCCAATTGACGAGAATTGCTTCAATCTATATTTTACATGTATCATTTATATATGGTTTTACAATGGCTATGGTGATGAGTTGTCTAGGTAACATGTTGATGTGTTTGTTAAAATGTATTACCATGGTGCACCTTCTTGGTTACAAAAAACAAAAAAAATGTGTATGTATTAACGTAAGTTCGTGCCTTTACATATCACAGTAGAAATCAATGTTTTATATTTGATGCATAATAATATTAATATTTGGAGATTAGAAACACAAACAGTTTCCATAACCGTTCAAGTGTTTCAAGAAAAAGTTAAGCAAACTTTCTCCTGGATGTAAATTCACACTAGCGTATAGCACTAGCGAGCTCTCCGATCCAGGCTAGACTCTTCGCGAGCGGTTTCATTAGAATTTTAAGCGGTTTCATTGGAATTAATCGAGAAATTTACCTCGCTAGCGTGTAAATGAAAAATACGCCGGCCGGCCATACGTAAATGGCAGTGACGGTAACGATGGATTAGGAGGAAGGGGTGCATACGTGAACTGCAAGGATGATCATACTATCATTTTAGAGTGTGCAATCTGGGTCGGAATTCAGCATAATATATTTATAAAAAAAGAGGTTCACATAAAAGCACTCATGATAAAGCCGCGCCCGGCCCCTACAACATCATTTTGGATTTTCAGATGATGGGGCGGGTGGCAGGGGTAGGGGGCAAAGTTCGCCCCACTCTTCAAGTACCCCCCAAAGGGCCACTTTTACTTTGTAAAGAAGTGCCCCTTCCCCTTTTTAACTCGGATAAGCGCACATTTCATCAACACATGTGCCCCCTTTCCTATCTGATAAGGGCTATTTAGAAAAATGAGGCCCTTCATAAATAAAAAGTGTCCCTTTTCATCTCTGGTAAATGACCATTTTCATATATGAGAAGTTAATTCTTTTCACTTCAGTGCGCTCTTCACCTCCGATAATTGCCCCTATTCAAATCTGAGAGATGCTCGTTTTACTTTGAAAAGTACCCCTTCCCCTCCTGATAAGTACTCTTTTCATCTATGATGGGTGCCCATTTTCACCTTTGCTAACTGCCCTTTTATTTTGAATCGTGCCCCTTTTCCTTTATAATAAGGGACCTATCCCCTTTTCATAAATGCCCCTTTTCACCTCTGATAAATAAATTTCTGGTGGATGCCCCTTTTCCGTCGACAAATGCCCATTTCCCATACTCATAAGTGCCCTATCTCATTTCTGGTGAGTGCCTCCTTTCAGGTGTAAGAAGTGCCTCGTTTGAACCTTTGATAATTACTCTTTGTACCTTGACACATGCTCCTTTTCTTTTCTAATAAGTGTCTTTATCCCTTTCGATAAGTGTCCCCTTAACCTCTCATCATCAGGCTTGCACCTAATTTCAAGCGACTAAGAGTAATTTCCCCTAAAGCTCGCTCGCTCGCTCGCATTTATAGATGATACAATTATATGTCACTTTAAAACAAAAGTTTTTTCAGTCTTCCGTGATGCTTATAACCCCATCATGATTTATTTTTTTCCTCTTTATAAGATGTAATTTTTCACTCTGCGACCTCACAGATCTTACATTTTTTTTCTCGCTCGCTTTGCTCGCTCGCAAATGAATATTCAGACAATCACACCCAGCCGAAAGGGTGATGCTTAAGCAATATATTGTATAAGGATATAAAATATATATTATGTAAGGATGGTATGTTCAATTTAACACAATTATACTGCAATTCCTTCATATATCATATAACAAAATAAATGACAAGAGTATTTCAATGAAGCATATTTGTTCCCATGCAAATACAGTGCAAGACATAATTCAATTATACTGATCTTACTTTCACCATCAAAACTCTCATTAATAATGCTTGTAGGTACATGTATATATCATCATTCCAATAAGTTAAATGAAATACAATCATAATTATTAAACAATCCAACTTACTTTAAACAAAGTCTGATCACATTTCCTCCTACAGCAGGCCAAATGTACAAGTGCTTGCAGTCCTATAACATAGCTTAGAATGGCTACCTGCCTGCTATAGCATGCACCAATGCTAGCAATCACACAAAAGAAATCCACTCATGCAAAGAGTTCAATAGAGATACCCCCAAAAAAGGCGGGAAACAGTACAATGGGAACCCCTCTAGAGGGGAAACAATACATTGGGAATCCCTCTAGAGGGGAAACAATTTGTCATTGACTGAAGAAGCAAGGGGGGGGGGACATCTTTGCACCACATAATTTCTATTTAATTTACAACATAAATTCCAATTTACAACAATATAAAGAAAAACAAATATTGAAATCGTCCCTGATAATGGAATCCCAATGAAAGGGTATATACCACAAAAATGTATATTTTCGCTTTGAGATTTCGCTTTGTAGGTGCCCTTTTTTGTTGGTGCTTTCCACTTTGGAAATAGCTCCGCCGCCCCTGCTTACGCATTAGCGCCAGCGTTAATTTCGCGCTTGCGCGCACAGGGGGTGTGTGTGTGTTTGTGTGTGGGGGGGGGGGGGGTTCCTCTCTAGCTCTGAAGTTGATTTTTTTTTACCTGGATTCGTGCGATTCGGTTAATACTTTTAGAGGGAGTCTGATGGGTGATGTGCCCCCCTCTGAAGCTGACATTTTTTTGATTTTTGAAACTGGATTCGTGCGTTTTGGTTAATACTTTTTTGGGGAGTCTGATTTGATTTCAAAACACCTGCAGTTAATGCGGGATGGGGTTGCAGCCTCTCTTTCCCCGAAAATTTAAAAATTACCAATATGCATTTGTTATATCTTATCTCGTATGTTTTGGTGACAATTAACACTTTCACAACATACATAAGCTCAAAGTTCCGCTCACTCGCTTCGCTCGCTCGCCAAATTATTAAACCAGGAAATAGATATTGGGGCAAGAGGCTTCAGCCCCCACTGATGGAAATGTCAACAAAATTGCGCGCGAGCATAACTTGAAAACAGGGAATGTTGATATCGGACAAGAGATGTGACGTGAGCATGTCCCCTTTCCAAAATAATTGTGCCCGTTTGTAGGTACCAGTACACTATTAAAGTACAGTGCTTCTAATATGACCTTGTCAGTATTGGTAAGTTTAAATGACGGTCTGCGCGGATTTTGAATTTCCGGCCCCCCCCCCCCCCCCCCCTATTGGAAAATCCTGGATCCGCGCCTGTATTCAACAGCAAATTGCAAAATAAATACCAATATTTTTGTTTAATATATGTTACTGCTCGGAATCTGTTATCGTGTTCAAATGGTTGGAGTGGTATCACTACTGGTTTCAACCATACTTTTTCGAAAGGACGTCCCACCCCTTCTCTCTCTCTCTCTCTCTCTTTCTCTCCCTCATAACTCTTTCATCTCTCTCTCGATCTCTCTCTATCTCCCTACTCTTTTTATTTGGATGAATCGCTATGACGTTTGAATATATATATTAATTATTGAGTGGGCTTATTGTGCTTTCTAATGGATCCCTACAACATGGCAGATCCACTGAGGGGCCTGGCAGAGCAGAATCCAAGGTTGTTCTCGAGTTTATTTGACTTTCAAGAGAGTAATTGTGTTTTTTTAGAGAAAAAGAGGTTATTTCTAAAATGAAATGAAAGGGCTCTTGAAAGTCAAATAGCCCTTTCATTTCCTTTTAGAAATAACCTCTCTTTACCTATTAAAGACAATTTTATGAGATGGAATGTTCAATCTGAGGGCTTGTTGTGCTCTTCGAAAAGAGCACACAATGGGGGCAGTGCAATTTATACTTCAAGGGATGGATTATATAGTATTTATCGCTCTCGAAAGTCAAATAGCCCTTTCATTTCTTTTCAGAGATAAACTCTTATCCATCCCTTGATATTTAAATTGCGCTGCCCCTATTGTGTGTTCTTTTTAAAGAGCACAAAAAAGCCCTCAGATTAGGCAGCAAGTAGCAGAAAACGCCCTTAATACTGGACTCAACATTCAATGGAATGAGGCCCACATCATTGCGTTTGAAACGCACTTCTGGTCAAGAATGGTAGAAGAATCATCTGCATAAAAAGGATAGGGATTATTGCTATACATTGTTACCTTTCTTCGCTCCAGTGGTCTCAAGGCAGCAGACAGCAGGAAATTGTGTAAATAATAAACGGTCTAAAGGAGTGGTTGTTAGAAGCTTTAACTACATAATACTCACACTCTCTCCAATTTTTGACAATAAATTGGGAACCACATCAATCTATATTTACGGATGGGGTGCAGGGGGAGAGCCTTTGCCGGCAGCCTTGGGGCGGAGCCCCAGGAAGTTCTTGAATTTAAAAACAAATTGGAAATTCAAATTAGTCGTCACAAGCGATAGAAATTGTTAGTTCCTCCTTGAAAGTCACAAAGCCCCTTTCATTTCATTTTAGAAATAACCTCTCTTTCTCTTCTCATGTTTTCCTTCCATCGTTCTCTATTTTTCCCATTTCCATAAAAGAATACAATTTTCTCACTTATGATGGCAAAACCATATCAATATGGCTATGTCATCATGGTGATGTGCCCCCCTCTGAAGCTGACATTTTTTTGATTTTTGAAACTGGATTCGTGCGTTTTGGTTAATACTTTTTGGGGGAGTCTGATTTGATTTCAAAACACCTGCAGTTAATGCGGGATGGGGTTGCAGCCTCTCTTTCCCCGAAAATTTAAAAATTACCAATATGCATTTGTTATATCTTATCTCGTATGTTTTGGTGACAATTAACACTTTCACAACATACATAAGCTCAAAGTTCCGCTCACTCGCTTCGCTCGCTCGCCAAATTATTAAACCAGGAAATAGATATTGGGGCAAGAGGCTTCAGCCCCCACTGATGGAAATGTCAACAAAATTGCGCGCGAGCATAACTTGAAAACAGGGAATGTTGATATCGGACAAGAGATGTGACGTGAGCATGTCCCCTTTCCAAAATAATTGTGCCCGTTTGTAGGTACCAGTACACTATTAAAGTACAGTGCTTCTAATATGACCTTGTCAGTATTGGTAAGTTTAAATGACGGTCTGCGCGGATTTCGAATTTCCGGCCCCCCCTATTGGAAAATCCTGGATCCGCGCCTGTGAGTGAATTAAATATGTCGACATAATTATCAGTGATAAAGCTATTTTTGTATACTTACATTTACACTAACTACCGGAATGAATTAAAGTCCACCCAATGTCTTGATTAGTTCTTTAACGTTACAAATAATCCGCAAATAATCCTCGTCCAAGATCGCGAAGGCAGGGAACTGCTTGCTGGATAAAGTACCGAACTAGTATGTTCACGACAAGAACGTTCATTATGGTGAACCTCGAGTACGCACGAGAGGCTTTTGCTCCATAAAAACACGGGTCGATCAATAGGCCAGATTGAGAATACGCGAACCAATCAATCGTTAGTATGTCTGCCTCATATGTTTTAGTCCGAAAATGTCCGTCTCTTTCGCTCGAGCCTCTTATTTGGGTAGCAGTGGCGGATCCAGGGGGGCGAAACTGCCGCGCCCCCCCCCCCCATCCCCCTATTGGCGGCGCAAAAAAGGGAAGGAAAAAAAGAGGAAGAAAAGAAGAGAAAAAAGAAAGGAGAAGAGAAAAGAAAAGAGAAGAGAAAAGAAACAGAGAGAGAAAAAAAGCCCCCCCCCCCCCTCCCTCACACTCCGGGGTCGGAGGGACCGAATTCGTGTTCCCAAAATCTCCGGTTAAGGAGTACTTTTCACGCAACAAAGTCCGGCCCGTAATACACAAAATCCGGCCCGTACTTACTTTACACACCGGAGATAGAGAGGTGCTTTCAAAGAGAGGGAACTGGCATACGCATACCCTAGATAACATTGAGTGGGGGGGGGGGGGGTGGAGGAGAAAAGTCGGGTGAGGAAGGTGGAATGACGAGGAATGACGCTTAGTGACAGTAACGACGAATAAGGAAAAACTATAATCGGGAGATTTGGGGTCATTCCAGAAGGCTTGGGAAACGTTATTGAATAGAGGGGGCCGGCTGCATAAAATTTCGAGCCACGGATTCAAAGTAAAACGGTAAAAACAGCCTCTGCGCTAGAAAGTCAAATTTGTAATTAACGGTAGAGGGGCTGCTTCACAACTCTTATTTCGTCCTTCATTTGGCTTCAGCTCATACCAACTTGCTTAAGCTTGTATTTGAGCTCATGTTGGAAGTAATCATGGACAGGGGCGGTGATTCTGGGCCCGATAGGGGGACACGTCCCCCAGGAAATTTAGAAATATAACTAGAAAGATATATAGCGGAAAGAACATACATATTGGGCTTAGGGATTTCCTAGAGTGCATAATGTCAGCATTCAACATTGCAAAATCTCGCTTGGTTGTTACGCCCCCTCGCCCAATAACACAAAACTATGACACTCCGCCTACGCTCCCGGCCGTGATTTATCCATGGTTGGTGTAATAGTTTTTTTTCTTTTTCATTTCTACTAACATAATTGTGTGCTTTCACAATCATGATTGTTTCATTTTCACTTTAAAGCAGGCGTGTAGCCAGAGTAGAGAATGGAACAACAAATCGTCTTCTTTCTCTAATAATTTCATTAAACTATGAAAGGTCAAAGCTTTCGCGCTTCGCGTGGGAGGGGGGAAACCAAATTCAGACAAGGAAAAAGGGTCGAGAATGGTACAACGAATCGTCTTCTTTCTCTAATAATTTCATTAAACTATGAAAGGTCAAAGCTTACGCGCTTTGTGCAAGAGGGGGGGGGGGGGACTGAATTCAGACATGGATTAATTGTCGAGAATGGTACAACAAATCCTCCTCTTTCTCTAATAATTTAATGAAACATCATAGCTTCCGCGCTTCGTGCAGGAGGGGGGGAATTGAATTCAGAAAAGGATTAAGAGTCGAGAATGGAACAACGAATCGTCTTCTTTCTCTAAGAATTTAATGAGACGTCAAAGCTTCCGCGCTTCGCGCGGGAGGGGGAAACTGAATTCAGACAAGGATTAAGAGTCGAGAATGGAACAACGAATCATCTTCTTTCTCTAATAATTTCATTTAACTATGAAAGGTCATAGCTTCCCAGCTTCGCGCCGGAGGGGGGGGGGGGATTAAATTCAGACAAGGAAAAAGGGTCGAGAATGGTACAACGAATCGTCTTCTTTCTCTAATAATTTCATTAAACTATGAACGGTCAAAGCTTACGCGCTTCGCGCGGGCGGGGGTAGCTGAATTCAGACAAGGATTAATAGTCGAGAATGGTACAACAAATCCTCTTATTCCCTAATTCGCAACTCAAATGTGAATAAATTATTTTCAATTTCGCCTCCCAACCCTATAGCATAATCTGTAAAACAATCATGAACATGTTACATAATACATAATATACCTGTATCCTGTAGAGCATCAAGCTTCGACGGCAAGACATTGCAATGCCATATAGCTCCCCATGTCAGTCAATCAAAGAACGGGCGATCAAAAAGGAAAACACGAAAGATGAGAACAATTTTCTCAATTAAATGAACTTTAATCATACATGTTTCACTCCAATACATTAACACATGATATATCCTATGCAGACGCGTACGCAGGGGGGGGGGGGGGGGGGGGGTAACCCCCCCCCCTTAAGTTTTTTTGTATGTGTATGTTTTTCAGGAAAACCTTATGCTGACCTTGATCATGTAATTTGGTCTGTCATATACATGTGTACTTTTATCACACAGTCACACACTAGCACTAGCATGCACCACCTAGACCCGCGCGAATAACTGGTTGATGATCTATAATAATACCAGTTTTCGCCAATCAGAGAACTGGAAAGAAAAAAAAAATAAGAAGTTGGGCCCCATAGAGCCTATTATACGAAGTACAAGACTTGGGGGGGGGGGGATACCCTATTGTGTCCCCAACCTTAAAAATTTGAAGGGAAGTCCCCCTATCCCCTCCCCCCCCCCCTTGATTGACGACCATGCATGTATTCGGCAACAAGATGCCCGCATACTCAAATTTATCTTTTATGTTTCCGCTGTTGCTCATAAAGGGTTGAATGTACTATGGATTAATTGTTTTTATTTTTCAATTAAATGTTATAATTAAACTCTGTTTCTAGCCCCTCTCTCTCTCTATCTCTCTCTCTCTCTCTCTCTCTCTCTCTTTCTCTCTCTCTCTCTCTCTCCCCTCTCTGTCTCTCTGTCTCTCCACTCTCACTTTCTCTCTCTCACTCTCTGTCCCCCGTCTCCCCTCTCTTTTCACTCTCTATCCCCCTCCTCGCTTTAGTTTAATTACGATTGCAACATTGTTTCCCATTGCGTCCAAGCACCAAAGAAAAATTGTTCCCCTCTCAAATTAGAGTAAATATCCTGATGAAACGTCTCATGTTTCGAGATAAGAAAAAGATACGTAGATATGAAATACGAACTGCATTGTAGTTTGTGATAGAAATGTATTTATTCAGTTTCAATGGAATGAAAAGATATGAAAAGAAAGCTGAAGAGAAAAAGAAAAATGTACACATAAAACAAATATTATAAAAATATACATATCTCCATAACTTTATCGTTTCATATCCCTCTAATCATGCAAAGCTATTGTCAATAATTATTTCAGAAACCAGCTTGTTGTTAAAGTTTAAGATTTCTAGTGGTAAATACAGTTCCAGACTGAATCCTTTGCATTTGGACCTTAAAACTGTTACTCCAAGGATTACAAATCTCATACTAATGTCAAGAGAAAAGGCTTGTGTAATCTTGCGTTTGATAATAAACTAAATTAAACAAAATATAGGTGAAAACGCGGGACAATTGAGCAACCTGTTGTTTTTTCAGTCACATCGCAGTATGTAGTCTTCCAAGTTCTTATCTTGCATGGTTTTGATAAACAAGACCACTAATGTCGTATCACTATTTCTTCTGTTTAAATATCCCTTTTCCCCTTTTATTCGACAATGGTTTTGGGTATGTCCAAAGCAGAAATAAAGTCTTCACGGATCTAGAAGCACTTTCTGTGAACAATGCTTGGTCCAGATTCATCATACTCTTGTTTGCTAATCCACATCTGTTGGAAGGTGGAGAGAGAGGCAAGGATAGAGCCTCCGATCCATACAGAGTATTTCCTCTCTGGAGGAGCGATTATCTTGATCTTCATGGTTGGTGGAGCAAGTGACGAGATCTCCTTCTGCATCCTGTCAGCGATTCCTGGGAACATGGTTGTTCCACCGGAGAGGACAGTGTTGGCGTATAGGTCTTTCCTGATGTCTACATCACACTTCATGATGCTGTTGTAGGTGGTTTCATGGATTCCTGTTGATTCCATACCAAGAAATGATGGCTGGAAAAGAGACTCAGGGGCACGGAATCGCTCGTTGCCAATGGTGATGACCTGACCGTCTGGTAGTTCATAGCTTTTCTCTAGTGACGATGAGCACGCTGCTGTCTGCATCTCCTGCTCGAAATCGAGGGCCACGTACGACAACTTCTCCTTGATGTCACGGACAATTTCACGTTCAGCTGAAATCCAATCAACACAAACCATCAATGAAATGGGATTACAAAAAGAACGGAAGACTATACATGATATCATGATTTACGAATTTTCTAGCTTTCTCCGTATTCAATTTAACTAATTTCAAAAGAGTAATTTATTTATCATTTTACGAATCCAAACAAAATGTAATAATGATTTGAGTCTTTTCTGTCTGTCATATTGCACGTCTATCATCTTCTAAAAATAGGAAATCCAGGTAAAGCAAAGCAGAGACACATCAAGACAAAAACTCTTACATCAAACAAAGCCTAAAAGGATAATTGCATATTAAGATGATTTCAATCACATTTAATAAAAATTCCTGTCAAAAGGATTTTGCTATCACTATGATAATTACTATCATTACCTATATTTTAATTTTCTATTTATATATATATATATATATACAGTGCGTCCCAGAAAAAACGAAACCGAGAAGTATCGATGTTCTATCATAACTTAATCACAACCATAATTAATGAATGATACATATTTGGAAAGCTTAGAGTTTCCTCTTTCATGTGAGGCTACTCAGATAATGCATATTTCACGCATGAGTGATTAAAAGCAATTTGAAGGAAGGAAACCAAAAAGACATTTGGCGGGCGGTATCTGAATTTCGAAGAAAAATTCACATTTCTAAAAAGTTGAGTTTCTGCCCTTTCATATGACACCTCAATCAGGAAAAATGAGCGAGGAATGACAAAGTTGTGTTTGTTTAAAGTAGTGCTTGCATTTCCATAATTTTATTAAACGAATTCGTTTTCACTGGCTGCCTGCCGTATCAATAAACGAAATTAACAAAAGACTTAACTCCGTTTCGTTGACAATCAGCCGTAGACGAGAGTCTTCATGCATGGCTGATTGTCAACGAAACGGAGTTAAGTCTTTTGTCAAATCTGTTTTTTGCTACGGCAGGCACCCAGTGAAAACGATTTCGTTTGTTAAAATTATGAAAATGTAAGGGCTACTTTAAACAAACAGAACTTTGTTATTCCTGGCTCATTTTTCTTGATTGAGGTATCATATGAAAGAGCAGAAAATAAACTTTCTAGAAATATGAATTTTTCTTTGAAATTCAGAAACCGCCCGCCAAATTACTTTTGGGTTTCCTTCCTTCAAATTGCTATTAATCACTCATGCGTGAAATATGCATCGCGTGAGTAGCATCAACTGAAAGAGGAGACTCTAAGCTTTCCAAATATGTATCATACGTTAATTATGGTTGTGATTAAGTTATGATAAAACATCGATACTTCTCGGTTTCGTTTTTTCTGGGACGCACTGTATATATATATTTGTTTGTATTATTATTTTTTTTTTTTTTTAAATATATATATATATATATATATATTTTTTTATTTTTTTTTTAATTATTATTATTTTGATTTTTTTTTTTTTTTTTTTTTTTTTTTTGGGGGGGGGGGGGGGTTCTTGTGCACCTGTTGTTGTGAATGAGTAACCTCTCTCTGTCAGGATCTTCATCAAGTAGTCTGTAAGGTCTCGTCCAGCCAAGTCCAGACGGAGGATGGCGTGTGGGAGGGCATACCCTTCATAAATGGGTACAGTATGAGATACTCCGTCACCAGAGTCCAGTACGATACCAGTGGTACGACCAGAGGCGTAGAGGGACAGAACTGCCTGGATCGCCACATAGAATGCTGGTGTGTTGAACGTCTCAAACATGATCTGAATGATGTTTTTTTTTTAAGACAGCCGGATAGAAAAGGTTTATTTTAGGATATTTTCCGGCAGTACCAGGAAATAGTGAATGAGCTGAATGAGGTTGACTGGGGAAAGGAGATAAGTGACCTTTCAACAAACGAGGCTTGATTTGGGAATTCCTAGAAAGCCACTTGACTATCCAGATGCAGATCAAAAGGAAGGAAGAAGAAGCATGCATGGATGACAACATTTGCAATGAGAAAACAGAAGAGAAATGCAAGAGCATGGACCAACTACATCGCAACGGACAGAACGAAAGATAAGGTGACTGCAAACAAGGAAACCACGAACTTGTGTCACTTAACTAAGAAGCTCTGCTTAGACTTCGAGAGAGATATTGCCAAAAATATCAAAACTAACCCCAAAGCCTTCTGGAAATATACAAATGGGAAATGGAACTCACGCAGCCAGATTGGAGACTTACGAAAGAAGATACTAGTAGTCAAGTGACCAGCTCAACGACAAAGAGAAAGCAGATATTCTGAGCAGATATTTGCAACAACATTCACAGATGAAGACAAAGAACATATTCCCATTCGTGACAGCAAATACCAAGGGGCAGAAGTAGAGACTGTCACTATTACCCCAGAAGATGTTCTACGCAAGCTTAAAAACTTGTCAAAATATAAGACTGCCGGACCGGACAACTATGGTGGCTCCTAAGGGACACGCAAACGCAAAATTTGACGTATACCTTTGCAACAAATTTGTGGATTTTCACGTCAAAGACGTGAAAATCCACAAATTTGACGTATACCTATGCAACAAATTTGTGGATTTATACGTCAAAGACGTGAAAATCCACAAATTTGACGTATACCTTTGCTTGGTAATTTTTTCGTTTTTCTGTACTCAATGGCACTGAAGGGACACGCAGACATGAAAATCTGCGTCCGATATATACGTCTGCGTCTCCCAAAATGGACACGCAGACGTGAATATTGGACGCAGATTTTCCAGCAGATTTTCACCTGGAAGATAAGCGTATATGGGTGGTCTGCCCGCCTAGTTACTGATAAGGGATTACCAGCTGGTATCTCATAGTCTTCTAATTGCAGACCCTATACGTGTGTCTAAAGTCTCACTGTTATTGTTTTCAGCAAGAAGAGGACATTGATGCGCTTGGCAATGGAATGCTACATGTTGCAATGTACATGTTATTCATTCACTATCATTATCATTGTTTGAGGACAATCAGATGACTAATAGAGGAAGTTCTGAAACAATAACAATAACAAATATTATTGATACCATGCATGTGGACTTAATTTGTTTCATTGATTTAGTTACCAACAGCAAATAAATACGGTAGGCCTACAATGATTGGTTTTTTAAAGCATTTTCATGACGAAATCTTATAGAGAGAGAGAGAGAGATAAACAAAAAAGGAGGGAAATAGAGGAGTGAGAGAAAGGGGAAAAGAAGGCGAAGAGAGAAGGATATGTTAATAGAGAGCAGGAGAGGCTCCTAAACATCAATTTCAATTCAGGCAAAATAATATAGACAACAAAATCACAAAGAAATACAAACACATTAAAATTGTTGATTTTCTTCTTCTCTCATTACCAAGCAGGCAAGCACTTCTACTTTTTGTGCATCCTGTTGCGACTTGCCCCCCCCCCCTCCTATCCTACCCTTTTATTCTCTCTCTATTTCTTTCCATCTCTCTCTCTCTATCTATCTCTCTCCCCTTCTCTCGATCTTTTCCTTCTTTCTCCCTCCCAATCTGTCTCTCCCCTCTCTCTCCTCAGTCTATCCCAATTTGTCTGCCCCTCTCTATTTCTCTCTCCCAATGTGCCTTTCTCTCTCTCCTCTTTCTCATTTCTCTCTCCCAATCTGTCTCTCCCTTCTCTCTCCCAATCTGTGTCTCCCCTCTCTTTCTCTCTCTCTCCTCTTCACCTTTCTCCCAATCTGTTTATCCTCTTTCTATCTCTCTCTCTCACTTCTTTCAACGTTTCTCTCCCCCAATCTATCTCTCCCCTCTCTCCTTTTCTCTCTCTCTCTCTCTCTCTCTCGAATTTCGAATACACATAGTACAGAGAGAATGGGAAGGGAGGAAGGACAGGAGAGAGAGCGAGAGAGAGAGAAAATCTGCGTCCAATATTCACGTCTGCGTCTCCCAAAAGGGACACGCAGACATGAATATTGGACGCAGATTTTTTTTGTCTGCGTGTCCCTTCAGGGCCATTGAGCACAGAAAAACGAAAAAATAACCAAGCAAAGGTATACGTCAAATTTGTGGATTTTCACGTCTTTGACGTAAAAATCCACAAATTTGTTGCATAGGTATACGTCAAATTTGTGAATTTTCACGTCTTCGACGTAAAAATCCACAAATTTGTTGCAAAGGTATACGTCAAATTTTGCGTTTGCGTGTCCCTTAGGAGCCACCATAGACAACTCTTACATCCATGCCCACTCCGTGAAACAGCCCCAGCAACCTGTCTACCTCTCTCCATAATTTACAACACGTCCTTAAAAGAAGGTAACTACCAACCAGATAGAAGCAAAGCAATGTTGCTCCAGTGTTCAAGAAAGGCTGCAAGAAAGATCTTAGCAACTACAGATCAATAAGTCTCACCTCTGTCTGTTGCAAAGTCACGGAATCACTGGTAAGAGATGAAATAGCAGACCATAATGCTGACCAATGACATATTCAGTGACCATCAGCATGGATTTGTCCCTGGAAGGTCTTGCATGACAAAACTGCTGTGTGCTATGGAAGCCACACTGCAGAGAGCGTAAAGAAACTTGAGGGATGGTCTGAGAAATGGCAGCTCCACTTCAATGCAAACAAATGCAAGACCTATGAGCAGGCAATCCACTAAGGGAATATGAGCTAGAGGGTGTAGGCTAAAGATCCCAGAAACCAAGGAAAAAAGGACCTTGGGTGGTCATTGATGAGAAGCTCAGATTTCATCAACAATCTGCAATTGCTGCTAAAAAAGCGAATGCTGTACTAGCTTGCATACGTAGATCTTTCACTTGCAAGGACAGATCAACAATTCCCCTCCTCTACAAAGGTCTTGTTCGTCCCATATTGGAATATGGCAATGTAATCTGGCACCCTCGCTATGTGAAGGACGCTATGTGAAGGACCCCAAAATCATTGAGAAAGTACAAAAAGTACCAGAGATAAAACACCAAAGCTACCATGAGAGATCGAGTTGAACATTTGAAGCTTCCCTCGTTCTACCCAATTCTTCACACCTGCAATCAATTCAACAACGATAGGGCACGCTTTCAAACTAACCAAACCCAGTTGCAACACCAAACTCAGGCAAGACTCGTTCAGCCACAGGGTCCTCAAAGACTGGAACTCCCTCCCTGACTCATTAGTATCTGCAACCTCGGTGAATAACTTTAAAGCCAGACTTGACAAACACTGGAAGAAGGAGCAATATAATTCACCCTTCTCGCAGTAGACACTCCAACTATGAACTATGACAATCCTGATTATGACCCAGCAAGCAAGAGACATTATGTTAAAATGACCATGGTGCAAGACCCGGAAGCTGGGACACCCCCCCCCCCCCTTAAGTTAGATCTAGAAGCTCGGCAGCTGGAGACGGCTTTCTTCCAGAAGCTTTGGTATTCAAGGTATGCAAGGTATACAAGTTTATGCTTCGTAGATGTTAAAATTTTGAGGCGCAAAATAAATGTCCCCGAATACATTTTTTTTTTAAAGTGATCAAATTGACAATCAATGGTTCATCACGTCTGAAGGTTAACATCGCAATAACCGAAGATATCATTTCAAAGTTGTTAGGTTTTGTTCTTGTGTTTACATTGAATTTCTTGTTTGTTTTGTTTGTTTTGAGTCGAGGCTCATTGAATCGATGTCTACTTCGTCTCTTAGCGTGTTTTCATACAACAATGAATGTATTATAAAGCTCTTTCTGTCTGTCTTTCATTCTCTCTCTCTCTCTCCCTCTCTCTCTCTCTCTCTCTGTCACCGTCTCTTTCTGTCTCTCTATATCTCTCTATAGCTATTCTCCCCTCCCCTTCTCTCTCTCTCTCTCTCTCTCTCTCTCTCTCTCTCAATCTTTCTGCCTTTCACTCACCTGTGTCATCTTTTCTCTGTTGGCCTTGGGGTTCAGAGGAGCCTCGGTAAGGAGTACTGGATGTTCTTCGGGGGCGACCCGGAGCTCGTTGTAGAAGGTATGATGCCAGATCTTCTCCATATCGTCCCAATTGGTGACGATGCCGTGCTCGATGGGGTACTTGAGTGTCAGGATACCCCTCTTGCTCTGTGCTTCGTCTCCGACATAGCTGTCTTTCTGACCCATTCCAACCATAACGCCCTGAAGAAGAAAAAGAATAAAGACAGACCCACTTGAAATATTATTGCCCCCCTTTACCATGTTTATCCATTTTTGTGTACACAGCACTGGTCGTGTGGCAGCGGATGAGTAAAAAAAAAGCAGAACACATCTCGATATAGCAGCAAGTATCCTTTTCGGAACCACACTCCTAACACACGATGGTGAAAAAGGACATCTATTCATGTTTAATAGAGCTATGATATAGTTTGTAATCATGTTATCATTAGAAAATCAGGAGCGGATCCAGGATTTTGTAAAAGATGGGGCACAATATTCGCAACAAAAAAAAACAAGAGATCCGCGCACCTTACGCTTACCTGAGACAATAAAAGAAGGGGCCTCGTGATAAAGGACATAGCTCCAATCCCCGTTGCACCAGAAACATAGGATTTATTGGAACACTAATGAGTAGGACAATTTAGGGGTGCTGCTCCCAAGTCTTCTGCAGGGGCAGGTATCCCATTAAAACAAATTTAGGTCTTCTTCACATATAAATGATTCCTACAATGTTTAGCCAGAATCCATACCAACTTTTTGGTATGAAATCATATCTACACTTCATGATCTATCAGAATATGAAACAAAAAATGAGGATAAAACGGCATTTTAAAGAGATATCTTTTATTAAAAATGAAACAGTTTTTTAATTATTTTTCCGACGGTTTTCAATATTCATTTTCATTAAGTTTGCCGTGCTCGCTTGCTGTTTGGAAGGTCTTTATTAAAGAGAAGTGACTTAGAGTTATGAGCAGTCTTATAAGGAGTCCAAACACATTAAAAAATCTAATTTTCAGCACATGCAGAATTCTCGAAATGACCTGAAACATATAGAAAACCTCGAAGTTGGGCATTTGGAGCATTTTGAAACTTTGACGTATGCGTACGCGTACGTTAGAGTGCTGTATTAGGGACTTTTAGATTTGCGTGGACTGATACGTGTGACGTCCATTTAAGGCAGTGCATTAAAAAGACGTCGATCGTAGCAATGCACGTTGTCGTTGTGCAAATCTAAAAACCTATTGCATGACAGAGTAACCGTAGGATGGCACATGACCTGAAGTCCAAGTTTAATGCAGAAATTAACATCAATCCGTTCGGAAAATAATTAAGAAAATATGAATTTACAAAATGGCATCTAGATGACGTCACGCAGGAACGATAACATCCAAACGAGGAGATTCGCTATTCCAGAAGATAGGGAATCATTCTAGAAACTAGAAAGATTTGACATTTAGATTTCAGAAGATAGTCGAACCACAACAAGGTTGAAAAGAAATAGTATTTAAGATAACAGGTGATCATTATGCTACGCGGCAGATCACTTAATAAATACCACAGGGTTACCTGAGATCGGCCTCACCTGAGGATGATTCCTACCATGTTTGGTTAAAATCCGACTTTGCATTTTTGAGAATAATACAAAAATATGAGCAAGAGGATTTTTTTTTTTGGGGGGGGGGATACTACTCTCAAGCCCCCTCCCCCTGGAGGTAGCCCTTCAGAACAATTTCATATCCCCCTGCCTGAGGAATGCTGCCTATCTAGTTAAGTCAAAATCTATACATGAATTTTAAAGATTTTTTTTTTTAATCTAATTATTGCTATATGGGCACTTCGGGGATTTTGCCTTCACGCCCCTTGAGGTCAGAATGGTTTCAAGTACAATTATTTTAACAACTTTAGATCTCCCTTTCCTACAGGTGATTCTTACAAATTTTGGTTTGAATCCAGCCATGGGTTTTCAAGAAGAAGAAAATGTGCAATTATGCCACTGATGAACTTTGGAGGCGCTGCCCACATGCTTCTCTTGGGGATACGTACCCCCATTTGAACAGCTTCCGATTTCCCTTGCCTAAGGATGATTCCTACCAAGTCAGGTTAAAATCTGGCAATCTGTTTATGAGAAGAAGTTGAATATGTAATAAAAAGTTTACGGACGCCAGATGCTGAACGCCGGACAAAAGACACCGGACGCCGGACGACGGACAACAACAAAAAGGCTCAGGTGAGCTACAAAAAAAGGTTAATCACCTAAACACGGGGGAGGGCATAATGTACTAAATATGTCACTTGGGTATCAAGGTGGGCACTGGCCGATTGTACCCCCCTTAAATCCGCCAGGGATTAAAATAATCATGAAATGACTTCTGAATAAATACTTGATGCCTGGGTCTGCCGACAATAGATGGGAAGACAGCTCGTGGGGCATCGTCGCCCGCGAAACCGGCCTTTACCATGCCAGATCCGTTGTCAATGACCAGGGCAGCGACATCGTCGTCACACATGATGTCTGTCGGGTGGGTATTTGGTTATCAGAAGATAATCAGGATGGAATGGGTAGAATCTGCAAAGAACGAATAATCGTATTTTGTATTTTAAAAAACGCGACATCATAGCTGTCACATGAACAACAAATCTAAAATAATCATGACCTGAGTTTATCAAAAGATTACAACTAGGCTCAGTTCAAATGAATAATAATTCTCAATAATTATGACATAGGCCTACTTGCAAAATACATTAAAGGTAATACAAAGTTTTGGTAAGGAGTCATGAATTCGGTTCAAATGAATATTTTGGAAGCATATGCGATCCTACGTTATACAGAGATCGTTGTCGCGATTGAAATCGAGTCTAAAGTTATGAACTCGTAAATAATAAACTCTTTATGTTGTATAGCTCCCTCTCAAGGTCAAGATATTAATTAAGCTATGAAACAATGTTTCTTGACTAAAATCGACCGATTAGCTATTCTCGTTTGAAAGTTATATATCCCAACTACATATTCTGAGATTTGCATGGTCGCAGCTACCAGTGTACGGCCGTAGGCGCTATTTGAATTTCATCAACATTTACCGGGAGCACCGGTAAATTTTTATATTCAATTTTTCTCGAAAGCAGAAGTGTTTTAGGGGCTAAATTTGCTAGTGCTTATAATACATCCGCAGGTGCATCAAAATATATAAAAATTGTAAAAATCACTATTCAACCAATTTTCAAAAATTCCCAAAACTTTGTAGACTATCTATTACCTTTAAGGAAAGAGCTATACGTCTCTCCACCCCCCCCCCCCCCCAAAAAAAAATCACCTTTCTGAAGTTCCTTTTGCACGAGCATGATCGAGTAAACGTTGTGATGAATAAACCGTAAGTATATAATCGGATGACTGCAAATTGATTACATCAATTTGAGTAGTCTTAGTGTAAAGAAGATTTGATTCCAGAAATAGAAGTAGTAATAACAGTGGCCATACTTAGATAAGAATATAGATAATTTCTTGCAAAAAATTAATAAGAAACATTTTGCATTAGTATTTCAGTGAAACGTTAGACCTAAACAACATAACGTTGAGCAAGATGAAACTGACCTCACCAAAAGCAGTTAATACATTTCAATGATAACAAAATAAGATGAAAGTTAATGGCAAAATTCACATCTCTAAAGCATTAGATATATTGCTGTACCAAACATAATTAGATTTCTTTCAAATCCGTTAAGAACGGAAGTTCCAAAATGACAGTTTGTAAGTGTTGAAGCTGTTGGAAATTTAAACGGATGTCAATCGTTATCTATATCATGTAAATGTAAGTTGTAGGCCTAAATTATTCTAAGGATGAAACATAATGTTTTAGGTAAATGGGATACACAGTTGAATGTCACTTTAATGTTGGGTCCTATATCATTAGAGGTAGTTTAGATGAAGCGCGACCATTTCATCTTTTGTATTTTTGAAATATGTTGGAAAAGGGTCAAGTATAATCGATGCCCCGTCTCCTCTCCAATTTTCAAAGACATTGGTTGGTGAAAATATCGGTACTAATGAGGAAAGAAATGTGTAAAATATTGTAGTTCACCATCTTGCCGACTAAAGAGAACGATGTAAAGTTCATTATTCTATATGAACGCCAAAATATTCTATATTAACACCAAACTATTTTATATGAACACCAGACTATTCTATATGAACACCAAACTATTCTACATAAACACCTAACTATTCTATATGAACACCACACTATTCCCTGAATAATACTTTTGATACACGATTCACGTTTTTTAGATTAGAGGTAAATCCTGGCCTAGATTATGAATAATCTATCAAAATTATGACCAATAGAGGTACGTTATACGATTGCAAAAACTTTGAAGAAATCAAATTCAGGTCGATTTCAATACCCTATTCTATTGTCAATATATAGAAGTAATATTTTGGTATACGTTATAATTGTCACATTCGCATTTTTTAAAAGGAGACGCTCAAAAACTATTGAATGGAAATTGCTTTATATTGACTTTTTGTTATAATTCTGCGATTATAGTGTTTGATATAAAGAACCAATTTAATAAACAAAACAAATATTGTACTAACACAAGACAAAGTATTATAATCAAACTTTCACATTCGAAAGAAAATTAATCTTTAAGTGCATAATTTATTAGGTAACTGTAGATAAATCTAACAACAAAGCAATTATCTAAACATTAAACCATATTTCCGAACTAAAAGAGGCTGAGCAAAGAAACAAACTCTATAGAATTGATGAAAATATATGAATAAAGATAATGACAACTTTGTTTGCAACTTACCCTTCTCTGGATGCGCTTACTCAACAACCACTTGTACTAGAATGAGAACTAGAAAGTCGTGACTCGCAGATTTATTGATAACTTATGCTAATTGTATTCGCAACGAATGCAACTCCTTGACCATATAAGGAGATCGTTTCGCAGCGCTGCGACTTGTCAGATAGCCGACTGGGCAACAAGCGGTAGTACTTTGTGGGGGAAGGAGGCAACAATACTCTCACCCTAGAACAAGCCCCTTTTCCCCCAGTTTGATTTTTTGTTCGCGTTCCCCCTCCCAATCCTGTCATTTAAAGAGATGACCAAGATTAATTTTGACCGTATAAAAAATAATACCATCTGTCTGTTCTAAAGGGTAGTGCTGGCCATGCCGATAGACGGTTTTTTACATTGAAGGTCCTATAAATATATATATTTAAACCTATACACATACTGTTGGGGGGTTTAACCATCGATATTATGCGATGTGCCAGACTGGATGTTAATCATCAACAAATGAAATATTTAGAATCAAATTGGAGCATGAAGTGTGGAAATGACAAATACAACATACTCTCAGTCCTCTGGCCAGAAGGGGCGATTTAAAAATTGAACGGCCAACAAAATTGAACCTGGTTCTGATTCTGAAGTCTATAGTTTTTTTCCAGCTGTATAATTCGTACATGAATTTGCACGTTGATGCATTTGTTTTTAGTTGTGAAATACAACTAAGTTTTGTTTATGAAAGTGTGCTATTACTTGGGTTTGTTTTTTAGTTCAATAGTTAGTTTTCACAAATATATGTTTTTCTTTTTAAGAATGCTATCGTCTTAGTTTTATTTATTTATAAATAAATAAAAACCCAAAACAAATAATAACAGTGTACATTGAGCAAAATGTTCGCATTCAAATTGTCTAGTAAAATATGGAAAATAGAAAAGAAAAAAAAATTGAATACCATTCATTAAAAAAAAATTAATTCGAAACTTTAAAATCTAATGTGTATTGCATGAGAGAAATTCTGGTTATCTCAGATTCTTTGATGTTTCACGTAGCTCTCTGTGAGCTCATCACCCAGAAAATCTCAGTTACCTGTGTCATGCCATAACAGGACCGTCTTCGTGGTATTTAGCACAGGCGCGGATCCAGGGGGGGCCGAGCGGGCCTTGGCCCCCCCCCCCCCCCTGTAAAAAAAAAAAAAAAAAAAAGAGAGAAGAAAGGAAAAGAAGGGAAAGGGAAAGAGGAGAGAAGGGAAAGAAAGAAGAAGAAGAAAAAAAGAAAAGGGGGAAGAAGGAGATCGGGGGGCCGAAAGGGCCTTGCCTCCCAGGCTGTTGACCCCTCCCCCCCCCCCCAATCAAAAAAAAATAAGAGAGAAGGAAGGAAAGGGAAAGAAATGACATAATTTCCGAGATTTTTCCTCACTTTTTAGTAAATACGTTTGTATGTGTTTGTTGGAGAATGACAAATTACTAAATTTACACCAAGGCAAGAAATATGATTCTTGAGATTCCTACATGTCAGGCCCGAGGTGGGGCGCGGGATTGGGAGCCTCGAGCTCCCTCCCCCCCCCCTCCCCCACTTTTTTGAAAAAGAGAAATAAAATAGAATGAGAGCAAGAAAGAAAGAATAGTTAACTGCCAGTGTTAAAAATTAATGAGGAATCTAAATATGCTCATCTGACCGTGATTAAATGCCTAAAACCCCTAAGCTCCCGGGGGCTCTGCCCCTGGATTCCACCTAGGACCCTACGGCGGGCCCTTAGATGCTCATCTGACGGTAATTTAATGCCTAAAACCCCTGATTTTTGGGGGCTCCGCCCCCCGGAACCCACGCCAAATAGTGACCTGCCAGTGTCATAAAATAATAAGGTATACAAAAAAATGCTCATCTGACCTTAATTAAACGCCTCAAACACCTGAGCTTCCGGGGCCGGCTCAGCCGCTGACCGTAATGTATTGCCTTAAACCCCTGAGCTTGCGGGGTCGGACAAGGTATCAAAATGTGTTTATCTGACCGCAGGCGCGTAGCCAGAGGGGGGGGGGGGGGGCGGTCCCTCTAAATCGGAAGAGGACGTAGGAAGAAAAAGGAGCAGACAAAGAACACCAAAAAGGAGTAAGAGTATAGAGAACGGTACAACGCATCGTCTTATTTCTCTAATAATTTAATGAAACGTCAAAGCTTCGCTCAGGAGGGGGGGGGGGGGACTGAATTCAGACAAGGATTAAGAATCGAGAACGGTACAGCGAATCGTCTTCTTTTTCTCATAATCTTGTGAAACGTCAAAGCTTCCGCGCGGAGCGCGGGAGTGGGGAACCTGAATTCAGACGAGGATTCGGAGGCGAGAACGGTAATACGAATCTTTAATGAAACGTAAAAGCTTCCGCGCTTCGCGCGGGATGGAGGGAAAACTAAATTCCGACGAGGATTATTTTCGAGAACGGTACAACAAATCGTCTTCTTTCTCTAATGATTTAATGAAAATTAAAAACTTCCGCGCTTAGCGCGGGAGGGGGGGGGGGGGAACTGAATTCAGACGAGGATTAAGAGTCGAGAACTGTACAGCCAATCGTCTTCTTTCTCTCATAATCTTATGAAACTTAAAAGCTTCCGCGTTTCGCGCGGGAAGGGGGGGGGGACCTGAATTCGGACGAGGATTAAGAGTCGAGAACTGTACAACGAATCGTCTTCTTTCGAATGATTTAATGAAACGTAAAAGCTTCCGCGCTTTGCGCGGGAGAGGCGGGGGGGCTGAATTCAGACGAGGATTAAGAGTCGAGAACTCTCTAAAGAATCGTAATAATTTAATAAATCGTAAAATTTTCCGCGCTTCGCGCGGGAGGGGAAAAACTAAATTCAGACGAGAATTATTTTTGAGAACGGTACAACGAATCTAATTTAAATTTAATGAAACGTCAAAACTTCCGCGTTCGCGGAGGAGGACGGGGGATACTCGCCCCTCCCTGCACCGACCCCCTCCCCGCATTACGTCACTGTTGGTCACCATTACGTACCAATATTTGGCTCGCATAATTTCAAATTTGGGCCCCCCCCCCCCCCCTAAGAAATCCTGGATCCGCGCCTGATTTAGCAGGTCCATTTCCCTTAGCAGCCACCGAATACCCCGTCCCGGGTGCGTCATTTTCTTCTGCGGCACAGATTGGGGCTTTTTTTGTAAAGAGGTCTTGATTTAACCCTAACCCTAACCCTAACCCTAACCCTAAACTTTTCCATCGGCTCAACACGCACCTATCCCCAATCTGTGCCGCACAAAAAAATAATGCGTCCCGGGTGACTAAGAGTTGAATGACGACTGCATACCTGGAAAACAGGGTTGTTTGTCATGCCAGGGTGCTTTTTCAGAATATCATTTCAAAATATTGTCAAAAACACTGTGAAGAAAGTAGGGTGTACAGATATGTCATCTGTTTATTGCGAGACAGGTGTCAGCTATAGCCTATAGCAAATGTATAAGCTGGTCGAAAAAAATCCTGCGTACGCGCCTGCCTCAGATAATACCATTAATACAATTTACCAAAAATAACTTTGAAAAATCTGAAGAGTGAATATGCTGCATTGGAAGAACTCAAGCTGTAGCTTTAGAGATTAATAATCTCTTCAAAACAACTACAAAATATTGTCTATGTCTCCGTCACCTACTGTTCTATCGACAACCCTGGCTCTTGGCGATGACGTCACCGTATTTTTTTTTTACCAGTGGCATTCGAACGGCAAACAAAATGTGAGAGCGAGGGGAGAAATGAAGGAAAATGACATAAATAAGGTGACAAATTACTAAAAAAATGCTTTTCAAAGATTTAACTATTAACAGTAACTTGGGGACAACTTGATAAATCTTAAATAAAACATTTCATTGGATGAGGCAACACACAGGGGCGTCGCTAGACCTTTTTCAGTGGGGGGGTGTAGAGGTCAATGATTACCGACAAAACTAGCCACCAATTACCGACAAAATTAAATGTCCAATATCTACAAATTCAACCCTATAAACCTGGGGCCGAAGGCTAAATTAAAATGTTCATTTTCCTCGACGAAATAAATATACGAATTATTTCTTCAATTTAGTCAGCATCATAGCTATATATTTTAATGCAGGCGCGGAGCTAGGATCTTATTTTAGGGAGGGGCGGTAGTGAGCAAGAGAATCACTTAAAAGCGCACTCATTAGGGGGGTGTGGGTGATGGGCCTCCCGTGCGAAGCGCGAAAGCTTTGACGTTTCATTAAATTATTATAAAAAAGGAGACGATTGCTGTACCATTCTCGACTGTTTATCCTTTTCTGAATTCAGTTCCCCCCCCCCTCCCGCGCAAAGGGCGGAAGCTTTGACGTTTCAATAAATTATAAGAAAAATCAGACGATTCGGTGTACTGTTCTCGACTCTTAATCCTTATCTGAATGAAGTTTCCCCCTCCCTCGCGAAGCGCGAAAGCTTTGACGTTTCCTCATATCATTAGAGAAAGAACACGATTCGTTGTACCGTTTTCGACTCTAAATAAGCCCTATTAATTTTGTCTGAATTCAGTTTCCCCCTCTCGCGCGAAGCGCGGAAGCTTTGACGTTTCCTTAAATTATTAGAGAAAGAACACGATTCGTTGTACCGTTCTCGACTCGTCTAAATGGAGTTTCCCCCTTCCGCGCAAAGCGCGGAATTTTTGGCGTTTCATCACAATAGAGAAAGGAAGACGATTCCTCGTACCTTTTTCGAATCTTATTTAGCCCGATTCATCTGACTTCAGCTTCCCCCTCTCGCGCGAAGCGCGAAAGCTTGGACGTTTCTTTAAGAGAAAGAACACGATTCGTTGTACCGTTTTCTACTCTAAATAAGCCCTATAAATTTTGTCTGAATTCAGTTTCCCCCTCTCGCGCGAAGCGCAGAACCTTTGACGTTTCCTTAAATTATTAGAGAAAGAACACGATTCGTTGTACTGTTTCCAACTCTAAATAAGCCCTATACATTTTGTCTGAATTCAGTTTCCCCCTCTCGCGCGAAGCGCGGAAGCTTTGACGTTTCCTTAAATTATTAGAGAAAGAAGACGATTCGTTGTACCGTTCTCGACTCGTCTAAATGGAGTTTTCTCCTTCCGCGCAAAGCGCGGAATTTTTGGCGTTTCATCACAATAGAGAAAGGAAGACGATTCCTCGTACCTTTTTTCGAATCTTATTTAGCCCTATTCATCTGAATTCAGCTTCCCCCTCTCGCGCGAAGCGCGAAAGCTTTGACGTTTCCTCAATTTATTAGAGAACGAACACGATTCGTTGTACCGTTTTCTACTCAAAATAAGCCCTATAAATTTTTGTCTAAATTCAGTTTCCCCCTCTCGCGCAAAGCGCGGAAGCTTTGACGTTTCCTTAAATTATTAGAGAAAGAACACGATTCGTTGTACCGTTCTCGACTCGTCTAAATGAAAATTTTTGGCGTTTCATCACAATATAGAGAAAGGAAGACGATTCCTCGTACCGTTTTCGAATCTTATTAAGCCCTATTCATCTGAAATCAGTTTCCCACTCTCGCGCGGAGCGCGAAAGCTTTGACGTTTCCTCAAATTATTAGAGAAAGAACACGCTTCGTTGCACCGTTTTCGACTTTCAATAAGCCCTATTTGTCTGAATTCATTTTTCCACTCTCGCGCGAAGCGCGGAAGCTTTGACGTTTCCTTAAATTATTAGAGAAAGGAAGACGATTCGTCGTACCGTTGTTGACTCTTAAACCTTGTTTGAATTTAGTTTCCCCGAAAATTTTAAACCTCTGATAGTTCGTAGGGAAAAAAACTTGTCGGCCGACCGACAATATACATCTCACCGACTTCAAACTTCTGCATTGATATAGTACACGAGGATCGAGCAAGAATACCGACACAGCAACATATTTACCCGTGTCTTTTTTTGCTCCCTCGACGAGACGACTCCACCCAACAACCCCCTTCTCTCTTTCACTCCCACTCCTCCTCCCTCAGACTCTTACCTCCCCTCTCTCTCTCCTCTCTTTCATCCCCCGTTTCTTTTGTTTCCCTTTCACTCTTTTTTCCTGTTTTTTCCTTTTCTTTCTTTTCCTTTTTTTCCTCTCCTCCCTTTTTTTCTTTTTTTCTATTTCTTTCTTCTCTTTTCTTTCCTTTCTTTTCCTTTCTTTCCTTTCCTTTCCTTTCTTTCTTTTCTTTTCCTTTCCCTCTCTTTTTTCCCTCTCCTTTTTTCCCTCTCGTTTTTTTCCTCTCTTTTTTTCCCTCTCTTTTTTTCCCTCTCTTTTTTTCCCGCTCTTTTTTCCCTCCCCCTTTTCTCTTTTTCCCGACAGCAGCGCAATTTTACCGACAATATCCTGACAGGTGGGGGGGGGGTGTCGCACCCCCCACACCCCCCCCCTTTGGCGACGCCCCTGGCAACACATATGACACAATGAGAATCATAAGCGATGAGGGGGTGTTCTCTATTACTTATTAGCGTCGTCATTATCATTATAATATGTTGACTGTAAGAGATACATTAAACGATTATCTAAAATGCACTGGGGTCAGGGGCGTACACAGTTTTTATGTGTGTGTTTTGGAAGACCCCCCCCCCCCCCCTCAATTTAAAAAAGTGACCAAAAAAGTGACCTTACCCCTCCCCAAACTGAACGAAATATCGGTCGGTCAAATTTCCAAATTTCCGGGACAAAAAACAAAAATGTGCTCCTACCCCACAAAAGACAATGAAAATTGACCTTGTGTCGTTCTTAATTTTGGAAGACGTAATTGTCCATCTTCTTTTTGTCTTGTGGAATAGCTATGTTCTATAATGTCACAGTACTCTATCAAAATATGAGGCAAATTGCCATTGACTAGATCAAAGTAGAAATTGATAAATCATGTAAATTATACATATTTAGAATTCGCAATCTTTTAAATAATGGATCTGAAGGAGTTCTCCATTCACTTAATGTTATGGCACGAACTGCAATTTTCTGTGTATATAGTTCTTAGGCTTCCCCTTACCTCTATTCCGTAAGAAATGTGTGGTTGTATAAATGCTTTATATAATAATATCAGAGTACGGCTAGGAACAAAATATCGCAATCTAAATAGCACTCCAACGTTCTTTCTAATACACTGATTTACAAAACGAATATGACTATTCCAAGACAAATGTCTATCAATGTGAACCCCAACAAGAGTGGCAACATCATCCTCTTTAATTTCCTCGCCAGCGATTTTTAGTTTACCATTTATACCTATTTTTTTTCCTCCTACTACATATTAACATGAAATTAGTTTTCATTGAATTAATTGTAAGTTTGTTAGCAGTGCACCATTCACTTCATTTACATCAATTTCACCCTGGTCAGCAGAAAAAGTATGAAATAGATCTAGAATCTAGACCTAGTCTATAAGTGTTTTTTTTTTTTAAACAGCCTGGTATAGTAGAAGATTAATACAAGAAGAGATGAGATTGCACCCCTCTTTTTTAAATTACTTCGATCATCAATTGCCTAAAATAGTTCAAACTGTGCTAATAAATGTCATTTTAATTATACCCCCCCCCCCCCCAAGGAACTGTGCCCATCCTATCCTACGTAAAATAACATACTGGTTTGTACGCACTGCACTCATATGACTAAAACTTGTTTTATCTTTTCGGTAGGATTGTCTGGAGTACGCGTGGACGATCGAGTTCGTGAGACTTTGTATGTATGACGTTTTCATAATTGTTTTGAAACGAGTGCATAATATCGTGTTGAAATATGTTTGTGAGTAATCTAGCAGGGATAAACGTTAGTTCCAAGATGTTATTGAATTACGAAAGTTGCAGACTCGACCCCATTGGCATTGAGTGATTGACGAACAGTCCCATCTATTTATTTTGTTGCTGGCTGTGGTGTTAGAGGTTTTGTCAAGTGATGTTCTTCTCTCCGTTTCTTTTTCTTATCATCTTCTCCTCTTCTTCCTCATTATTTCCTCCTCCTCCTCCTCCTTCTGCTTTTTCTTCCTCTCCTTTTTCTTCTTCCTCTTCTTCTTCATCATCATTTTCTTCCTCCTCTTCTTCTTCATCTTCATCTTCTCCTGCTTCTTTTTTTAAATTTTTCTTCTTCACCATAGACCTCTAGGTCTAGATCTAGAGGTCTATTTCTATGCTAATTTAGTTATTTAGTATTTATCAGTTTTTAGTGATGAATCTAAAATTTGCATTTGTAATGTATCAATGTACAAATAGTCTTTCATTTTCAAAACGCCTCGCCCAGATTCAGTATTGGTGGAATTTTATTATGGTAATTTTTAGACCGAAAGCTTCAGTCTCTATAATCGTCGGTTGTTCCACTGAGACTACGTCTGGCTCCACTAGACCTCCGGTTATAGAGACTGACCGATCGCCTATACCATCGTATGTTGAAGATATCACGGCTAGATTTTAGCCGCTAGGCCCCTCCCACAAACATGACAAACTTGCCACGGCCGTATTGTTATGCCCCCAAAATCCCCCAAAATGTCATTTTACCTCGTCCATATCCAATTTTAAATTAGGCCTAGGCTATAATACATCGGTTCCACTTACTAACTTGATTGAAATAATCCGTTTAATGGTCCCTTTTAAGGAAATTATGGGTCAAAATCGACATCCATGTTGAAAATCTTGCAAGCCGTGTTAAACTCTCGCTGCCGTCAATCTCATCCCTTCTAGTCTACGCCAAAGGCAAAATGATTATGAAGGAAAAACTGTGATAACGCCATTACGAACGTGTAGATGGCGCACAGTTTTTCCTTCATAATCATTTTGCCTTCGGCGTAGACTAGAAGGGATGAGATTGACGACAGCGAGAGTTTAACACGGCTTGCAAGATTTTCAACATGGATGTCGATTTTGACCCATAATTTCCTTAAAAGGGACCATTAAACGGATTATTTCAATCAAGTTAGTAAGTGGAACCGATGTATTATAGCCTAGGCCTAATTTAAAATTGGATATGGACGAGGTAAAATGACATTTTGGGGGATTTCGGGGGCATAACAATACGGCCGTGGCAAGTTTGTCATGTTTGTGGGAGGGGCCTAGCGGCTAAAATCTAGCCGTGATATCTTCAACATACGATGGTATAGGCGATCGTTCAGTCTCTATAACCGGAGATCTAGTGGAGCCAGACGTAGTCTCAGTGGAACAACCGACGATTATAGAGACTGAAGCTTTCGGTCTAGGTAATTTTATTCAACTTTTTTGTCACTTTTACATGTAGACCCTATTTCTTCATTTTTGTTTCTAGTTCCCAGCTTAAGCATCCAATAAAATACACCTTAACATGTCTCTGCCACCTGCTTTAGCTGCTCGTTTGAAGAAGAGAGGGATCTTGAAAGCTGGCTCGACTAATCTTGAAAATGGTATATTCATTTACTTTATTTTAAAGAAGTTTTAACATTTTACCAGTCTGAAAAGTCCCTGTAAATCTATCTCTTGTTGTTGTACAAGTCCCTGATAAAATTTTATGAAAGTGTGTGTTAATTTGATTAAATTTGGTTTCTGAACCTGTTGGCATCTCATGCTGTTGAGTGAAAATTGGAATGTACATTGTGAAAAACATTGCAGTATCACACTCTCATTTTGACCAGGATCTCTCATACATTTGTTGTTACTCTTTTATATCTTCAGCTGATATTTGGTATGCCTTCAGAAAATTAATTTTTAAAATGATAGCAGCATTCTCTTGTTCTTGGAGAGCCACCAGGCTCTGGAACCTCTCTGCCAAGCCTTGAGGCCGAGCAAGAAAACAAGGTTTCACGTGTGGATTTTTAAAAAAATGGTGGAAGTTGAACTTTTTTTTCAAGATGGCCGCCATTAAAGATTTCCGGCAATCCCTGGTGTGTTCGCCTTAAATGAAATGTTACAAATAAAAGAGATAATTATAGCCACACAAGAGCTGAACATATTTACATTGTTATAATAGTGTTAGCACCATGTGTGCACTTTTACACTTCACACAACATATCTTTTTAAATCTGTGACAGAAAACAGCTGATTTACCGCGATAATATTTACACAGAACGTACCGGTGCAATCAAGGTTTTGTAGCCTCTCTTTCTCTCTCATTTAGCTACCATCGTCAACGTACAATGGGAGTGTGATGAATATTGCGGCTAAAACGACTTTATGTAAAAACTACATTGGTGATCACATGATCACATTCACGAACCATGATCACTTTTACACAAGGGACCACTCGCAGTCATGATTTTAGATTCAATCTACCAATTTTAATAATGGTAATGGCAAGATCAAAGAGCATTTAGTCTAGGCCACGGCAGATAAATAGACTCATGCAAAGACATTTTAGCAATTGTACAGTAGCTATACAATGTAGAAATTAACCGAGAGAGTCTATATTATATAGAAAACTACAAACTTGCAAGTATTTATTTTCTGATGGATTTGTTGTAATTTTCTATAGATTTTTATCATTTTTTGGAATTGGAAAAAAAAAAGGAAGCAGGCACGGACGCGAAAACATATACATTTTTTTATTTCGCCTAAGAGAGAGGGACTCGGGATCCAGCTTCGTTAAGCTACGGATGTTCTTTTAGCTGCACCTAGTTCTTTGTAGGCCTTTTATTGTGACACTTTATATACACCTGCACAGCACCTACATCAGTACGAGAATACAACAGATGGTGACCCCTGCTTATAGCGAAAAAGAAGAAGAAAAAGAACTAGCCCTATGGAGGATGTATGTTCCCTAGGGCTGTTTTAACATGGGATATTGGATATGTCAACCCTAAAACACTGCACTTTTACAATAAAAATCGATAAGAGATTTCATTCTTAAAGCTGCTTTTACACCCATGTAGCCTGGTTCTGGGCGCTAGATAATTTGAAATAGTTATGGTTCTTGTTGTTCATTCATGTATGTCCACGTTGTTAACAAACTATGAACAATTGTCTTTGTCATCTTTTACAATATGCTTCTCTAATTATTCCCAATTTGATGTTCAAGCTGATTTTATGCTCTGTATTTTCTTAGAATTTTCTCAACAGCAAGAAAAAAGTAAAATGACAAACACTTTTCACTTCAACTTATGTAGATCCCACTGAAGAAATCATTGCAGCAGACTACTCTGGTGATATCCAACCTGATTTAAGCAAGGAACAGATCATCATTGACAACGATAGCTTACCTCATGGTTGGTGGAAGGTCAAAGATCCTCCAAGGTCAGTCATAGGTCATGCTCTGACTTCATTAACAAAAATTAAACCCAATTCAGAGAAAGTTAAACACAAGTAGTTATAGCAGTTTTATAGTGAAGTCCGGCCTTGAGGCCACATTTTAGTGGGTGTGGCGTCGGTCTCGGTCTCGGACCAAGTTACATGTATAAAACCTATGGAAGGTAATATTTTCACTTGATGTCTTGGAAATACCGGTCTTAACTACAGCACTGATATCTATTACAAGAGAATGAATGCTACAGTAATCTGAAGGAGCTGATCCTATGCAGTCTGATAGGTGAAGTCAATAGTGTGGATTCTCTTGAACTAGATACTTGAAGTACATGTAATCTGGAGAGCTTCTTCTTATCCTAGAGAGAAATCAAATATTAAAGGTAATACAAAGTTTTGGGAAATTTTGAAAATTGGGTGGATAGTGATTCTTCACAATTTTGATATATTTAGATACCCCTGTGAATGTATTATAAGCACTAAAAAAATTAGCCCCTAAAACACTTCTGCTTTCAAGAAAAATTGAATATACAAAATTACCGGTGCTCCCGGTAAATTTGGGTAAATTTCAAATAGCGCCTACGGCCGTACAATGGTAGCTGCGACCATTAAAATCTCAGAATATGTAGGATATATAATTTCCAAATGGGAGTAGTTAATCGGTCGATTTTAGTGAGGAAACATTGTTTTATAGCTTAATTAATATCTTGACCTAGAGAGGGAGCTATGCAACATGAAGAGTTTATTATTTACAATGTCATAACTTTAGACTCGATTTCAACCACGACAACGATCACTGAATATTGTAGAATTGCATATGCTTCCAATATGTTAATTTGAACAAAATTCATGACCCCATATCAAAACTTTGTATTACCTTTAAATCAGATAAGCTATCGGTTAACCGGAGATGAAAAGATAATATGGCCTCACTTCAGGCTTCTTCAAAATAAATCTAAGCATGCCAAAACCTACTATGTTTTATTTTGTACAATGTCATTGTATATTTTTGCAGATAAATATCTTGCAAAGAAAAAATTATAATCCTTTGATGATCTTAAGCATGATCTTTCTTTTCTACCTATGTTCTTAGTGGATTTGTCTACTATTGGGATTCCAACACAGATATGGTTTCGTGGCTGTCACCAATAGGTATGTGTGCTATGGCAGTAGTATTCAAACGCAATCCTCTAGTTTCATTCTTGTATTTAAAGAAAAGACTAATTTATGACTTACATTGATTTAATGTTTAGGATTAAATGATTTACAATGGATGTGACTCATAAGGACCCCCAAAAATTTAATTTGTAGAACTGACTTTATAGGCCTACTACATGTACATGTATCCTTATCATGATCAACCTTTATCCATGTCCTGGAATATGTTATTTGTCAAATATGTTGCATTTTCACTGATATTAAAGATGTTCATGCGTGGGTATATAGTCGTTCGTGAAGCAGGCAACTTGGCGATCACTACATAGCACTGAGCCAACGGGTATTACGTTCCCGTGCATATGTCAGTGTGCTGCCCTCTATATACCCACGCATGAGCAACTTTAACGTAATATTGTGTCCTTTTTATGCCTCCGCCACCGAAGGTGGTGCCGGAGGCATCATGTTTTCGGGTTGTCCGTCCGTACGTCCGTACGTCCGTACGTCCGTCCGTCCGTCCGTACGTCCCGTTTGACCGTTATCACAATATCTCAAGAACCATTTAAGATTTAAACTTAAGACTCGGGAATAGTATTTATCACCATAGGAAGACGATCTGATTAGATTTTGGAGTACATAGGTCAAAGGTCACAGGTCACAGAGGTCAACTTATGAAATTCCTTGTATTGAGTTTGTTAGCGCGATATCTCAAGAACCATTTGAGATTTAAACTTCAAACTTAAGGATAGTATGTATCACCATAGGAAGACGATCTGATTAGATTTTGGAGCACGTATGTCAAAGGTCAAGGGTCACAGAGGTCAACTTATGAAATTCCATACATTGAGATTGTTATCATGATATCTCAAGAACCACTGGAGATTTAAACTTCAAACTTAGTGATAGTGTGTATCACTATAGGAAAACAATCTGATTAGATTTTGGAGCACGTATGTCAAAGGTCAAGGGTCACAGAGGTCAACTTATGAAATTCCATACATTGAGATTGTTATCATGATATCTCAAGAACCACTGGAGATGTAAAAACTTCAAACTTAAGGATAGTATGTATCACCATAGGAAGACGATCTGATTAGATTTTGGAGCACGTAGGTCAAAGGTCAAGGGTCACAGAGGTCAACTTATGAAATTCCATACATTGAGATTGTTATCATAATATCTCAAGAACCACTGGAGATTTAAACTTCAAACTTAATGATAGTGTGTATCACCATAGGAAGACAATCTGATTAGATTTTGGAGCACGTAGGTCAAAGGTCAAAGGCCACAGCGCACATTATGAATGCAAAAACAGCTTGTGATCGCGTTATCTCAAGAACCGATTGATGGATGCATGCCAAAATTAGGTCATGTTTGTTACTTGCAGAGCCAATGAACTGAGTAGATTCTTGGTTCATAAGGTCAAAGGTCAAAGGTCATGGGCCCATTATGTATGCAAAAATAGCTTGTGAACGCATTCTCATTAAAACTGACAGATGGATTACTATTTAACTCAGAACATCTTGCAGAGCCAATGAACTGAGTAGATTTTATGGTCATGAGGTCAAAGATCAAAGGGTCATATATGTATATGAGAAATTGCTTGTAATCACAATATTCTGAGAACCTGTCAATGGATTACCATTGAACGTGAATTCAATTTTTTTTTTCTGTTTTGGTTTGTAAAATTGCTCTATAACGGAGGCATCATTTTCGACTGCGCGCAGTCGAATTCCATCTAGTTTTTATATATTATGATTGTAAAAGAATCTGCAAATCAGCCATCTGGCCACAAATGATTTCTTATTGATAAACTGTTATAAATAAATGAAAAACGTTATACATAAGTTATGGAATAATTCAGGCCAACATGTTATACTTATTTTTGTGGTAGCTTATTTTGTAAGTTTCCCCATGTTTAGCTGAATTATTTAGTTGTAAACTCTATTTTATTATGAATTTTGGATTTTGATGTACCACAAGAGCCCCTGAAAGTGAAACACAGAGATAACTTAGTGATTGATTGCAATTTTGCAATTGATCGTTTTGAACAAGCGATCAATTGTACGATCATATGCTAAGCTTTGTGTTATGGGCCCAGATCTCGAAAGCAAACAGAAGAATTTATAACACTTTGACCTCCTTGATTCTTGCAATGCAAATGCCATATTCACTTTTTGCAATCCCTATGAGTATGATCTCTCACAGCTCTATTATGTATTATACATGCATGATTCATTCAGCCCTTCTTTTGCTTAGATCTTACCAATTTTTTGCAAATATCACTTCATTAAAGCCTCTTAAAGGGCTTTTTAAGGGTTTTTTGTCACTTTGTGTCACAAACCTTATCAAGCTTAATGAATGATGAATAAAAGGAATTTTGAAATTACTTTTTTTTAGATGATATTTGGTGTGATCCAAGCTTTCAAGCTCACCATAAAAATAGGAAGGTTACCAATTATACAAATGTTAGCTAAAGTCTCTTGGATTTGGTCCCGTATGGGACAAAGTACTTTCAACTTCCCTAAAAAAGACCCAAGTAGGTATTCAAATGTAATGTTCTTGTGATGCCATTATTACTATATTCCCCTACATTTGTATTTTATTCCAGATTCAAAGGCAAACATTTCTTTATCAGCTAACAAATTGAGAGAGATTGAAGAGAAGAGGATAAGATTAAGAGAAGCACAACCCAAACCACCAGGCATGGAACCAGCTGATAAGGCCAAGGTTAGTATTATGTTAACTCAAGATATCAGTCACAACAGTGTCATTTTGCATCCATGAAATGTTTCACTGTGGGGCAAATGAAGAACTTTATGTCATTTACAAAAATCAAATCATTCCATTCTGACACATGTATATATGTGAATATATAAAGGTAATGTAAATAAATAGTCAAGCGCCATCTTTTGTTTAAAACATGTCTAGTTGAAGTGAAAGAAAAAGACTCCTTACTGTATATGGATGAAGATTTTGACTACCGTAATGTCATTTGTGCATGTTTTGGATCACTTAAATGATCCAGCGTAGCAATTTGTTCACAGAGTACATCAAATTGACTGACCCTGGTTTTACATTTTATTTCATTACTTAATTGGCTGGCAAAAGAAAAAATAGTGTATAATATTAGATAGCTTAGACAGATGCCGAGATGTCATTGGTCCACAGCCCGTCACGTGATATCGATTGCGAGGATCGTAATTGTTATATTGCCTGTTATACTGGCCGTGAAAATTAGTATATTTTTCTAACATGTATGTCAATTTCAAAGGAAAACACAACATTTATAAATTTTTGAGAATTTGTTGTTGTTAAGGGGGGGGGGGGGGGAGGGTCAATTTTTTGTTCTCAATTTTTTTTTTTTCCAAATGTTTTTTTTTCTTCGCTCAAAATGTTTTTTTTTTTTACAAACAAATTGGATAAAAAAAATTTGGGGGACAAAAAAGGGACCACTACCCCCTAAATTTTCAAACCAAGGCTATCTAATATAACAGATATTAACTGGCAGGGGGTATATAACATTCTTTGGACCTGAAGGGAGTTATATTTTCCCTCCCTTCAGCAGTCCAAAGAATGTTATATTACACCCCCTGCCAGTCAATATCTGTATAATATATGTCTTAGTATATTACTCTTCAAATTTCTTCAAAATGATATTCAAAGCCTGTGGAATGTTGTGAACATACAACATCATGCACATATTATACCATGTTTACAGACAAGTACACATTAGTTACCTGTATGATTCATGACTGGATTGTGTTTCTTTCTTCATAACTCTTTCATATTAGAATGTGGAGATAGGACCGGTCATAGGACCGGTCATTCCCTCCAGTGTCCCACTCCCTCCTCCTAAGAACCCTCCGCCAAGATCTGGAGGTGAACGGTCAAGGAGAGACCATAGAGGTAAATATAATTACTTTTTATATTACTGTAAACATCCACACTTTGGTACAGATATTTTCAATGTTTATCATAACATGGATTGTTATAATTATCATTATTATTATAATTTTGCATAAACTGGACCCTACTATTAATTTAAGGATGTCAAGAACTGAAACATTTTTTGTTGCTTTTGCTGGTGGTAAATTTCTGTAAGATATCTGCAATGGGGATCTTATGGTGAATGTGTTAGATGTGTTATAAGTTAAAAGAAACCTCACCCAGGAAATAACTATAGTTATTCTGAGAGATTTATTATATTCTTGCCCATTAATCTACAAGATTCCCCACCAAAGTGTATGAGAGAGGCATAAAGCAAGAATAATGAACAGTTTCTCAGCATGACATGGGCATCGCCATTTTTTTGATAACGTGACGTACTATGTGAAGTCGTTTATCAAATAAATGTATTAAAGTGTATGGATGCTTCCTTCCCAGGTGTGTGTGGTGATGAAGCATTTCATTCACCTGCTATTATCCTTTGTACTGTACTACGATTGCCAGAACACAAATTGCATAAATAAGTTGATGCTCGTCTGGGGTGAAGGTTTCTCATAAATGAAATAGATTTGTCAACTGCTATATTTTAGTATTTTAAATGAATTAGTTACGATTGTTCCCCTGTTAAATATTTTTTCCCAAATATAATTTCTATCTTCTCAGCTATAATTTTTTCTCATTGAAAAGTCAAGGTTTTGTTATTGATTTAAAAAGTCTTTCCAACTAAAGCTTGGTGCGTGATACATATACAACATCACCTGGTACGTCACATTTTCAAGAAAATGGCTGCACCCATTTCATGCTAAAAGGCATCACATGCCAAGAATATGTTCATTTATATATCTCTTGTATATTTTCATAAGGAATATTTACATCAAAGGGCAGGAATACATCTCAATTTTTAGAAGACCTACGCTTATTCTTTGGGGTGAGGTTTCCTTTAAGTTTTCCCCAAGTATGTGCAAATGGTTGATGCTATTCTTGAAAAAGGTTAAAGGAAACGCTCTTTAATAATGTATGATGGTTCATTGAAGACCTTGAGAAGCACTATGTTTTTAGAATTAAATATAATTATTAATGTCCTGTTTTGTTTGTTTGTTTGTGTTTTTGTTTTCTTGTGAAGGTTCTAGAGGAAGGAGACAAAAAGAAGATGAACTAGATCCTATGGATCCATCAGCATATTCTGATACCCCAAGGTAATGTACTCCTATTAACTAATCAATCATTCAATCAATCTTTACCATAATATTATTATATTACAAAGCCTATTTTTGCACATGTTTGAATTATCTGATTTTTGTCTCGCCTGCGTAGCAAAAAGCGAGACATAGGCGCCGCTTTTCCGGTGACGGCGGCGGCGACGGCGGCGGCGACGGCGGCGGCGGCGACGGCGTCAACATCAAAAACTTAACCTAAGGTTAAGTTTTTGAATTTTTGATATAATTTTTAAAGTATAGGTTCTTAGTCAATGAAACTTGGATTATAGGGTAATCAAGTATCCCCAATCATGTGAGTAGAATTTCAGATCACAAAGTCAAGGTCAAAGGTCATTTCAGGTCAACAGACTTGGACTATGTTGTAGCATCATCATCGAAAACTTAACCTAAGGTTAAGTTTTTGAATTTTTGATATAATTTTTAAAGTATAAGTTCTGAGTCAATGAAACTTGGACTATAGGGTAATCAAGTATCCCCAATCATGTGAGTAGAATTTCAGATCACAAAGTCAAGGTCAAAGGTCATTTCAGGTCAACAGACTTGGACTATGTTGTGGCATCATCATCAAGATTTTCAAAATGCTTCCTTATTTTTCAACCGATTTTGATTCTGATTGTTTCATATGATAGGGCTAGGAGGGGGATTTAAAACTTGTACACAGAATCGTGAAATTCATTATCTATGCTAATTTATGCAAATTTATTTGAAATCACAAAAAATGCTTCTTCTCCTTCATTTCTCGACCGATTTTGATTTGGTTTGCTTTATCTGGTAGAGCTAACTTTGGTACACTAAACTTCTACACCGAATTTTGAAATTGTTCTCCATTAATTAATAATGGTAATTTATGCAAATTTTTTCCAAAAATAACAAAAATTGCTTCTTCTCCCTCATTTCTTGACCGATTTTGATTTGGTTTGCCTTATCTGGTAGAGCTAAATTTGGAACACTAAACTTCTACACAGAATTTTGAGATTTTACTCCCATTGATTAATTATGATAATAATGCAAATTTATTCCAAAAATAATTTAAAAATCACAAAAAATGCTTCTTCTCCTTCATATTTCGACCGATTTTGATTTGGTTTGCTTTATATCGTAGAGCTAACTTTGGTACACTAAAGGTCTACACAGAATTTTGAAATTGTTCTCCATTAAGTAATTATGGTAATTTATGCAAATTTATTCCAAATATAACAAAAATTGCTTCTTCTCCCTCATTTCTTGACCGATTTTGATTTGGTTTGCCTTATCTGGTAGAGCTAAATTTGGAACACTAAACTTCTACACAGAATTTTGAGATTTTGCTCCATTGATTATTTATGGTACTTTATGCAAATGAAATGAAATTATGTCCCTTCCAGGGCATCACATTTTTATTTTTTGACCAGTTCAAAAGTGTACCACGATATTTGTTGTTGCGAGATGCGGATGAGCACTACAATGTACGTCATTGACGTTCTGGTTTATCATATTGAATTGCGTTATGCAGGCGAGACCGCCGAGAGCGTTTCCCTTGTTTATTTAAAGAAATTGTTTAATATGTGTTTCATGTTGGGCCATTATTATGGTATAATCTGTGTAAAGAATAATTATTTTCATCACTTTTTTTATACCTTGGTTCTTAGTGTTATTTGGCCCTTTATCTTCTCTCCCCCTTGGGGAAGTTTTTTTTTTTTTTTGGGGGGGGGGGAGGGAGGAATCACACCATCTGCTGATAATTCTTAAAATTAGATGTTATCTGTCATTTTCCTGAGCTTACATATTACCCATTCCACCAATCAATTCAGCTTCAAAATATTTCAACCGAAAAAACTTCTACCCAACCAACCCGAAGAGTCCCCAAGCTCCAACGTATTTTGTTTCGTCTTGTAATTTTCCAAGAGAATATGCAGTCTGTGAAAGCCATTGATTTTCAATTATGTCAAAACACTTTATGAATGATGCATATCTTATCATGTTACATCCTTTGCAGAGGTAATTGGAGCAGTGGATTACCAACACACCAAGAAGCTAAGACAGGAGTCGATGTCACCGCTAGCGGACCTCTCTTTCAGATGAGACCTTATCCTAGTCCAGGAGCTATTCTTAGAGCTAATAAGGCCAATGCTAACACCTGAACACTTGTGAACCTTTGGGACTCGATCAGGTCCAAAGTTTTTAGTACTCTCTGGAGTCTGGACTAACAAGGTCGCTATGATTTGGAGCTACCATTCTACAACTGGATATCAATATATTTTGCTGCCTTAAGAAGATATTCTGTGTATGGATCTCTTGTTTGATGGTCTATACTTAGATTGGGATCACACACGTGTCATATTAAGACTTATATTGTCTTCCTCCTGAAGTTGAAATGCCCAGTCTGTTTGGATTTAGACCTTCTTTTGTGGGGACCCTCAATTGTATTCGGCTGCTGATGTTTCAGAAATAGGACTTTGATGTATTGCTGTTCTGATCACTGACATCTAAGATAGGAAATGCATATCCACTACACATACATCCGATAAACTTTACCAAAAGGAAAGATTGCATTAATCGTTGGGAGGGCTGTGATTCTTACTTATGATCTCTCTTCAAAACGTGATTGTCGGTATTAACAAGGGGTTAATCATTAATGTGGTCAGTTTGAATAGATGTGGTGCAAATAAAGCAATTGGTCTTACACATTTCAAAGATTGTTATTGTCTTGCAAGAGCCATGTTACTAAATATACTTACTGATGAAATTAGGCTTCTACATGTACTTCAAACTGTTCAATATACTCTGAATTGTTAGGCAAAGACTAGCTCAATATGAGGCACAATTTTTTATGAATAATGGACTATTTCATTTACTTTACTCTTTGTATCGTTCCTATCTCTCATCCTTTCAAACTTTTCAATTTTTGTATGTTTTTTAGTGTCATTTAAATGGCTTTTTCCCTCGAAATATCAGGCAATGGAATAGAAGTGAGTAATTGGAGTCAATTTTTTCAGTTGTCTCTTTACTATTACACTTTTATTGTGAAGTAATTATTCTTTTACTTATTTATTTCTTACAAAAAAGAAAGGGGAAACTAAAAGAAGCTCACACTCAAGCCAAATGTGAATATTTTGTGTGTAAATAAATTACCATGTTGTTTTTACAAATATTTGACATTTAATTACAGTGTAGATTGTATGATAGTGTACAAAAATGATACTGATCGCATCTTGATAACCATGATGACAATGGTGGTATTCAGATGAGTAGGATGATGACGATGATGATGATTAAGATGATGATGATGGTGGTGATGATGATGGTAAAGATGATGACGGCAATGGTGATGATGGTGGTGACGATGATAATGATAATGATGGTGATTATGATGTTGCTGATGTTATGACAGTACTGATGATGGTATTCATTGGTCATTGGGATGATAACCTGATGATGAGGGGAAAGAGGAGATGGAGACAAGGCTTAGGTGAATGATCGTAATATTGGATTTGTAAAATTAACATTAAATTTAGTCAACTGTTGTAATTACTGAATGAATTAAAGCTTCAGTGAATAATGGCAGTGTCAATGGTCTTCATTAACAACTCAAGGATTGAAAATTCTGACTAAAATCAAATACTAAATTTAAATACGTCCATACATCTGTTGTTTATGATGGTGATAATGATGATGATGATGATGACTAAATGATTTTGGTGACGATGATGATGATGACTTTGATTATGATGACGACGATGATAAAAGATGACGACGACGATGATAATGAAAAACAATTCGATAACGATCATCATCAAATGTGTGGATGATGATGATTCGAATAATAGGTTGATAATCATGGCATCACAGTAATTGTAGCAATGGATCGGTGAAATTAGGGGTTATATGGAATAATAAGGCAATATGTTTAGTTATAATTCAGTTAATGTCACTGCAATAATGACTGAGGTATTAATGAGGGATATTGATCCTTATGTTAGGAGAGGCCAAATTAGGTCATGACGGATCGGTATGGTTATCGCTATCTCCCTTTTTTTCTCTATATCGACCAGTTTGTTCGTGTGACCGGGATTGTTTATATTTTACCTCATCTCACTTTGGTGTTCTCTCCGTTTTGATTTCATCAATTACATTTTAAAATGGTACCATGTAGTACATAATGTTTCTATAGACACTCTATCTCGTTTTCTCCCATTTGCTACTCTCTCTCTCTCTCTCTACTTCTTCTTCTCCTTCTTTACCCCTCTCTCCACCTTCTTTCTCTCTCTCTCTCTCTCTTTTTTTCTCTCTCTCTCTCTCTCTCTCTCTATCCCTCTTTCTTTCTCTCTCCCTCTGTCTTTCTTTCTCTCTCTCTCTCTCTCTCTCTCTCTCTCTCCCTCTCTCTCTCTCTCTCTCCCCACCCCCTCTCTCTCTCTCTCTCTCTTGCTCCCCGGCCTGTGTAGTTCTTCTTTTCAGATAGAGACATTTGACACAAATCAATCTTATTAATGTCACGTGATAGATGCAATTGAACAATAAAAAAGAACATGAGCAGTAGTAGAAGAATTTAGATACAAATACTTAAAATGTCAACAGGACCTTCAATCTTTTATAGTATAAAGAAATCATTATGGATTTTACAGTCGAATTATGACCACGTTATTTGAAGCTAGACAAATGCAAAATGAACACTAGCCAATAAATAACGAGCTCAAACGTTTCTTTTTCGTCCGAAAATCAATATATGGGTTACACGTTGGTTATCGGTGGAGGCAAGACAAAGAGTTTATAATAAGCGTCGTAGCGGTGTATTCTTAATTTGACCTAAAATCTGAAAAGCGCCCTATTTTCGATTGATTTCCTTTTATGAGGCGGGGCGTCTCTGGTATTACGTTGAAATTTAGTAGATATGTTTTCTTAGAAGGGATGTTGAACCTGAACATAACCAAAAGTCATCCATGCAGCGGTACCGTCAAGATGGGCGAATCGGAGAGAGCTGCGATTCTTCTTATATTGGCAATGGGGCTTATAAATCATGAAGGTTAGTTTTCTTATTATAATGGCATTCTTGAGAAAATAATTTATAAACGCTTAATTGAGTTTCTATCTAAAAAGAATATCTTGATTCCTCAGCAGTGCGGTTTTCGTAAGCACTTCTCCACACAAATGGGTGTGTTTAACTTATTAAGTAATATCATAAAAGCTATTGATGGAGACAAGTATTGTCTGGGGATGTTCTTAGATCTATCTAAGGCGTTTGATACCATTGACCATGGTATCCTCCTCAGGAAACTAGAGCATTATGGAATACGTGGTGTAGCATTGTCTTGGTTCCAAAGCTATTTGTTTGACAGGACTCAATTTGTTGTGGTGGATGGTAGTAGTTCCCAACTTGCTTCTATTAAATATGGTGTACCTCAGGGTTCTGTTCTTGGTCCCCTGTTGTTTTTAATTTATATAAATGATATACTCGTCAACATTATTCTCATACTCCCTGTTTGCTGATGATACCAGCTTGCTGCTGGTTGATAAGAAGGCTGAAGATTTATTACTAATTGCAAATCAAGAGATGCAGAAACTGTATGCATGGTATTGTTGTAATAAGTTATTGTTGAATGTTCAAAAGACCAATAATGTGTTATTTTTCGCTCAAAGGGTAAAAAGCTTCCAGATGGTATTACTTTTCTTAATGTTGGAGGCCATGATGTTGCGTTTAGTGAAAATGTTCAGTTCTTAGGGTTAACTATGGATGAACATTTATCTTGGAAGAATCATTTAGATGTTGTATGCACTAAGTTGTCTCGAAGTGTAGGTGTCATTTTTAGATTGAAATTTATTTTACCTGAAAGAGTGCTGATAACATTATATAATAGTATTATTCTTCCTTATTTGACGTATTGTAATGTTGCTTGGGGAAACACTTTTAAGTCATATCTTGATAAGTTAAGAGTATTGCAGAAGAAGGCAATAAGGCTTATTACTAATTCTAATTATAGACATCCAAGTTCTCCATTAATTGTTCCTTCGATTAAGAATGTTACCACTAAGTGGACTTGTGTCAATCAATTGCGTATTGTTTATGTATAAACTTCAGTTTATGCCTCATGAATGTACGTTAAAAGGTTTATTCCGTAAAAACTCACAAATTCATAATTATAATACACGTCAAAGGGGTCTTATTCATCAGCCTTTTGCAAGAACAAATATCACTCTGACCTCTTTCCATATCTCTTGCATCAAAGAATAGAACAGTTTGCCTGATGATATAAAATATAGTACAACTCTTTCTAGGTTTAGAAGGTTATCTAAAACGTACCTACTTGGAAGACTGATTCTACTTTGTATCTTAATAATTTCTCATTCTCAAATGCTTATAGACCACTAAGGACTGTGTGCGCGCGTGTGTGTGAATATTTTTTGTGTTCTATATTCTGTAGCTTAGTTTGTTTCCATCCCTTGTATAAACATTATATTCTTTTTATTCACCTTGCCATATCGTTAATGTATGTATTTTGTTGACTATAGGGCCCCGCTCACAAGCTCACAAGCTTAGCTTCTACAGGGGTCCTAAAACCATTCACTTAATGATGTTACCAGTCTCTTTTTCATGTAAAAGATTATATCATGTTTTGTGTGGTTTTGAATAAATGAACTTGAACTTGAACTTACCTCAATTAACTATTGCACTAATCGTTCCGTATTTCATTCGATTATGAGTTCGATGTGTTTCAATCGGTAAGTTCTTCTGTTCATTGTGTTCAAGTTCTGTTTACTGTATGACGGAAATTAAGACAAACGAAAAAAAATTGTCTTTTAGTTACAGCTACCACTCTGAGTGGGTCTGTGGCTATTACCCCTCTCACCGGGGTGACGGTTGTGGGAGGGGATGACGTAGTGGTAGAAGTGAACGCTTCTCTTACCGCCTCGGATGATCTAACTCATATCAACTTCAGTCTGGAGTGCACAAATGCAAAGGTAGGCCACATGTCCTTGTCATGATAGATCTTACATAAATTATATTAAATACGACAAACAGATGTACTAGGCATGATATAAACTGAACTTTACAGTTAGTTTAACAATATTTAAATTAATATATTTCACTTGCTATTGTAAAACAGCATCTGAGGAACTAACACTTTGAACAAGCTCTGCTTCTAGTTACTTCATCTTTTCATGTGCTTTTTCTATTATATTTGTCGTTTCATTGCATATTTGTGTAATATATAATTATTCATTGCAATGATTGCATTATGTTTTGCATGAGAAATAAAATCATTTGAATCATGATGATGCTTATTTCCTTCATCATATTTATAACACATCATTTTCGATTAAACATGTAGAATTATATAAAAATACTACTTGTATAAGCAAATAAAGTAAGCCTATTCAGGTTGATAGAAATAATTGCTTTGTTTTGTTTTGTTTTATAGCCTAATTCGACAACGGATGTTTTGCCAAATTTCTCATCAATACCTGTGGTAAATACGATTATAAATCTATATTTTGTTTCTTCAGAACAAATATCATTTAACACGTTCAAAGAAATGAGTGCTACATAAAATCTCAACTTTATACAGACAAGAAAATGATTTGAGCTATTCTGTTCAATTTTCTTGAGTCAATTTCAAGTCAATTTCACTATTCATGATGATCAGTTAAGGTTCATTGAAAAGATGGCTTTGCTTTGATAAAATTGGAGGTTTCGTCCAAATCGACGAATCATTGTTTATGATCCTTAGGACACTCTTTCCAACTCTATGTAATTTTGACTTTGCACATAATTCGTGATATCAATTTTTTCTCCAATTAGTAGACCCTACTTTCAATGAGAGTAGTCCTACATGCAATCAAATGACTCGATGTGAGAAAAATAAGAGGGATCGCAGCTGTAAGGTCACTGAACTAGTGTAATATATTACTTTTGATGTACTTTTAGTAGTCTCCATTATTATTTTCCTTCCCTCCTTTTCGTTTTTTTATCCACATGCTAAATGTACATTATTCTTCTATTATTATATTTTGTTTTGTCTGTACCGTGTTCTTCTTGATCTACCTTTTTGTTTTGTTCTTCTTTTTCTTATTCTTCATTCTCAATCATCTTTTTTGTTGTCTTGCTCTGCTACCCCCCCCCCCCCTCTCTCTCTATCTCTCCCTCTCTCTCTCTCTCTCTCTCTCTTTCGCTTTATTTCTCTTTCTATCCCTCTTAACAGCCCACCATCAATGAAGTTGGTTATGATAACATCAGTACAACGTTTGGACCGATGTCACTATCACTTAACGATGTATTGGAGTTTTCATGGATAACACAATGGTTTATACCTGGTATGTCGTTCTTCTAATGTCCGTTGCAAATGAGACGTCATTTCCTGACGCGCGTCTGCGTTGGTGCCTGGCACAGTCTCTGACTGACGCACCAAGTGACCTTGAGACCGTACAAAACCTAAATTGGAAAATGCGAAAGTAGGTGTACCGTATAATGTTTACCCGCATATGACCCGACTACCTTTTGAGGCTTTGATTGGCGCATGGATTTGCTCAAGCAAGATGACGCATCAGCCTCATATGCAACGGGCAGTATGATCTCATTACCTATTTCAGTCTTTCTTTTTTCTTCACTTGGTATTATGTTAAATATAAAGCACACCATTTCCACATCACCCTAAACTCCAATGTCGGTACCCTACAGTGTAGTTGATCACTATTGGAAGATAAGGCATAAGTATTTAATAGAAAGTATTATGTGACACAATCAGGTTGCTTATACGTCATGACTATTGACATTGAGAGTATGTATTATTTATTCAGGTATGATTATTTACATCTTCCTTATAGGTTCAGTAAATCCCGCCGCGACGATTACATGTGAAGTTATATCATCATACAAGAACCCGTTGTTGGTGCAGTCGGACATTTTGTACAGCAATTCTCTTCTTCTTTTGGCGCCAAAAATAAATCTCACCAATGCAGACGACGAATCCTACGATGGCGTTAATCAAAATTCTGTTGACATCGGAGAAGAGATCCGAATCAACATTGTCGCCATGGTTCCACAAAGTAATGTTGACTTGGAAGTCGACATAGGACCAACAGATGGAAGTATCAATGCCACTGCCGTCAACGACTTGGCGATCATCACTGCGTCATCGCGGATCGTCTACAAGTCAAAGTTTGCGGGTCAGAACTGCCGCACAAAAGCACAGGCGCTATACCCACAAGTTTATAGGCTTGGATTTTTCGATGACGAAGTCAGCATACATGGTGATCATTCAGAGGTCGATGATCTCGTGCTGCAAGCCAAGATCCGATTCGGCGATGACGATGTCAGTGATGGTGACAAAGCTCAACTAGGCGTATCCATGGCAACGGCTCGATCTCATATTTGGACTTCGATGATTTCTTTTAATATAAGCGACAACGGAGATCCACGTTCGACAGTCATGGACGTTCATCCGAGGATGACGACACACAGCCTTTACAATGGGTATGTCCGATAACTATTGTTAGGACTATATAAGTGTGTGTTCTGCAAGCAATCCCCTCGTGCTGTGGAAGAGAAAACAGCACTTATTATGACCCTCTATAAATGATTGGGAATACAAGTGTCTCACTTCCCCAGAGTTTTCCCCTACTATTTCTTGTAGTGTAATGAAGTTTGTATAACGGTAATTGATATTTTTTCCCTGAGGGGGGGGGGGGGGGGGTGGACGAGCATTCTTTCAAAATTTGATTTCATATAGCAAAACTTCCCATTTGACAAAATATTGCGTAAATAAAATAGGCCTGTACAGAGAGTATATGCATGAAAATATTCATAAGGCGAATGGCGAATATATTCAAAAAGTTGCCTAGCTATAGAACTGAATTAATTTTGTTTGTACGCTCGACCCAGTAGCAGTAAGCCTTGATTTAATGTTCGTATATAAGTTTCTCATTTTGTTTGTTTATAAATGCATTAATAATTTGCTGTCTCTATTTCTGTCTGACGTACCTCTGTTCTCTCTCTCTCTCTCTCTCTCTCTTTCTCTCTCTATCTCTTTCTATCTTGCTATCTATGTCCATCTACTCCTGATCATCACATCCCATCATCACAGTTATGATACCATGATGCAAGTTCATCTCGAGCATAACTCATTATCCAGAGCTTCGGCCGAAGAAGTAGAGCTCCACCTGATTATGTCTCCACGTACATCTTACCAGGGCGTTTCAGAACCCAGCGTGCTCACAGAACCTCCTATCGTTGATGACTCTTTCGTCATATTCAAGGTGAAATGTATTCAGTGCTTTGGCGTACGCCCCATTCCCCATCACTTAAGATAAGATAAGATAAGATTTTATTCGTCTTTCTTTCAAATGACATACAGAGCATAACATTGGATCATAACACATTTACAAAGCAAAATAACAAATTATGATAATGATAAAAAACATAGCTAACTAAAAGAAAGACGAGGAGACCCTGGTAAAAGCAGAGCTTGTAATTATTAGGGTCCCCTCTGAGCCGGATAAAACATGATGAATAGATATTTGTGACTACCTAAGAATACAATAGGGAAAAGGGGGTATAACAAAACAAGAAGTGTACACACACACAACAACAACAACAAAAAAGAGAGACTAGACTAGACAAGACGGGAGAAAAGAGAAAATATGAGAAATAATAGAAGAATACAGCACATCGACAATAGGCACAGCACACAACGGGCACAAGACAACAGGGGGAGGGAATAAGAGGTTGACAATCTGAAAATATTCAGTTAGACACATATTAATATCAAGAAGAAAATTTACATTTATAGTAATACATAATATATCTTGGCACCATAATAACTACAAAAATGAACTACTCTATGAGTCACAGTATTTATCGAGAAGATAAACCTTAAGTTTACACTTAAATGAAGAGAGACTAACAGATTGCTTAACGCTAGAGCCTAGAGAGTTCCAAAATTTAGGTCCAGTAAAAACCAAAGTATTAAAAGTTAACTTTGTCCTTACTTGGGGTAAGTGAAACGCAGAGGCATTTCGTGTAGCATGGTCATGAACTTGACTATTTTTCTTAAAAATGCTGACTAGAGCCTGTGGAAGGACACCAGAATCGAAGTTGTACATTAAAGAACCCAGTTGAAGGTGATAAATATCTTGCACCTTTAAAATTCTATGCGTATAAAAAAGCGGATTAGTGTGCGTACGAAAGCTAACGTTACAAATAATTCTTAAGACCCTCTTTTGAATCAAATATAACTTTTCAAGGTTAGTTTTAAGAGAGTTACCCCAAGCAAGAACACCATAATTAAGATAGGGGAGGATTAATGTTGAGTACATTAATAGAAGGATGCCTTTAGGTAAAATTGATTTCAATTTATGAATTACGCCACTGTTTCTTGACAATGTCTTATAGAGATGATTTACATGAATTTTCCAACTCATTTGCTCATCAATGTGCAAACCAAGGAATTTTGTTGACGATACCCTATCTATCAATACATTATTAAATGATACATCTCCTGGAAGCACTTTGATTGTATTACTAAAAAACATATAATTTGTCTTTTGCAGATTTAAAGACAATTTATTTGCTTGAATCCACAAAGTAACTTTACTTAGTTCGAAATTAACCGTTTCTAACAGAGTTTGTGAATTTGTGTGTGAATAGTACAAGCTGGAATCATCAGCAAATAAAATGAATGACAAAATATCAGATGAGAAATGAAAGTCATTAATATATACAATAAACAAGAGCGGACCAAGGAGGGATCCCTGAGGAACGCCGCATGTGACATTCTGTAACCCTGAATCAAAACCGTTTAAAGAAACAAATTGTTTCCTGTCAGCTAAGTAGCTCTTAAACCAGTCCAGAGCTGTGCCCCTGACACCATAATGCGATAATTTCCCTAGCAAAATTTCATGATCTATAGTATCAAATGCCTTGGAATAATCAAGAAATATACCGATTGTGTGCATCTTTTTGTCTATTGCTTGTGAAATCTTATCTATAAAGTGCAGCAAGGCATGAGAGGTAGTATGTTTCTCTCGGAACCCAAACTGAAAATTTGAGAATATTTTACTTTTGTTGAAAAATTCTAAAGTTCTAACATAAATCACTTTCTCAAGGATCTTTGAGAAGGAGGTTAGAAGTGAAATAGGACGGTAATTTGAAAAAGATTGAGGATCACCCTTTTTAAAAACGGGTACGACTTTTGCAATTTTCATGTTTTCGGGGACTATTCCATTTAACATTGATGAATTAAAAACATGAATAAGGGGTTGAATAATCGCTAAGATAACCTGTTTAATTATGTCATTATTGACACCATCGTAACCAGGACTTTTCCCAGCCTTAAGCGAATTCACAATAGTAAGCAACTCTTCCCTAACTAATGGGAAAAGGAATAAGCTTTTCTTGTTAGATTCTTTCAGGAAATCGTTAAAAGATTTTTGACAGGAAGGGACCGCCCGTGACAGATTAGGACCAATACTGCAAAAATAATCATTGAATTTTTCCACAATAATATTCTTATCTTCCACTAAACGACCATCAATTTCAATATTCTTTACATCAGAATTTTTTTTCTTTGACTTGAACACATTTCTTATCACTTTCCAAGTTCCTTTGATATCGTTTGAAGTTGCTTGAAACTGAGCAAAATAATATGTTTTCTTTGCTGCACGCAAGACTGAAGTAAGGGTGTTTTTATAATCAACATATCGTTTACGTGATGATTCTCTTCCACTAACTTTATAAGAATAATACAACTTATTCTTCTTATTGATAGACTTCAACAAGGAAGCACTGACCCATGGCATGCGTGGAATTTTCTTACGATTTCTAGTATTACATTTGGAAATCGGAACAATTTCATCATAGAGTAGCAAAAACTTATTAAAGAAATTGTTGAATGAAATATTAACATCCTTTTCAAGTAAAACTGCACTCCAGTCAGTTGCCGTTAGTGCTTCTCGAAACTTCTCAATGTTAGTAGGATTGTTTTTACGAATATATTTACATTCATGTTTATGAGCAGTATTACGAAAATTCACTCTAGTGAAGATAGGGAAATGATCTGAAAGATCTGATATTATAATACCTGAAGGTGGAAAAGGTTGCAAATTACAAAATATGTTATCAATAAGGGTAGATGAACTATCAGTTACCCTTGTGGGTTTTGTAATTAATGGCATTAAAGAAAATGACAACATCATATTCAAAAAAGCATTATAATGGTCATTTTCATCACATTGAAGAAGGTTTATATTATAATCTCCCATTAAGAATATTGACTTATTGACAAATAGTGGGTTCAACAATATACTCTGCAATTCATTCACAGTAAGATCTATATTACTCTGGGGAGGTCTGTATATAACTCCAAAGATAACATTCTTTTTGCCTGGAATAAAACACTCTACAAAAATAGACTCCAACTGATCAGTCATCACATTTAAGTCATGCCTTACTTGGAAATCCATACCAACTGGAATGTATAAAGCAACACCACCGCCTCTTTTATCACGTCTGTGATTAGACACCAAACTATATCCAGAAATAGAATATAAATTAACATCACTCTCACTCGAAAACCAAGTCTCCGTGACCCCAATTATTGTAGAGCTATCATTGAGGTTTCTGATAAGAGTATTAAAAGCATCAACATTTTTATGCATACTTCTAACATTTAAATGTAGGACAGTAACATCATTTTCACATTTATTACGAAACCCATCCATAAATTGATTTTCTGAACAGTAATGACAAACAATTGGAGAGGCATGATCAAAATTATCATTAACATTGGGCTCTAGCGTGCTTGCATTATTTTCTAAAATATTACAAGCAACTTCTTCTATATTAACCATCTTGGATTGGAATCACAAAATAAAATATGAAGTCTAAGTGTTGGGAATACAAGTCAAGAAGATTGTCAGAAAACATATTAACACATATATGGGAGATTAATATACTACAAAGATTAAAAGGTAACAAAAACACATTTAAAGCAACAATATAGGAAGGATCCATAATAATTGCAAGAGAGTGAGAAGAAAAAAAAAGAGACCAGAAAAAGAAGTTAAATAAGAAAATACATGAAAACGAGAAAATGTATAAAAATAACATAAGGCAATAAAAAGGGCATGTAAAGGCTGCCATAGAAAAACTGCAAGGAAAAATACTGAAAGTATGATAATGAGATGCTGGTGTACTGTTCTGTTGGTTTCAGAGCTTAGCAATGTCACCAACAGAACAGTACACCAGCATCTCATTATCCCATTTGAGTTTAGTTTCAAAGCAACTATAAGATCTAGACACGTAAATAAAGTGATGCGTGTTTGAGCATATTGTATACATTATTGAATGCGGCACCACCGTCGCTGGGCGGAGACATACACAACACAGGAATTTGATGGTATTCGTTTATGTCTTTTACCAGACACAAACGCAAATGATACTAGTGGAGGACTGTTATAATTATGTTCCACTTTGGCCAATCCATATATATATATATATATAATTCAAACTAGCTACACATTTACTGAAGATGATAAATTAATAATTATATAAGCGATGCTATATTTAAAGAATTCTATGTCAGCAGTGAGTATCGTTAACATTCTTAGCATCTCAATATTAATACTTGACGATAAATGTTATCTCTCTCTCTCTCTCTCTCTTATCATTATTCAATCCTGATAGATTGGAGCCGTTGACCTCTTCTCAACTGTCGAGTTATCGATAAACCTAACAGTAAATCATACTAATATGAAAGCAGGAGTATCTAAGATGGTGATTCTTGCTCAGGCCGTGTACAAGAATGATACTAATTCAACAACCCTTGGACAAGCAACCATGGTAGACGTACAGTTTCAATACGCAGATAAATCCGGTATGTTGAAACCTTTAGTAGCGTATCCAACAAAAGGTTTGGGAGGACGTCAATAATTTTTTGGCCCCCCCCCCCCCCAAAAAAAAAAAAAAAATAATAACAATAACAATAAAAATAATTGTTTAAAAAAAAAATCTTACCCCTCATTTCCCACTGTGCACGTTCGCCGCGATATTTCAGCACACTTGAAAATTGATAGTTCGTAGCTATGCCAAATTAGAAAAATTTGCAACAGAGTATTTAAATAGTCCCTTTAGGCTAAAGAAGAAAACAAACAATCCTGTAATTTAAGTATTTATGTTTTGATACAGAATTCAAAATATATAACATAAAGTCTCATTAACATCGTTTAATGTGCCGAAAATCTTTTTCAATGGTTAGATAATTTATGAATCAGTCATGTTTTATTTTCTTTTTCGAAAACGATGTAGCATCAAATTCTGTTGTACAGTTCATCGTAAGATGATAAACGTATCTTTACAGTTCCGTGTAAAACTCCCTGGCAACCGTTCCTCTCATCCTGTTACTATGCCAACGCATCAGGCCTCGTCAACGCCAATGTCGCAGCACAGGTTTGTGAGGAGGAGGGTGGGGCTCTAGCATCCATCGATTCCATATTCGAGGAAAGATTCTTGATCGATATCTCGCCAAAGGACCTTAGTCCATTTCGGTTTTGGATACATGAAAATGCCACGGTAATTATGACAGAATTAATTCATTAATTGTTCTTTCTCTTTATCTTCTTTCTTCTTCATCTTCTTTGTCATCTCATTTCTCCTCTTCCCTTCCTCCTCTTCCTTCTTCTTCTTCTTCTTCTTCTTCTTCTTCTTCTTCTCCTCTTCCTTCTTCTTCCTCTTCCTTCTTCTTCCTCTTCTTTCTTCTTCTTCTTCTTCATCGTATTGTTTATCAACAAACATACAAAAAGAAAGCACACAATCACGCACTTCAATTCAATTGATACAGGAGAGGAGAATTTTAGTCCCCTCTGCTACACACTCGACAGCTAAATCAGTTCATCGAACTCAAAGGCTGTGCAATATCATTGCTAATAAACTCCCTAATCTATGAATGTTCTACTATAAATTATGACTCTGATGATTGATATAGGATGTTTAACATAAAGTTATGTTTTCGCATGTTTACTAAATCAAGTTCTACTGGAATTAGTGTATTGATATTTCTTCTGTTGCCATTGTAGGACATTATGTGAACTATCACATTCCTTACAACTTTCCATTCATGTTTTCAAATAAATCTTTCCATTATCAGTACACAAATTGGTTACCAGGGCAACCAGATGCAGCAGGTGCATGTAGAAGCTTGGTCGTTGCAGGATCCTATTGGTCAGATGGAATTGAGAATGGGGGCGTAGAAACAACTTCTTGCATAGATTTGAGATATTTCATTTGTGAAACATCGATCGGTGAGCAACGAAATTACACAGTTACCAATTTACTTATAAATATTTCTCATTTTATCAAATGTGATATCGGTCAGTTGTAATTATGGGGGAGACTATAAAATTTTGCTGCCTTAAAGTTCTAGTTTTACTGATGCATTAAACCCATACAATATTAGTACAAGAATTGCCCACAATACACACATTCAATGGACAATATCCCAAAATACAAATCCGTACGTACAGTTAACAACTAATTTATTCATACCCTTACCAAGTTTTGTGATTTTTAAGTATGTGAAGAATTTTTTTTCCCCATGTATTTTTTTTTATGATGTGACATGTTAAGGCTTGAATCTAAAAGTATTCAACCAGTCCATCATTCACTCTTGAGTAACGAAAAACACGAAAACATCAATTTTACAAGGGTTATGAATAATTCAGTTATTATAAATGTAAACAATAAAAATCTCTACTCGTATTAAATTCTGGAATATTTTTTTTTAATCTAAATAAACAAATTATTCGGGATAACCCCATGTATTTGTATGTTGGTTCAGGATAAAGTTCTGAATTGTTTTCTATACTTTTATTTTCTCAACTAGTGGATAATTGTTTGAAGGAATCACTACATTTTTTTTTTTTTTTTTTGGGGGGGGGGGGGGGATGGATTACGTGTGTACAGTAAAAGTTTTCCTGACGGTAGAACATTTTACAATACAACGTCTATTGCTAGTTCTGGTTGATTGTTATGTGGTTTAAGCTTCTTCTTTTTTTTAATCTTAAAATGAATGTTTACAAGGGCTAAATAACATTTTCTGTAACTGATGTTTCACGTGTAGATCCACCACCAGAGGAGAGAAAGAATCAATTCCATGGTATACCCCAAGCTGGGCAAGCTTTGACGAACGGTTGGACCTGCCCTTGTAACTATCTTTCATCCGAGTCTAGCTGTGCATGCTGTAAGTCAGGAAATTCCACTTGTGATGACACACTGGGCAGTCAAGTCTGTGCTCAAGATTCATCACAATGCCCCCTGGAAGGTATAATCAACATTTCAGCAATGCCCGTGACACACGAGGCGTCATTTCGCTGATGTAAGGCACTGCGTCAGCGACTGGCGTCGTCTTTGACGCACCGTGCGAGATTAAAACGATACGAATGCAGAATGTGCATAGTGCAGACTTTGCGTTTGATTCCTGGCGCATGTCCTAACGCATGTCCTAGCGCATGTCCCAGCGCATTTCATCATGCCCGTTGCACACGAGGCGTCATTTTTGACGTAAAGGAATGTGTCAGGAACGGGCACCGCCTTTGACATGTCAAGTGAAAATTGTATCGTAGTCAAGTGAATGAAAAATGAAAAGTTTAAACATTGCGTTTAATTCTTGGCGCGTGCAATAAATCTCTTTATGTTCGTTGCACGCGAGCCGTCATTTGTCTGATGTAGGACTACGTCAGCGCGGTCTCTGACGCGCCATGCATGTGAGAATATCATTGTACACAAAGTGAATGCAAAATGAACATTGCAAAGATTGTGTTAAATTACTCGTGTTAACACTCACATAATCTCATAGGCACAAGTAATAACGCAATCGAAACGAGCTAGGCCTTGTTTGCAGCGATTATACTTAATAAGCGTTTAACAAAATGTAAATCAGACATTTCAAACACAACTTTGATGATGATTTTTGTATGGTTTGACTTTGATTAGAATTCTACGATCGGAGCATACTGTCCGATGACACTGGTCTTCGCATAGCCTGCAACAACGTTGACATAAGGTATTCCTTTAATTTGTTCGTCATCAATCCATATCAATTATCTGTCATATCCAAAATTAGACCCTAATTTCAAACTCGACTAGTGAATTGATTAGGATTTGCAATTTATTTGTACAATGTATCATGTGTATGTAACCCTTACGATTTGATATTAAGCATCAATAAATAAATAAATTGTATTAGTCAATGAAAACAGTTTGGGAAGGGGAGGGGTAGGGAGCAAAGAGGAAAGAGGAATAATAAGCTTATGTGATTTTGTTGTTGTTAATGAATCCTAACAGATATAATTAAGACTGTCCAATCTACTGCACTTAAAGCTAATACAATAATAATGATGGTTTTGTATAATCTTATCTTCTTAACTTCAGTTCTTCTGAACCCAGTTGTGTGTTTTCACGCCCTGCACTATCAAGTACATGGAAAGGTAAGTCTTCTAAAAAAAGGATCCTGTAAAAATAATTAAGTTTTTTTTAATATAAATAGTTATAAACAATTTGACATTGAAGAATATTTTCTTTTCGTCATTTGCGAATAGAACCATGTATATTTGTCGCTTTACCCTTTAAAAATGATACTAGCATTATCGTCCCTTTTTCGGGAATGAGATGCCCTGTTGATGAAAATAACTGTTTCTTGTCTTGGATTTGACGTAAGTTTTAAAATCCCGGTGGCTCCCGGTGGCATCGACGAGGGTCATTATTTTCAGGGTTACCGTAAACGTGTCCCTGTGTTTCATTTTGAATCATTCAAATCCGTAGTATTAATCTCTCCAGGCGCGGACCCCCCCCCCCCCCCCCCCCGCAAAAAAAAAGGAGAGAGAGAGAAGGAAAAGAAGGGAAAGGGAAAGAGGAGTGAAAGGGGAAAAAGAGGAGGAAGAAGAAAAGAAAAGAGCGAAGAAGGAGATCGGGGGGGGGGGCAAAAGGACTTGCCTCCCAGGCTGTTGCCTCCCCCTCCCCCCCCACCCCCCCCCCCCAAATCAAAAAATAAAAGAGAAGGACAAAAAGGGAAAGAAAAAAGAAAAAGAGGAGATAAAGGGAAGGACAAAAGAGGAAGAAGAAAAGTTAGGAAGGGGGATATCAGTTACAATTTTCCCGCCAACAAGTTGTGGATCGGGGGGGAGGCCCTAGCCTTCCCCCCGTCCCCGCTTAAAAAAAGAGAGAAGGAAGGAAAAGGAAAAGAGGAGAGAAAAGGAAAGGAAAAAAAAGAGAATGAAGAAAGGTAAGGGATATCAGTTGCAATTTTCCCGCCAACAAGGTGTAGATCGGACGGGGGGGGGGGGGGCGGGGGGGGGGGGGCACTGGCGTACTGATAGGGGAGGGGGGGGGGGCTTTGGAGAAATATAATTCAAACGTGGTTTATTTCTAATTCCATAACGGTGGTTTACAAATAATGCTGAAATGAGATAATTTTCCGAGATTTTTCCTCACTTTATGCGTTTGTTGGAAAATGACAATTCCTAAATTTACAGCCAAGCAAGAAAATGCTTCTTGAGATGCCTACATATCAGGGCCTGCGGAACGGCGGGGATGGGGATCCTCGAGCTTTGAAAAAGTATATTAAAGAGAAATAGAAAGAAAGAGAGTGAGAAAGAAAAAATAGTTAACTGCCAGTGTCACATTATAATGGGGTATCAAAATATGCTCATCTGACCATTATATGCCTAAAACCCCAAGGGCTCTGCCCCCTGGATTCCACCTAGGGCCCTAAGGCGGGCCCTTAGATGCTCATCTGACGGTCATTTAATGCATAAAACCCCTGCCTCTGCCCCCTGGACCCCACGACAAATAGTGTCCTGCCAGTGTCACAAATAATAAGGTATCAAAAATGCTCATCTGATCGTAATTAAACGCCTAAAACCCCTGGGCTTCCGGGGGCTCTGCCCCCTGGACCCAACCAAGAGCCCTTAGGCGGGCCCCTTGATACTCATCTGACCGTAATCGAGTGCCTAAAACCCTTGAGATTCCGGGGCTCCGCCCCCTGAACCCCAAGCCAATTAGTGACCTGCCACTGTAACAATTAGGTATAAAAAAATGCTCATCTGACCGTAATTAAATGCCTAAAACTCCTGAACATCCGGGGCTCTGCCCCCTGGACCCCGCCTAGGGCCCTAAGGCGGACCCCTGAATGCTAATCTGACCGTAAATTAAAAACTTCCGAGGCGGACAAGGTATCAACATATGTTCATCTGACCCCAGGGGGGCTGTGGGGTGGTCCCCCCATAAACGCCGGCCAAAAAAAGAGAGGAGTGAAAAGGAAGAGGACGTAGGAATAAAAGGGAATAGACAAAGAACATTTTTGAAATTCAGACAAGGATTAAGAGTCGAGAACGGTACAACGAATCGTCTTCTTTCTATAATAATTTAATGAAACGTCGAAGCTTCCGCGCTTCGCGCAAAAAGGGGGGGGTTATTTAGACAAGGATAAAGAGTCGAGAACGGTACGACGAATCGTCTTCTTTCTCTAATGATTTAATGAAACGTAAAAGCTTCCGCGCTTCGCGCGGGTGGGGGAAACTAAATTATTTTCGAGAGCAGAGCAATGAATCGGCTTCATTCTCTAAAAATTTAATGAAACGTCGAAGCGGGGGGAAAACTGAAATTAGACGAGGATTAAACGTCATAACGTTTCAACGAATCGTCTTCTTTCGCTAATGATTTAATGAAACGTAGAAGTTTCCGCGCTTCGCGCGGTGAGGGGGGAACTGAATTTAGACGAGGATTAAAAGTCATAACGGTACAACGAATCGTCTTCTTTTGCTAATGATTTAATGAAACGTCGAAGCTTCCGCGCTTTGCGCGGGAGTCAGGGGAACTGAATTTAGACAAGGATTAAGAGTCGAGAACGGTACAACGAATCGTCTTCTTTCTCTAATGATTTAATGAAACGTAAAAGCTTTCGCGCTTCTCGCGGAATGGGGGAAAACATAATTCAGACGAGGATTATATTTGGGAATGGTACAGATTAACGAATCGTCTTCTTTCTCTAATAACTTATTGAAATGTCAAAGCTTCCGAGCTTTGCGGAGGAGGGAGGGGAAAAACTTGCCCCTCCCTGCACCTACCCATCCCTAATTACGTCACTGCTGGTCACCATTACGTACGAATATTTGGCTCGCATAATTTCAAATTTGGGCCCCCCCCCCCCTAAGAAATCCTGGATCCGCGCCTGAATCTCTCATTCTCGTCAACTTTAGCTTTCCCGCTGTACATTGGCGATGTCGTCGCCTACCATAACGTGAGTGTCACCCTGTATGCCATTGGGCGTGACTCGAAGACGTACCTTGAAGGGAAGTTTGTCAGCTCCTCATCGACAACCGATTGGTCAGCCATCTCAACAGAACGCTGGATGGCTGCCCGTGATCGTGGTGATTTGACACTACACAATCTTGTCAAATCGTCAGGTAAGTACTCCTTGATGTGTGTTTCATGTTTGGCTATATAATGATAACGTAGCAATAATATCATCAAAAGCAAAAGATATCCATAATAATATTTATATTTATATATATGATAATGACGTTACTGTAATAATATCTTTGTCTCTGGTTTTACATCTCACTCCCCTTTGCCCCACTCTCTCTCTCTCTCTCCCCTCCCTCTCTGTTTGCCTCTATTTCTCTCTGTCTCTCCCTCTTTCTCTTTCTCCCCCATTCTCATCCCCTCCCCTCCTCCCTATCCACTTCCCTCCCCTCTCTCACTCTCTGTCTCTCTCTGTCTCTCTCTCTCTCTCTCTCTCTCTCTCTCATTCTCTCTCTCTCTCTCTCTCTCTCTCTCTCTTATCTACAATCTAGATTATACAAATGGAGATCTTCTGGCTTGGAATTGTTGCGGCTAGCAGACCAGTATACATGAAAAGCACTCTTATTTCGACTGGAGAAACATTATGAGCTCCTTCCTATGGTGTCCTTGTGACAGTTACAATTTCGTAACATAATCATTTATGACATTTTGGATGATATACATTGTACACAAACTCGCCTCACCGATCTGCATCATTTTATTCTTCTCACCAGGGCTCTCACTTTACTACATAATAAATACAGCATACTACTTACAGATAAAAAGGGCCATAATTCAAACATTATTATAAGGAACTTACAGACGTTAAAAAGATAACCCGCAATATTTTCTTTTTACGACCGGACATGATATAGGATTCAAGGAATCTTCTTTATAGATGGAGCGCACAATAAAAAGGGCCATAGTTTAAACATTATTATAAGGGACTTACAGACGTTAAACAGATAACCCGTAATATTTTCTTTTTACGACCGCACATGATAAAGGATTCAAGAATTCTGTCGCCAGCTGCCTATTGCACACGTATTATGCACTACACAATGTTATCTAACATAATCATTTATGACATTTTGGATGATATACATTGTACACAAACTCGCCTCACCGATCTGCATCATTTTATTCTTCTCACTTTACTACATAATAAATACAGCATACTACTTACAGATAAAAAGGGCCATAATTCAAACATTATTATAAGGAACTTACAGACGTTAAAAAGATAACCCGCAATATTTTCTTTTTACGACCGAACATGATATAGGATTCAAGGAATCTTCTTTATAGATGGAGCGCACAATAAAAAGGGCCATAATTCAAACATTATTATAAGGGACTTACAGACGTTAAACAGATAACCCGTAATATTTTCTTTTTACGACCGCACATGATAAAGGATTCAAGAATTCTGTCGCCAGCTGCCTATTGCACACGTATTATGCACTACACAATGTTATCTAAGCATTAATAATTTACATCCTTGTATTGTGTTGAATATGTTGGCCCAATTACGTACATTAATGTAAATAGACTTTGTATGAATATTCAATAATAATAAGAGCTAGATCAATTTATAGCGCAGCTACTATATAAACATACTCTTCTGCTCAAAGAATAGTTTTTTGAGAAAAAAGGGATAATCCCTCTCACAAATCTGTTCAACAGGTAATGTACAGTTATATAATATCAATGTCAGATTAGTGATTTCTTTCCTCGAAAAAACCTCACAATTAGTTATTATGTGATGCGTTGTGTGTTTATATTCTGCACCTATAATTGTCGTTTGTGAATGTATGAAATGAACGTGACATGCTCCATACCACATGACCCTGACCCTGAGTCTTTATTCTGAACATAACAACTGAATTATTCATACCCCTTGTAAATTTGATGTTTTTTGTTATTCGTAACTCAAGAATAAAAGGCGACCTGGTTAAAATATGGCCTCTGTTTGAATAATTTTAGATATTCGCAAGAAACATAAATCGGGACAAATCAATTTGTTCACATCCTTGAACAAAATTACAAAACTTGATAAGGGGATTCAAGATTTAGTTGTTAATTGTAGATTATTCCGGTGGTTTTGATTAATTGATTGAATGGTTGATTGAATCGGTTTATTAAGATAACAAACATTGAACATGCAACCCAAAGGTTTGAAATATTCAATATACAGAAATACTTACAAATCAACAAGTACAAAGTGGTCTCCCGTATCAAAACCTTTTTTTATTAAATAATCAAAATATATATATATTGCATCAATAACTTTACCTGCATTCGTGTTTGAGAGAATGTGATTTGCAATGTCAATAACAGTATGCAGGTTATTGCGATTTTTTTTCTTCTCATGTGCAAAAGTTTTTTATTTTATTTCAGGTACTATTTGCCTATTAAGATTATCATGATAGTGTCTTATTTTTTCTAACCAAGCATCTGGAAAAGCTTTTAGCAAATTCAAATATTCAAACGTTACGAGTAAATTATTTCACGGTAAATAATTATTAACGTTTGTTTGAATTTCCCAAACACCATGAGTAAAAATATCTGATATAATATGAAAAATTTGAAGGTACGTGGTCTCGGCTTGGATTTTTTGTACAAAATACCCCCCCCCCCTTTTTTTTTTAAATCCTGGGTACGCCACTGCCTACACGTACACCCGTGCTTTAGGCACTGGCGGCGCAGAGAACATTATCTTACTGGTACCAGCTGCTCTCACTTAAACGAGTAATCTTGCCTCTTTTTTGTTAATAGATGGTTGACGAGTGGGGATTGGACCTGGACGACCCCGGTTTTAAGCTGTTTAAACATCGGGGTGTGAGTGGGGGTGTGTGTGTGGTGGGGGATCCTCTGGAGGGCTTTAAAACCGGATCTTTTTCTCTTCTCTTCTCTTCTCTTCTCTTCTCTTCTCTTCTCTTCCTTTCCCTTTCATTCTTTTCTCTTCCCTTCTCTTCTCTTTTCTTCTCTTCTCTCCTCTTTTCTCTCTTTTCTTCCCCTCTTTTCTCTCTTTTCTTCCCCCCTCTTTTTTTACGTTTGATAATTTTAGGGGGTTCGATCAAACCCCCGAACCCCCCCCCCATATAATTAGGGTAAGAACCGTAAGATATACCTTTTATTATATAATGAACAAATAAGCACAATTGTATTAACATTTGATGCACAACTTTCCCTAAAATGGTTATTCGTAATCTCTCAAAGAGTTTTAAATTTATCTGACATACAAGTTTATTTACAATAAACAGTAACTACACAATGACTCATACACAAAAAATAAGAACACGTAATTGCAACTTGGAAAGAAAATGAAATGACGTGCTTGAAGCAAACATCTCATCAGCGCAAAGTCTCTCTTGTAGCAAGGGTCTCAAATGCTCTCTTTTGCAATCTCAGCCATATTTTGAAGCATTTTCAAATAATTTTATGACCAGTGTTTCATAAATCGTTTGGTTTGAAAATGATAATGATTTCTTTCACTTTCTTGATCTTGAAACCTATCATTTTAAAATTCGAATCTGTCGCCATTTCATGTTTCATGTCATTTCATTTCATTTCCTATATTGATTTAATCACAGTCGTTTGAATTTTCATAAAGTCTGTGTTAAAAGCCACTGTGGATCACCCTTGACGCTATATAGAGGTGAATGCATTATGTTAAATTTGTTAGCTTGTGTCTTGCAGACAAGCTAACGAAGTCACATTTATTTCATCTGAATTTATATTCATTGAAGGAGGTAGCAAGTATATTTTGTAAGTCGTCGGATAAAGTTTCTAGTTTTGTGGAAGATGCATTGTGTTTTGTTTTTTCTTTGTTTTTATAATTTATGGTTCATTTTGAGAAGTCAGTATGAGCAACAACAAAATTTATGGTGATGCCTTTTTATATTATTTTTTCCCGTCACTGTCTTTTTTTTTAATCTGAAATTTGTCTATTTAGGTAACTCTTCATTTTTTTCTTGAACCAGTGGCAATTGATTCTGCAGGAATTTTGGTTCAAATGTGTTTAGGTGTGATATCTTCTTCATATTTCACTAAGGTCTATAATATTGTATAATTTTACACTTAAAGTCTAATAATTGAAAATGACACAAATTATAAAGTCAATCAAATATGACTGAGCATAGCACAGTTATAAATAGCAGAATTTACTAAGATACATTGTAAAACACTTTAAGAAAATTTAATTTGTAGATCATGGTCAGGTCATGCTGCATATTCCAGAAAGCAAATAGGTGTTACTAAATTAAACTTATCGTTTTAGCATAATAGAAGACATTTCCTTTGCTTACTCTTTGTAGTGTGTTAGTTTAACCAAAGGGAAATGCTTCAACAATGTAAGATGCACCTCTGATTTCATTTCAATTACTTATGGTATGTCATTATTATAAATATCCCTTTTTTAACATCATTATTTAGACGTAATATTAAAAATTACAATGACTGTAGTGTTTGTTTAATCTTTTTGAAATGCATTGAGATTTCGAACATTATCTTTGGTGTTTATTTAATTTATGTCTCTGCTTTGTGAGTTTTTATATTGGAAGAGCTATGTTTCCCTATTTTAGAGGATCAACTCTCAAAGGTCGTATGTGGTATTTGAGGTGGCATGGAGGTACAACATCATCATACAAATTACAGATTTACACGAAATAAAAGATCACAAAGGGAAAATTTGAAATGGACTATACTTATTATGACTCTTTAATCAAATATGAATTATTTAGACAGTGTCTTCCAAACCATTTGGATGGAGGTCTACTCTTATTTACAAACTACATCTGGAAGACTGCAGTGGGTCAACTCGACTGTTTTAGGGTCATAACGAGATGAGAAGAGTAGAGACTCTAATGAACAAAAGAGAGGGGGGTATATTGTGACTGGGAAAAGAGACCGAATGAGAGAGAAAGAGAAAGTAGATGAGAAAGAGGAAGAGAGAGAGAGACAGAGAAAGACAGACAGACAGACAGAGACAGAGAGAGGGAGACCATGTGAGATGAATGAGGACAAAGTGAGAGATAGCAAGCGGATAAGAAAGAGGACTCGAAAGAGAAAGACGGAGAGAGAGAGAGAAAGAGAGAGAGAGAGAGAGAGAGAGAGAGAGGGGGGGGGGACTATGAATGATGACAAAGTGAGAGATAGCAAGCGGATAAGAAAGGACTATAAAGAGAAAGAGAGAGAGAGAGAGAGAGCAAAGGAAATGATATGCTAGTATAGTACAGAGAACAAACTATTGTTTAGAAAGGTACATACGGTATTCCCAATCATATAACAAGTGATTGGAATAAATCCAAAGAAATAATGGCAGATTAATAAGTTAACACTCTAACTCGTTTCTGAAATTTTATTTTCAAACCTAATGTAAATACGTAAGGCATGTCCATATTTCTATCCTCTATATTCCGTGTAAATTTGATTATTCTGGACAAGAATTTTCTCACTAGCAATTCAAATGACATCATCCAACTACCCACATATACCAAAACAGTTACGTGATTATAATCGAAGCAAAATGAACTGGCAAGGTTACAATATGTAAATATCATTATATAAAACAATAAGAGACAATGCGATTATTCATCATAATTAGTGGCATTGAATTGGTTGCCTGTTTTTATGCATTGATTGTGCGCAGATAATTGAAAATTGAACATTGCATTGCTTATTGTCTTCGAATTTTCAATGTATACTCCTTATTTATACATATTTATTTTTCTCTCTTTTTATAATTTTTTTTTCCATGAGAGAAAACCACACCTTGGCTGTGCACCTGCTGTAATTTAATGATACAGTACAGGAAATGACTATTCTATAGAAAAGAACAATATTCTCCATTCCCATCGAAAACTAGTGATTATGATGCATACCCTTACTAATATATACCCAATATTATTTAGATAGTGACAAGTGATTATAATAGATATGATATATATAATAATAACAGATTCATAAGTTCACCCTCTATACCCGTTCTTGACATTTTATTTTCAAACGTAATGTAAATACGGAATGCATGTCCACATTTCTTTCCTCTATACCGTGTGAATTTGTTTATTATGGACTAGCATTTTCTTACTAGCAATTCAAATGACATCATTCCAACAAAACAACTACCCGCACATCCAGTAAGGTCATTTTGCATTATCTTTATAGGCTTGATAATCGAGGCAAGGTTAAAATTTACCATTAAAATTTATCATTGCCATCACATCAAATAATTTGTATTGTGTACTTATGATAGTTTGTTAATTTGCTTTGAGAATTCTGAATAAATTTTATTTGAAGAAGAAAAAAGGTTAAAATTCAGCCTCGTATGCCCATATATGTTATATGTCAATCGCACTATATAACACAGTAAGAGACAATGCGATTATATATTCATCAAAATTAGTGGTACTCACTTGGTTGCCCTTTATGCATTGGCATGTGTGCGCAGATAATTTAAAGTTAAAGTAGATATTCATTGAATTTAATAACTAATTTTATGTTCATTATTGCAAAGTTGAAACTTTAATTCGACAAGATAATCAAAATTCAATGCTTGGAAACATTCGTAGTAATGATTATTATAAATTACAAAACGCTTAAATACAGCCCCAGCATAGCACCTGAAGAGCTCTCCGAACGCTGCTGAGATGTGTGAGATCACAGTATGGACATGATTTGCACAAGCAGACGATGTCCCATGACATCTCACACATTTTCAGTCCCTGTGTTTTCATCTTCTCTTGAGTTCTTTCTCTTACTTCACTACCGTCAGGCTAAATGTATAATCTATTGCCTCACTCTTAACCCCTCGCATGTTTTTATTTTGATGACAAATGCAGCGATACAAAAATAAAGGAATCTGTCGCTTGTAAACAAAATAAGACGTCATTGTATATTCAGCTGCACACACCGCGGTATGTTCGGCGTTCCAAGAAGGAACAAATGCCGTCCTTAGTATCATTCGGGGGGTTTTCAATTTGAAAGTCTGGTTTCTTCGATTGTTAATAAACCCCTGTCCTGTGTATTTACAAGCAAAAGATTTTAGTTATCAGAATCGGGTTATATTCCCTTTTGAATGGTTTGACATGCCATTACATTTATATACACTAAACTCATTATAATTTGACAAATAATAGCTTTGCAATTATGTTCATTCTTTATGGGATGTCGTCTGCTTGGGCAGTATTGGTCCATATAGTAACGTCATTAAAACATCGGTATTTTTCCGGCGAATCCCTCGTATATCCCAGCTGCTATGGAGGTGGTTGTATTTGTATTTTTATAAATCACCCGATATGTAGCTGACCTAAAACTTGTACGATGGCCATCTGTTAGCTTACCAGTTTCTAGTGATACATTAGTTGACATATTTGTGATTTTCTTTGAATTTCACCTTTAAACATTGTATTTGCTTTGCTATTGACTTCGAACTTTCAATCTATGCCCCTTTACATATTTATATTTCTTTCTCTGTATAATTATTTGTTTCCATGAGAGAAAACCACGCCTTGGCTGTGCACCTGTTATAAATTAATGTTACACATTTCTTTGTAAATGAATATAAACTGTCAAAATGTAACGTTATAATAATGGTGCGTCAATAAATTTATCAAATTAAGACTCTTCTGCCAATATGCGCTATAAGCTGATATTTATATATAAATATATTTTTAAAACGTTATACACCAAATTTGGTCCAAAGGCCACTAATTGTGAGCAAGTTTTTTTTCTTCTATGAGTATAAGTATATTTGGCAATTAGACTACCAGTGGAATGATCCTAACCATTATTAAATACCATTATGAACAATAAAGGCCTCATGAGAACCAATCTCACGAAAGTATAACGCCCCAATCTTAATATTTGAATGATCATTGTTTACAATGGCGTAGATAATTATGCAGGGGGCATGATCCCCCTTGAATAATAATGATAATAAAGTGGGAAGACCGAAAGAGACAGAGACAGAGACAGAGAGACAGAGATAGACAGAGAGAGAGAGAGAGAGAGAGAGAAGGGGGAATGCTTATTGTGAAAAGAAAATGTTACAACTCTTTCCGAAATCTCCCCTGCCTTTTTTTCCTGTCTTTCGGTCTTCACACTTTTGTATTTGCATTCAAGAGGAGGGGGGGATCGTGCTTCCTGTAGAGTCCATTCAACGTGTTTAACTTTGCCCCCCATCCCCCATGACACCGGTGCCCTCTCAGTCGCGGATTAGATCTTCGCTATACGCCACTGAATTAATGTCAAGATATCAAAGAGTTTTAAATATTTTGGCAAGTCTAAGTAATCTTGTTCCATACGTTCTCGACATCATAATTGCCAACTATACCAATTTAATTGTTTTAATTGTATACATGTCTGTAAGGGACCCCACTGGAAATAAGCTCTCGAGCTTTCGTGGGTTATCCTGTTCAAGCTGACTTATTTTTGATCTGTTATTATTGTATATCGTTGTATGTTGGAAGCTTGTCGAATAAAAATCAATCAATCAACCAAGTTGACAGCCCTCCTCTAGCTTGGCTCGACCAAATAACGAAGAAAATTGTGTATCTTTTTTAGGTGGTCTGTTGTCAACAGACCACCTATTGATTTCGTCAGAATTTTCTTTCTTCTTTATTATTTCTTTATTTTTATTTATTTCTTCACTTTTTTGTGTGTCGGATAACGTAAGATTGGTTATGTCAATTTCTTTTAATTTTGGCACAGGCATAGGTCATTTTCATAAGACGTGACAGAAATATTTTCAAGGTGATCAGGACATCGTGACGTCATTTAGGCGCCATTTTGTGAAATCACATTTTCAATCATATCTTCATGATGCGTCATCAAAGGTCATTCATATTAATATCACATATACTTCAGGTCAAGGGTCAACAGGTCATGTCATCAAAGGTCAAACAAAGGTCATGATGCGCGCAAACGCGCGCGTCAAAATTTAAAATTGCTCAAAATCTCTTAGCTATTAAACGAGAGTACGAATCAGGGTAATTTTAAGCATTTCAAAATTTTCCGTCCGTACGTGTCCCCGCGCGCGTTGTGCGCGCTCACAGCGCGCGGAAAAGGTCAAATTCAAAATGTTTACATGATTTAGATTCCTCTTACCGTAATTGACCAATTACATGAATTTCAGTCGCTCTTGACCTTTCATAAGGCCGTGAGCGCGCGTCAAAGTTTAAAATCCGCACGTGCTGCTATGGGCAATATAATGCAAATTTGATCAAAAACATGCTATTTTAAAATTCGAAATAGCTCTTTGAGAGAGTCCATCGACCCCCGATTTTTATATCATGGTTAGAAAAAGCATGAGTTGGAGATATGATTTCATACCACCCAGACTCGTACAAAGTGAAACAAAGTCATCATATTGGCATCTAAACTAAAAAAATGTATTTTGTTGATGACGTCATTTTTGTCTTTGTTTAATTGAGATTATCTCGCTTATCGGTGATCGATTTTCTCCCATAATTTGATATGTTTTAGCTGAGATAATTTTCTAAAGGAAATATAACATTTATTCTGCATTTGGATGACGTCATCATAGTGAAATATTCGATTAAAGGCGACAATGCATAATTTGTCATATTTGCGTGTTATGTCTATGGGAGGTCACTTTTTTCAAAACATGAATCTGCATGACAATGTGTTTTGACCAGTATCTTGGTTGTTATTCAACAGTTTTCTCCCAAATCTTAGTATGTTGTAGCTGAGACTGTATGCTATCTAAATATTTCCTCATTTTTTCAATCAGATGTCAGGATCATGCTCATGCTCGTCATCATCATCATCATCAATATCATCATCATCATCACCATCATCAATGTCACCATCATCATCATCATCATCATGGTCTGAAGATGATCATCATCAACATCATCATGATCATGATCATTATCATCATCATCATCATTAACATTATCGTTTTTATCATCATATAACATTATCATTATCATCATCATCATCACCTTTACTATCATGATCATCATGTTCATCATGATCATCATTGTTTACATGTCTATATAACTTCTCCCATTCTCAAACCTATCATAAGACTTAGACAGACCACCTTATTCGTCCTCGTGACGAATTAAATTCTAGTGTCTATTTTTTATTCTTCTTTTCATTCTTGGTAACATAATTATGCATAAGAGAGATAATTACCAAATACATATGACCTGCCCATTTATACACTCGACTGTCTATCGTAGCCGTACTGATTCACATATTTATAATTCCTGGTGATAAAGTAGAGGTATACCATGTTGAGGATGATGACGCCAGCCAAGAGGAAAAAGTAGTACTCAAGATGGCCCTTGTTGATATTATCAGGTATCCATTCATGACCTAATAGTAAAACAAGATTATGATTTCAAAAGAAAACGGTAAATGTAGGCATACAGAATGTCTGTTGAGAGCCAGAATGACTTTAGCTGATAGCACGACACACCCTGATGCCAGTTTCTCGAAGGCGTCAAAAGTCTTATGTTCGTGGACGTCCCATCAAAACGCGTGTTAATTCTATATCACACGTTTCAATGGGATGTCTAAGAAGTTAGTCTTATGACGGCTTAGAGAAACGGCCTCCCTCTAGATAAGATATAAAACTTGCAAAGAAACCACTGCACTGCCTAAATATTGGCAATTCAAACTTCTGCGACGGCTGTAGCTTCTCATCATGATCTTGTGCAAATATTCTAAATCACAGAGTGACAGAGTTCAAAATGTGGCCTCAGTTGTCTCTATATTGTTGGATTATAATTTGAATCTACACTGCTGTCACTCCTCGGATCTGTCATTTGATGATTTACCCTTTTTTATTTCTAGAGTTCATTTATTTTATATGACCAGAAATTATTTGTTTTTACGTACCTGCGGAGGCAGCGTTGACGATGATAATCAGTAAAGATCCAACATAGCTGCCGATTCCATTATAAAAGAGATATGTCCCAGTGATAAATGCTTGAAGGGATTTGGGAGACTGAGAAAAGGCGAATTCTAGACCTGGAAATGACAACGTGGAAAAGAGAAATATAAAGAGTATGAGTTGGCAGGAAAACAGAATCATCAACTTTGACATTTCTCAGTGTATTGTTTAATATAAGTTCCAAAGATTCATTTTACTGTCAGTTCTCCGCATGGGCATCAATCCTTACGTAATACCTATCGTTCAGGGGGGTGAATCATAGATCACCCCCCCCCCCCCTGAACAATAGGTATTACGTAAGGATTGCGCCCATGGTTCTCCGGCATGTACTCCACCTTTCCAAAAAATTGTCACAGGCTTACGTCCGTTTTCAATTTGTTCTTTGGGTATACCGTGTGAGTCAAAAAAAAGTTTACACCTAGAAAATTGCTAATTATTTAAAAAATCATCTATGAACAGTAAATTATCATACATCCTATCAAAGAGCGTTTTATCCCAAATCATATCATTTTTGTATGTTATGTGTTCACGCTTGGATGAACAGGAGGCATTGTTTGCGAGAGTGCAAAATATTATTTGTCTGCGGTACGATTGTATAGCAGGCAAAATGTTGTTTGTATCGTTAATGAACGCATGTTGGGTCTGGGGCCGTGCCCCGATAGAATTAATTTGCATAGGCAGCTCGTACAGGTGTGCGAGCTAATTCTGCCACGGAGACCAGGGCGTGGCATCAATATTAGTGTGTAATTGAATCATTCTAGCTTGAACTTTCAACGAGACAAATTTCATTTACAATAATAGTACGTTGTGTCATTTTATGTTACGACATGACTGTGTTTTATTAAGGTTTTCCAGAGTTTTTATGCTCGTTGAGTTTTACCTCTGGTTTTTTATTCTGGACCATGGTCGGTCCGGTTTCCAGTGAAGGAAACGAGAAGAAATGTTTGTTAAACATTCATACTGAATAAACGGCCGGCTCTCAGTAGTCGTTGTCAGGCTATTCCACAATAATTGAAGTGTAATATTGTGTTATTTGTTTGTATTGGGAGTCAAGAGGGATGACAGACGAAATAATATGTGAAGTTATAGGACAGACATCGACTTGCTCCTAAGTGATGCCTACCGTATGTGATATGTTGGGATTATTAAAACTGAGAGAATGAATTGAATGTATCAAAATAATGAGATGCATTGCATATGCTTTTTGCAGAAGCAAAGTCATACACACGCATACGCACACACGGGCACAAAAGTTCGTTGATATTTGATATTCGATATTTTGATACGTGTGGCATGCTTAATTTTGTTAGGGATATGTTATTTGGATCTGCAATGACCGAATTAATACCCAAAGCCCAATTGTTTTATTCAAACATCACATAGGCAACTTTGGCGCAAGTCGATTTTTGCACTCTCGCAAACAATACCTCCTGTTCACCTAAGCGTGAACACATACCACACAAAAATGATACCAAATGATTTGGGATAAAACACTCTTTCATAAGATGTATAATAATTTACTGTTCATAGAAGATTTATGAAATTATTAGTAATTTTCTAGGTGTAAACTTTTTTTGGACTACACCTGCACATTTTTACACTATATGTTCAAGGAGGTACCAGCACTTGATATGCCCCACGAATTTCTTCTGCTACAAGTGACACAAACGGTTTATCACTTTTGTTTTACTAGCGGCGAGCCAATTTAATTAGTCTATCTAGGACTCTTCTTATATGGGCCTGATGTATGTATGACCAACTGTTAACTGTTGAGACCTGAAGTGGCTAGGGGCCTATTGTTAGCAATTGCAAAACATTCATTGTACAAAAGGCATTCTGAGGAAATCGAGCATGATCAATTAACGCTTCATATATTTAGGCTGATATTTAATTCATTTCTGAAAGCTAGTTCACCATGAGTCATATGCTTCTCACTGTGCATGGTGATTTCCCCTTTTATCATGAATCTTAAGTTTAAACATGCAGATTTAAACAAATCCTTTATCGCTTTTCCATAACATGTTCATTATGTTTTGGGGATTCCTTTTTTCTTTTTTCGTTTTGGATGAGAAAAGGGGAGGGGAGTCTTCCCGAAATCTGCATAAATTATTTAGTATTAAAAGGAAAATAAGCTTGACTTTCACCGCAAGGGGTATTTAAAGGTCGGGTGACATCCAAATATAGGTTGATTCCTGTTCATTTACAACTCATATTTTGTTATTCAAACATCTTAAGATATTTCATAGATTTTTTAATATTTTTAAAATAATGAGATCTGGAGCATTTTTTTAGGGTGGAGCTTAGCAGGTCTGAGAAAATTATTTTATCTGGATGTCACCCGACCCGAACAAAAACACACCCAAAACCTCTCTCAACATCTTTCTAAAATAATTATTTTCTTTCTTTTCTCAGTAGTGATTAAAATACATTAGTGTATTACCTGTGATGAGAACAAAAGTATCCGCAATGCCAATGAAAATATATTGCGGAATTTGAACGAGGATTGAGAGCGATGAAGCATGGAAAACGACTCCTGAAATTGTCTGGTCAAGACTCCCGCCATTTCTGATTACGTGTTTACGAGTGATCTCGACCATGGCAGCATACAAGACAGACAGAAGCCCAGATACGAGACCAAATGCTATCATAAGTAAAACGACAAGAAACATCAAAATAAACGTTTTAAAATGTGTCATTAAAATGTCATACGAAGGCAGGTCGATGATACTGAAATGACAAATTTCCTATCCATGATAACTGCATCAGTCCATTTTATCACTGAGTTGCTCATTTCACACAAATTCATCATCGATCTACTTTTGTACGAACTCTTTATTTTTCGTCTTTACATGAAGAGAACTTTAAATATTGGTTTATAGTCAAATCTTGATAATGCGGGGACTTAATATAAAACAAATCAGAGATATATAGCTGCAGTTGTCATTGATAAAAATATGTGACATCTCCCCGATACTTTTGCACGCAAGGATGGTGTTTTGTATAATTCTGCATAATGTTCAAAATCAATACATTATCAAAACAAAAATATTGTTTATAAGATTACTCAACTCTGCCTGAATTTTTTTCACATGGAATCGCTGAGATAAAAGTGAGTGAATGTAATTCCCTTAATTGATTTTGCATTGATCATTATAGGAGCATTCACACGCTCCCCCAAAAAGTGAGATTACAATCCCGAGTCAGAATCGGATTCATACGCATAAAAACAGCAAGATACTGACGGCGATTCAAAAATCGTTTTTTAAATTCACTTATTGCTGTACGTGTGGTATCCCCTACAGACTCAACCCAGACGACTACTCATGGACTACCATCCTAGGGCAATATTATTACCAAATACTACCGGGACAAAATGTACTTTTCCCTATAGAGTATAGAAATTAAAAAAATTAGTGTCGTAGCCGAGTGGTTTAAGCACTTGACTTGGTCGTGGTTCGATCCCCGACACGGCACTAATGTCCTTTGGCAAAGCATTTATCTTCATTTGCCACACTCGGCCCAGGTGAGATAAATGGGTACCTGGCAGGAATTAATTCCTTGAAATGCTGGAGTGCTGTAATGGTGGCTAGGGTAAAGCCGGGGTATAATAATTAGTGCGCCTCGGAATAGAATTTCTATAGACGGCGCTATAGAAATGCCTTTTATTATTATAGTAAATGGGTATTTCCAGGAGAAATCGTATCGTTGTACAATGTAGCTATTCACCATTTAAAAAGATCATGCATGTGGTATAATCCTCAGGGAGGTCGACAAAGAATTTTGATACGAAATAGTCTTTACATTACCCATTCGTTTGACCAGTGTGACTCTTATTCCTCGACGCTCAAGGAGAGGATAGACGACGCGATCGACGATGGGTATGGTGATTATGACGGACAGAGGTACAAAGAGAGCTAAGAAAGCTACTGGAATATCCTTCAGATCCATTCGCTCTCCTTGGAGCAGATAGGTCGTTGAGTACTGAAGTCAAGCATGATGAAAGAATGAGAGAAAAATGATGATACTAATATACCATACTTATATAGCGCATAATGCGCTGTAAAAGGGAGAAGGAAAGAAAGGAAAAAAATAGAGAAGAGTGAGATAAACTCGGCATACTCCCTTAATTCATCAGTTAACATTGGATATTGTTTCTATAAAAAGAAACATTTTAAGATGAGCTTTAAAATTGTCACACTGAATTTTTGGTATATTCGGGCAAGTTATTCCAAAGCTCTGCTGATGCAACCCTAAAAGAGTATGACCCATAGAACTGTGTATTTATTTGAGGCATAGTAACGATCGAATTTTGGGAAGACCCAAGGTTTTTGTTAATTTCGTAGCAAGCAGTCGAGTCAAATACGTAGGAGCCAATCCTTTAAGGTTAAGACAATGATTTCGAACTCGATTCTAGCATGATCAGTTTAATTTCTTCAATATATAAGAGAGATAGAATCATTTAGAGTATTTTTTTTAGACTATACCTCGTGACAAGCCAGGAGAAGTAGACCTCATGTGTATTGTAAAGAAAAGGCCGTTTTCATAACATTTCTCATGAAATAAGTCTGATGATGATTTGGAAGTCAATTTGGTTACAACTTTTGCAGTTAACTACTACATGACATTTGTATCAGATTTAATATTCTATTTGAAAGACAACGTCTGGGTCACAATCACCTGAAACCGTATAGTGTTATAGAGAATGGCAACTGATAAAACGAGGAGGGTGTTGAGGAACCATTTTAATTCCTCCACGGCTTCGTTTGTATAAGGTCCGCTATTTTTACTCTTTAGCCGCTCCAAACATCCATGTTGATCAACTACATTTCTTTCAACGATCACCATATCGTCATCAGATAATCTCGACAACGTTCCTTCGCCAGCATCGAGTCGACGAAGCTGGGCTGGATTCTCGTTCACCTCTGCTAAGAGCGGATTAGTTTCGGCAGAACGACCACAACAACTTCCCGGAGCACAGCAATTATAGATGGAACAGCATGTGCCATCTCTCTTCGAATGCATTGTTATCGCGGTCTTCAGCATCCGAAGGACTTGTAGCAACATCTGATTACCTATATAATAGCCAAACCCAATGGCATTAAGAGAGAGCCAGAGATACAGAGGGAGAGACAGAGAGAGAGAGGGGGGGGGGGGGGGAGAAAGGAAAAAATTAGATGCCGTCCAAGATGGTGCGATCCCATATAAAATCATGATACAACTAACTAACTTTACTGTTTCATACCTTTACATGTTTCATTACTACTTTATTTTTTCCCATTTCTTTTCACTCTTATTCAAGTACATCTTTTAAGAACAATTTTCATACTGATTAAAAACAAACAATTTCATGTGATAAATTTAATAGCCTACAACTCTACATGTTAGACTAAGTAACATACACGCACATGATATTTATTACAAATATAAAACAAGTGATCTTGTACATAAATTGATGACTAAAATGACAACAACCGATTCCGGCACAAAAAGGTGTATTATTAAACAAAATATAACATGTTGGCAAGTAACAAGAGAACATAACAAGAGAGATTTAAGTTGACTGAATCTAATTTGAGTTATCATGGTTTCTATACCATAATTCTGATCGAGGTATTTATAAATATAAAACGATAACATTACATTAACAGTGCACGGTGTGGAATAGTTAAAGGTGGAAGGAGAGAAAGGGGTGGAGGGAGGGAGGAGGAGGAGGGGGAGGAGGAATATATAAACTATATGGTATTAAGGATGCCAAAGATTTATCTGCATCAAAACTATTTTCTAACAATAATGTTGAGACGTCAGTATTACCTCTCGGTGGTCTTATTTTGTAGAAATCTCGACCCACAGCGAAGACGACAATACCGACGACGTTGAAACAGAGAACAACGATGAAGCCCAAGAAGAAAGAAATATTTTGCTCGACGTATGAAAGTACAGAGTACGCAAACAAAGGAGCAAGCTCGGAGATGAAGTACACCCTATTCTCAAAATGAAAATAAAATACATTTTATTTAGTCATGATATCAGTTTCATTAAAATTAGAAATATTCATAATATTTGTCACATTTCCATGTTTACTGGGTTTACATAATCAAAGATAAAGAAGTGTAAAATACTATAATAATATATCAATATTACCAGGGGGGTGTTTCACAAAGATCCTAAGTAGAACTTAACTCTAAGTTGGACTTAAAAATTATGGACAGCCATTGGAGTCTTAAAATGAAATATATTCAAAAGCAGAAATTCAAGTATTTTAGACTTTTTATAAATTCCACATCCAGAACATGAAATCTCCTTGATGATAGAAAATATGAATGATTTGAATAAACAATAATGCCTTTCAAAATAACTTTTACAAATTATTTTCAAAGATGCTAATGGCTTTCCATAAATTTTAAGTCCAACTTAGAGATAAGTTCAACTTAGGATCTTTGTGAAACACCCCCCAGGTGTTATAACTTGTTTCAATCTACCTTTTAACATGATAACACTTATCATGTAGCACATTTATGTATTTTTTAAAAAGGAGAATATTTAAATCGATGATGTTCAATAGATAATATATGGTATGTTCGAAGACTTCAAATTCAACAAAATAAATTGTATCATCAACTTTTTTCGAGATTAAAAAAGAAGGGGGAAAAGAAGTTTCTAGGCTAATTTATTTATACATCGGACATGCTTCCGAACTAAATGACTAGAAACGAATAGCAAAACTCTATAATTAAAGTCTAACGGTTTTTTTAAATTTAGATCATCTTCATCTTGAATTGATATGATTTCGTACCTTATCATATCAATAAAAATGTAATGTCCTGATAAACGAGACAAGACCTACCAATGATAGCTGCTTCGTATCGCTCTATTTCCATACTCTTCAACTTGAATGGCGGTGAAGGGAGAACAACATGCCTTGAGGGGGGCGGTACCAATGTTAACGATGAAGAGGATAATGACGAAGAAGACTCGTTTGGTTTCTAGGTTAAACCCAAAGGATGGACCATAGTCGTTTGTCCATTCATAAGCTATCAAAGGCAGCACGGCGGTACCTGAAATATTGTTGAAGTTAGAAGAATGTCATTCCTTGTGCCTATCAAAGATTGGAAAGGGCTCTGCTTCTTGACATTTTCAATCAACAGCCAGTGCTCTGATGAAAAGACGTAAAATCACACTATACACAGTTGCCCTTAAAGTTTGAATAATTCTTTCTTACCTCTTTTCATGAAGTGATTTCATAAAGTTTATTTTTGTTAGATAGAGTTGATATGACTGTTATCAGAACTTTTTGAACAATCTAAAGATTCATATAGATTAATAAAAAACGTTGTGAGAAGATATAAACTTTATTTATCAAGAATAAACAATATCATCGCAATTAATACATTAAAAGAGGTGAGAAGAAAACAAATATTCACATTAATGTAAACAGTGTATTCATCGATATTAAAATGTCGACGATAGGTGATTTTTCTCATTTAAAGATTTTTAAAGGAATGTAATACTTAAAATGTTCACGTTTTCTTGTCTTTCTCTCACATGAAATAAAAGATTTCATGCATTTATCGTAATTATAGGAATAAAAAGACATCTGCATCTAACTTTTGGAACATGCCCGACGAGCTTAACAACAATCATATTTATGTTTTATGTAAGGCATTCTTCGCGTTATGTCATATCAATGAATAGTTTTGCAATATAAGGCAAAATATATTCCAGCAATAATTGTATCTGAGTCTCTATTTACATTTTTATGTTTCTCTTTTTACTCACCTAGTAAGCATATTAGTGAGCCCAGGTATATGGAATTATAATTCCCTAGCCAGGAATCGGATAGCCATCCTCCGAAAATCGTAAAGACGTAATTCGTGCCGATAAAGACCAAACTAAAAACAGCAGCATTGGCGCTCGAATAACCCAGATCGTTCGTGCAGAAAAGAACGAGGTTCGTCAGGATACCGTAAAAGATAATTTTTTCGACGAAATTAAGAAAAGCAATGCATAATACCAAGACGACATCACGGGTCGTGGGTTTGCTATCAAGAGCCTCTGATTCTGATGAACTGTTATGTCTTGAAGCGGCTTGAACATTCGACGAATCTCCAGTATTCGACATTTTACAGCACTACCACGATTACAAGTAAAAGGCCGTGTTATCCGTACATTCCAATACTGCAATCTCCTATCGTTTTTTGCTGTTACACAAGTAATAAAACTTTATAACATATCCTGGTAGGCATAATCTACTGTATCCCTGCATCAATACATATAATCTTTTTCACAGGTTTGGCATAACAGTACGACAGAATACAGATTACAATAACATTCTGAAACAATACAGGCTTGCATTCCATGAAATTTAGACACCTACACTGGTAATGAAAACATAATACTTCTATAATACACATGCATATTTTATAAAATGCTTCTCATAAAAAAAATAAAATAAAGAAGCCCCAAACTCAACCAGTGCACTAAAAATTCAAATATGTTTCCAACAATATACAACTAGACTAATCATTAGTCAGATGGAAAAGAGGCACATGTGAAAATATAAGGTGCGCTTATCAGAGTTAAAATGGGGGTAGTTATTACGGGATTATTAGTCGGAAGCTCAGATGTTTTAGGTATTTAATAACGGTCAGATGAGCATCCAGGGCCCGTTTTAGGGCTTTTGGTGGGGTCCAGGGGGCGAAGCCACCGTAAGCTCAGGGGTTTTTATGCATTTAATTACGGTCAGATGAGCTTATTTTGATACCTCATTTGTGGCACTGGCGGGTCACTCATTCTTTCTTTTTCTCATTAACATGCTTTTTCAAAAAAGTGAGGGGGTCGAGCCCCCGAGCTCCGCCGATCTACAGACCCTGACATGAAGGCTTTTAAATAAGCATATTTTGTTTGCCTGACTGTAAATTTGGGGGTTTGTAATTTTCCAACAAACGCATAAAAGGTGTAATTTACAATTTACTAAAAATTAAGAAAAATATCCCGAAAAATCATGTCATTTCAGCTAAATTTGTAAGTCACTGGTATCGGATAAGAAATAAACCACGTTTGAATTTTATTTGGGGGTAACTGCCTCAAAGCCCCCCCCCCCCCCTCACTCCTATAGTAAAACACACATTTACGCGTTCCAATCCTCTCACAATATTTCCACGATATGCGCGTATCGCTTTTCATAAAATCCTCCAGTGAAAAAAAAGGGGCATGCGGAATGTTTAGGAAATGTAATTCCTGTTCACTTTGCTTTTCCTTGGATGGAATAATTTGTATGTGATTCAATTCAGGTTTTATTAATAGAATTTTATTTTTTGGTGACAAAAATACTTTTTTTACTCCTTTACTGCTGATTTTTTTTTCGGGGAGGGGGGAGGGGCGAAATGCGTTTTGCACCCGACTGTTTCGTCTGGGGGAAAGCTCCCCACCCCCCCCCCCCCCCCCACTTCCGGCGCCTATGATGGTAAGGTCGGCGTAAAGGTCGGTTTAGTGATCGTCTCAGTGAACGATAGTCGAAACTGGGGCCTCACAGTTACAAGGCCATTGTTTTGCCACTGAATCATGACTGTACGCAGCGGGGGCTAGTGTAGGGGGCAGCCCCCACAATACGAAAAAACAAAGAAAATGCAATAAATTATCAATAATTCATTGCATTTTTCCCCGGTCCCCAACCGGGAAAATCCCTGTGTGGCCATGCCTGGAACCGTAATGCAAATGCATGGCCGTATACAGAGGAATATTTCTTGTGGGGACCGGGGGGGGGGGATGCAATGAATATTATTGATAATTTTTTGCATTTTCTTTGTTGTTTTGGGGGAATTTGTGGGGCTGCCCCCTACCCTAGCCCCCGCTACGTACAGTCATGATTCAGTGGCAAAGCAATGGCCTCGTAACTGTGAGGCCCAAGGATCAAAACTATGTCGCCCGGCCATGTCGATGTGCTATATTAGTGCCATTTTGTGAGGTATTAATCATCATTACTGTCAGTTACAAAACAAACACTCGCAACTTATTATTCAATACAATTTGAGAATGTATACTTTTATCTATATATATCTATTAGGAAGAAAACGTTTCAAAATCATTTCATAAATTGGGGTGAAAAAAATTTATTCCACCTTTATGACCAACAGTGTATATATTGATGCAGGGATACAGACAGTAGATTATGCCTACCAGGATATGTTTTTTTTATTTTTTTATTTTTTTATTTATGTGTTTTATTAAGAAATCAAATCAGGAAAAAAAAAAAAAAAGGCAGAGTAAACGTAATAGAAATAATCAGAATTATAACAATAATATTGCAAGTACAAAAGCAAGTACCTCGAGATAGCATTGCATCAGAAACTGAAAATTTCGTTGGGCCCAAAATGAAGAAAAAGAAGTAAAAATAAGCCATCCACAGGTACAATGGAAACTCCAGACCACCAACAGGTTGGAGGAGCAAAGTCGAGGAATGAGACAATCCGCTCTACCCCCCCCCCCCCACACACACACACCCTCAACACTCTCGTACTAACACTCAAACACACAACCGCCCCCCCCCCCAACATACACAATTCACACGCAACATGCGGGTAAGACAGATCGCCTCACACCCCGACCTCAGGCGCGGATCCAGGATTTCTTAGGGGAGGGGGCCCAACTTTTTTTTATTTTTGTTTGTTCCCGAAAATTTGAAAATCGCGCCGGCCGAAAAGTCGCTCAGTAGGGGGAGGGGGGGGGGGGTAGTCAGCACAATTTTTTTTTTTTTTTTTTTTTGCTCCCGAAAATTTGAAAACTTTGCGCCGGCCTAAAAGTCGCTCAGTGGGAGGGGGGGTGGCCCAACCCCCCAAAAAGGTAAAAATCACGTGATTTTACATGATTTTTTTCTCAGGGGGGGGGGGCCGGGCCCCCTGGCCCCCCCCCCCCCCCCTGGATCCGCCACTGCCCGACCTCGTCCACTCCAGACACCCAGTCGGCAAATTGCGCAGACAGAGCGTGGGGAAATCAACTGAAGTGATAAAAATACAACGCATTCTACCAGGATATGTTATAAAGTTCTATTAAAATTATTAAAATCCAAAATGACATTGCAGTATTTGAATGTAATTATGGTGGATAACACATTACGGTCTTAAACTTGCAATCGTGGTAGTGCTGTAAATACCTAAAACATCTGAGCTTCCGACTAATAATCCCGTAATAACTACCCCCATTTTAACTCTGATAAGCGCACCTTATATTTTCACATGTGCCTCTTTTCCATCTGACTAATGATTAGTCTAGTTGTATATTGTTGGAAACATATTTGAATTTTTAGTGCACTGGTTGAGTTTGGGGCTTCTTTATTTTCTATTTTTTTTATGAGAAGCATTTTATAAAATATGCATGTGTATTATAGAAGTATTATGTTTTCATTACCAGTGTAGGTGTCTAAATTTCATGGAATGCAAGCCTGTATTGTTTCAGAATGTTATTGTAATCTGTATTCTGTCGTACTGTTATGCCAAACCTGTGAAAAAGATTATATGTATTGATGCAGGGATACAGTAGATTATGCTTACCAGGATATGTTTTAAAGTTTTATTACTTGCGTAACAGCAAAAAACGATAGGAGATTGCCAGTCAGATTGCAGTATTGGAATGTACGGATAACACGGCCTTAAACTTGTAATCGTGGTAGTGCTGTAAAATGTCGAATACTGGAGATTCGTCGAATGTTCAAGCCGCTTCAAGACATAACAGTTCATCAGAATCAGAGGCTCTTGATAGCAAACCCACGACCCGTGATGTCGTCTTGGTATTATGCATTGCTTTTCTTAATTTCGTCGAAAAAATTATCTTTTACGGTATCCTGACGAACCTCGTTCTTTTCTGCACGAACGATCTGGGTTATTCGAGCGCCGATGCTGCTGTTTTTAGTTTGGTCTTTATCGGCACGAATTACGTCTTTACGATTTTCGGAGGATGGCTATCCGATTCCTGGCTAGGGAATTATAATTCCATATACCTGGGCTCACTAATATGCTTACTAGGTGAGTAGAAAGAGAAACATAAAGATGTAAATAGAGACTCAGATACAATTATTGCTGGAATATATTTTGCCTTATATTGCAAAACTATTCATTGATATGACATAACGCGAAGAATGCCTTACATAAAACATAAATATGATTGTTGTTAAGCTCGTCGGGCATGTTCCAAAAGTTAGATGCAGATGTCTTTTTATTCCTATAATTACGATAAATGCATGAAATCTTTTATTTCATGTGAGAGAAAGACAAGAAAACGTGAACATTTTAAGTATTACATTCCTTTAAAAATCTTTAAATGAGAAAAATCACCCATCGTCGACATTTTAATATCGATGTTTACTGTTTACATAAAATGTGAATATTTGTTTTCTTCTCACCTCTTTTAATGTATTAATTGCGATGATATTGTTTATTCTTAATAAATAAAGTTTATATCTTCTCACAACGTTTTTTTATTAATCTATAATAATCTTTAGATTGTTCAAAAAGTTCTGATAACAGTCATATCAACTCTATCTAACAAAAATAAACTTTATGAAATCACTTCATGAAAAGAGGTAAGAAAGAATTATTCAAACTTTAAGGGCAACTGTGTACACTATAAAAAATAATTTGTTCATTGGTAATTTTTACGTATTTTTTCCATGTAGAATTTACTTGAAAACATTAGTTTTGCCACTTACGCACTAAATTTAAGTCTTGCTAACTCAAACTTTCAATTTACGTGGAATATTTAAGTAAAATCAAATACATAAGAACTTTAAGTAATTTCAGCTTGTATTAATTTAGTAATTTTAACTCAAAATCAGAAATTATACGTATTACTCAAACAATTTATGTTGATTATTCTTATCTTTTTAAAGTAAGGACCGATGCAGTGCGTAATAGAAATATTTACATAATTTATGAATATTCATTAAGACCAAATTAAACTCGTTTTTAAATAAAACAATTCTTTTTTGTCGTTGAATAAAAATTTAAGGACTTTAAAACATTTACTAATTCATTTAACATGGCTAAGCAAAGACAAGACAATTTTTAATTGTTACCCAGTTCAAAACAAATCAAAACTTGATATTTCAGGAAATTGTCAACCAATTTTCCTTTTAAGATGCTACGATCAAGTATATATAACATTTGGAGCCTTTCAATATGTGTCGAATCTTAATCTTAAATAGAAGTAGTGTTAGTGATTAGTGATTAATCTAAAATAGAAGTAGTGAATGATTAGTGGATGTTACTTGTTAGATTAGATGGGTACCAAATCGTGCAATATGTAATCCTATCATAGCTTTTTTTTTAATTATCTAAAATGAATACAATACTTAAATTATTTACGTTAATGTAACTCGATTTAACTGAGTAAAAATTTATTCAGCAAAATAAGTAAATTCTACTTAAGATGCCGTAGGTAATATTTACTTAATAAAAATAAAGCAATTCTTTTCCTCAATTTTATTGAGTTATTTCGACTATTATTTTTTTACAGTGTATAGTGTGATTTTACGTCTTTTCATCAGAGCACTGGCTGTTGATTGAAAATGTCAAGAAGCAGAGCCCTTTCCAATCTTTGATAGGCACAAGGAATGACATTCTTCTAACTTCAACAATATTTCAGGTACCGCTGTGCTGCCTTTGATAGCTTATGAATGGACAAACGACTATGGTCCATCCTTTGGGTTTAACCTAGAAACCAAACGAGTCTTCTTCGTCATTATCCTCTTCATCGTTAACATTGGTATCGCCCCCCTCAGGGCATGTTGTTCTCCCTTCACCGCCATTCAAGTTGAAGAGTATGGAAATAGAGCGATACGAAGCAGCTGTCATTGGTAGGTCTTGTCTCGTTTATCAGGACATTACATTTTTATTGATATGATAAGGTACGAAATCATATCAATTCAAGATGAAGATGATCTAAATTAAAAAAAAACGTTAGACTTTAATTATAGAGTTTTGCTATTCGTTTCTAGTCATTTAGTTCGGAAGCATGTCCGATGTATAAATAAATTAGCCTAGAAACTTCTTTTCCCCCTTCTTTTTTAATCTCGAAAAAAGTTGATGATACAATTTATTTTGTTGAATTTGAAGTCTTCGAACATACCATATATTATCTATTGAACATCATCGATTTAAATATTCTCCTTTTTAAAAAATACATAAATGTGCTACATGATAAGTGTTATCATATTAAAAGGTAGATTGAAACAAGTTATAACACCTGGGGGGTGTTTCACAAAGATCCTAAGTTGAACTTATCTCTAAGTTGGACTTAAAATTTATGGAAAGCCATTAGCATCTTTGAAAATATTTTGTAAAAGTTATTTTGAAAGGCATTAATTGTTTATTCAAATCATTCATATTTTCTATCATCAAGGAGATTTCATGTTCTGGATGTGGAATTTATAAAAAGTCTAAAATACTTGAATTTCTGCTTTTGAATATATTTCATTTTAAGACTCCAATGGCTGTCCATAATTTTTAAGTCCAATTTAGAGTTAAATTCTACTTAGGATCTTTGTGAAACACCCCCAGGTAATATTGATATATTATTAAAGTATGTTACACTTCTTTATCTTTGATTATGTAAACCCAGTAAACATGGAAATGGGACAAATATTATGAATATTTCTATTTTTGCTGAAAGTGATATCATAACTAAATAAAATGTATTTTATTTTCATTTTGAGAATAGGCAGTACTTCATCTCCGAGATTGCTCCTTTGTTTACGTACTCTGTACTTTCATACGTCGAGCAAAATATTTCTTTCTTCTTGGGCTTTATCGTTGTTCTCTGTTTCAACGTCGTCGGTATTGTCGTCTTCGCTGTGGGTCGAGATTTCTACAAAATGAGACCACCGAGAGGTAATACTGACGTCTCAACATTATTGTAAGATAATAGTTTTGATGAAGAAACATCTTTGTCATTCTAATAGGACCTCACCTATATAAACACTATTGTGAATATTTATCAATGGTGATGGGAATCCCTTTACCCTGATTGTGTTAATTCCACCGTACACTGTAAAAAAAAAATTGTTCATTGGTAATTTTTACGTATTTTTTCCACGTAGAATTTACTTGAAAACATTAGTTTTGCCACTTACGCACTAAATTTAAGTCTTGCTAACTCAAACTTTCAATTTAGTAGAACATACTTGGAATATTTAAGTAAAATCAAATACATAAGAACTTTAAGTAATTTCAGCTTGTATTAATTTAGTAATTTTAACTCAAAATCAGAAATTATAGTATTACTCAAACAATTTATGTTGATTATTCTTATCTTTTTAAAGTAAGGACCGATGCAGTGCGTAATATAAATATTTACATAATTTATGAATATTCATTAAGACCAAATTAAACTCTTTTTTTAAATAAAACAATTCTTTTTTGTGGTTGAATGAAAATTTAAGGACTTTAAAACACTTACTAATTCATTTAACATGGCTAAGCAAAGACAAGACAATTTTTAATTGTTACCCAGTTCAAAACAAATCAAAACTTGATATTTCAGGAAATTGTCAACCAATTTTCCTTTTAAGATGCTACGATCAAGTATATATAAAATTTGGAGCCTTTCAATATGTGTCGAATTGAAGCGTATGTGTTAGTGATTAGTGATTAATCTTAAATAGAAGTAGTGAATGATTAGTGGATGTTACTTGTTAGATTAGATGGGTACCAAATCGTGCAATATGTAATCCTATCATAGCTTTTTTTTTAATTATCTAAAATGATTACAATACTTAAATTATTTACGTTAATGTAACTCGATTTAACTGAGTAAAAATGTATTCAGCAAAATAGGTAAATTCTACTTAAGATGCCGTAGGTAATATTTACTTAATAAAAATAAGGCAATTATTTTCCTCAATTTTATTGAGTTATTTCGACTATTATTTTTTTACAGTGTATATAGTATAAGCAATCGCATTCTAAAAATCAAGCAATGTATATCTATCTTTCTTAATTTTTTAAGCTTATTTTCATGAGAGGACATTTTAAGATTTAACAAGGTTATGGAGACTTACAGAAATAGAAACTTGATTCGTATCAAGATATCCCCAGATTGTCATCATTTGTGTATATAAACATCATACGCCACTAATTTAGAACTAGCTTCCATAATGGTAACCATTTCCGATACATCTTCTTATTGATATCTTTACGCATCAGCATGATCAGTTTATATTCCTCCTCCTCCCCCTCCTTCTCCCTCTCTCCATCCCGCTCGTCTTTTATCTCCTTCCATCTTTGACTATTCCACACCATGCACTGTTGATGCAATGTTATCATATCATTTATATTTAGAAGTATCGATCAGAATTATGGTACAGAAACCAATGACTCAAATCAGACTCAGTCAACTCAAATCTCTCTTGTTATATTCTTATGTAATTTTCCAACATGTTTTAGTTTGATATTACACCATTTTGTGCCGGAATCGGTTTTCGTCATGTTATTCATCAATTTGTGTACAAAATCTCTCCCGGATAAATTGGATGTTTCTAATAAATAGCATGTGCGTATAATGTTACAAAGTCCGACATGTATGGATATAGGTTTTTCGATATTTCACATGAGATTATTTGTTTTTGATTAGTATAAAATTGCTCTTAAAAGATGTACTTAAATGAGAATAAAAAGAATTGGACAAAATAAAGTATTACAAAATTATGTGACGTCATGTAATAGTAACGTTAGTTGTTTCATGATTTGATATGGTCGCGCATTATCTTGAACGGCCGCATCTAAATTGTCTTCTTCATCCTCCTCCTCTCTCTCTCTCTCTCTCTCTCTATGATATTGGGTTTGGCTATTATATAGGTAACCAGGCGTTGCTACAAGTCCTTCGGATGCTGAAGACCGCGATAACAATGCATTCGGGGAGAGATGGCACATGCTGTTCCATCTATTGCTGTGCTCCGGGAAGTTGTTGTGGTCGTTCTGCCGAAACTAATCCGCTCTTAGCAGAGGTAAACGGGAATCGAGCCCAGCTTCGTCGACTCGATGCTGGCGAGGGAACGTCGTCGAGATTATCTGATGACGATATGATGATCGTTGAAAAAAATGTAGTTGATCAACATGGATGTTTGGAGCGGCTAAAGAGTGAAAATGGCGGATCTTATGCAGCGGAAGCCGTGGAGGAATTAAAATGGCTCTTAAACACACTCCTTGTTTTATCAGTAGTCATTCTCTATAACACTATTCGGGTTCAGGTGATTGTGACTCGGACGTTGTCTTTCAAATAGAATATTATTATGTGGTACATGTAGCATTAAACTGGTCACGCCCAAATTGACAATCAAATCATCATCAGCAGAGGCGGCACACCCCCCCCCCATTTTTAAGCACCAAAAAAGTGCCCCTCTTTACATAGGAATAGTGCCCTTACAAGTGCCCCTATTTATTTGTAAAAGTATCCCTTTACCTTTTCAACTCTGATAAGTGCCCCTTTTATTTGGACACGTGACCATTTTACTTCGACAAGTTCCCATTTTCCTTCGCAATGGGTGTCCTTTTTCCATTCTCATAAGTGCCCTTTTTAATCTCTAGTAAGTGCCCCTTTTCAGGTACGAGAAGTGCCTCTTTTCACTTTTGATAAGTGCCTCCTTCACCTCTGATAACTGCCCTATTCAAATCTTAGGAGTGCCTTTTTTACTTTGACAAGTGCCCCTTTTTCTTTGTAAGAAGGGTCCCTTCCCCTTTTAATAACTACCCCCATTTTAACTCTGATAAGCGCACCTTATATTTTCACATGTGTCTCTTTTCCTAATGATAATTTCCCATTTAATAATGATACGTGCCCCTTTTCATTTCTAATAAGGGACCTATCCCCTTTTCATGAATGCCCCTTTTCACCTCTTATAAAATAATGTCCCTATCAAAATCTGATGGGGGCCACTTTTCCGTCTACAAATGCCCGTTTCCTATTCTCATAACTGACTTTTTTCAACCCTGGTTAGCCCCATTTTCACCTCTGATAATTACTCTTTCTAATTTGACACAAGCTCCTTTTCTTATCTGATAAGTGTCCCCTTTTCCTCTCATCATTAAATGCGCCCTTAATTTCAAGCGATAACAGCAGTTTTCCCCAGTTTTTCGCTACGCTCGCACGCATCTTTATATGATATACTTATGTTACTTATCAAAGGTCTTTTCAGACTTCCGTTATGAGAAAGTGCTTATAACCCAATCGGGATTGGGTTTTTTCCTCTTTAAAAGATGTAATTTTTCGCACTGCGACCTCACAAATCTTCGCTTCGCTCGCTCGCAAATAATTTTTCAGACCATCACACACAACTGGTGTATAAAGTGAAACAAATATTGAAACCTTCCCTCACAAAGTAATCACAATGTAGGGGTATATAGTATAGTGTCTAAAAAAAATGGTATCTTTTATATTGAAGAAATTAAAGAAAGAATCGAGTTCAAAATCATTGTCTAAACCTGAAAGGATTGGCTCCTACGTATTTGACTCAACTGCTTACTACATAATTAACAGAAACCTTGGGTCTTCCCAAAATTATATCCTTATTATACACTGCTGGTTATGAAGGTGGAATAATTTGTTGTTACCCCAATCTATGGAATTATTTCGACAATGATTTATTCCTAATAGATCTAGATAATAGTATACATTCTCAGATTTTATTGAATAATAATATGCCAGTGTTTGTTTTGCGTGACTGCTAAAGCATGTGTATACTATACTATCAGTGGTGTACGCAGGATTTTTTCAAGGGGGGGGGGGTTAACATTTTAAAATCGCGCCGGAAATTTCGCAACGACTCAGCCAGCCGCTGAATAGGCGGGGGGAGGGGGGCGGGGGGGGGGGGGGGTAAGAGCACATGTTTTGTTTTGGTCCCAGGAATATGAACATTCGGTCGACCTGTTTTCGTTCAGTTAGGGGGGGGGGGGGGGGTAAGGTCAATTTTGTGGGGTCACCCATTTGCACACAAAAATAAGAAAATTAGGGGGGGTTCCTAAAAAAATCGCACACATAAACAAATTTGAGGGGGGGTTCGATCCCCAACACCCCCCCCCCCCCCCTACTCTGCGTACGCGCCTGGATACGCTTATAAACTATGAGACCTACGTCCTTAAGTCATAACTGACATTAATAAGGATTAATGTCTCACAAAAGGGGCAATAAAATAGCACATCGACACGGTTTTTATCTTGGGGCCTCACAGTTACGAGGCCATTGCTTTGCCACTGAATCATGAATGTACGCAGCGGGGGCTAGGGTAGGAGGCAGCCCCCATACATAAAAATAATAAAAATAAAATGCAATAAATATCAATAATTCATCGCATTTCCCCCCAGGAAAAAAATCCTCTGTACGGCCATGCATTATGGTTCAAGGCATGGCCACACAGAATATTTTGTGTTGTTGGGGATCGGAGAGAAATGCAATGAATTATTGATATTTCATTGCATTTTCTTTGGGTTTTTTAATTTATGGGGGCTGCCCTCTACCCTAGCCCCCGCTGCGTACATTCATGATTCAATGGCAAAGCAACGGCCTCGTAACTATGAGGCCCCAGGATCAAAACCGTGTCGATGTGCTATATTAGTGCCTTTGTGTGAGGCATCAATCCTTAATAATGTCAGTTATGACTTATGGACGTAGGTCGCATAGTTTATAAACATAGTAGCACACACATGCTTTAGCAAATTAGTATTCAATAAAATCTGAGAATGTTTACTATTATCTAGATCTATAAGGAATAAATCATTGTCAAAATCATCCATAAATTGGGTTAAAAAATGTATTCCACCTTTATGACCAACAGTGTATATAATTATATGCAGCAAATAATACAAAGTTCTATGGGTCATGCTTGCATCATCAGAACTTTGGAATAACTTGCCCGAATATATACCAAACATTCTGACAGTGTGACAACTTTAAAACTCATCTTAAAATGTTTCTTTTTATAAAAACAATGTACAATGTTAAATTGATGACTTAAAGTAGATATTCATTGATTTTAAAAACTAACTTTATTTTCATTATTGCAAAGTTGAAACTTTGATTCGACAAGGTTATCAAAATTCAATCCTTGGAAACATTCGAAGTAATGATTATTATAAATTACAAGAGGCCTAAATACAGCCCCGGCATAGCATCTGAAGAGTCTCCGAACGCTGCTGAGATGATTGTGTGAGATCACAGGATGGGCATGATTTGCACAAGCAGAAGATGTCCCATGACATCTCACACATTTTCAGTGCCTGTTTTTTATCTTCTCTTGAGTTCTTTCTCTTACTTCACTACCGTCAGGCGAAATGTATAATCTATTGCCTCACTCTAAACCCCGCCATGGTTTTATTTTGATGACAAATGCAGCGATACAAAATTAAAGGAATCTGTCGCTTGTAAAAAAAATAAAAATAAGACGCCATTGTATATTCAGCTGCACATCACACCGCGGTATGTTCGGCGTCTCAAAAGGGAACAAATTAATATGCCGTCCTTCATTCCGGGGGGGGGGGGGTTCAATTTGAAAGTCTGATTTCTTTGATTGTTAATTAACCCATATCCTGTGTATTTACAGGTTTCATATCCCCTTTTGAATGGTTTGAAATGCCATCACATTTATATACACTAGTAAACTCATTATAATTTGAGAAAAAATAGCTTTGCAATTATGTTCATTCTTTATGGGATATCATTTGCTTGGGCATTTTTGGTCTGTTATGTGACGTCATTAAAAAATCATTATTTTTCTGGCGAATCTCTCGTAATTCCCAGATGCTATGGAGGTGGTTGTATTTGTATTTTTATAAATCACCCGATATGTAGTTGACCTAAAACTGGTACGATGGCCATCTGTTAACTTACCATTTTCTAGTGATACATTAGTTGACATATTTGTGATTTTCTTTGAATTTCCACTTTAAGGGAGTGTGCCGAGTGTATCTCACTTTTCTCTTTTTTCCCTTTATTCTTTCTTTCCTTCTCTCTATATACATCTACATATTCGTAATTGTGCGCTATTTAAGTATGGTATATTAGTATCATTATGTTTCTCTCATTCTTCCTTCATGCTTGACCTCAGTGCTCAACGATCTATCTGCTCCAAGGAGAGCGAATGGATCTGGAGGGTATTCCAGTAGCTTTCTTAGCTCTCTTTGTACCTCTGTCCGTCATGATCACCGTACCCATCGTCGATCGCGTCGTCTATCCTCTCCTTGAGCGTCGAGGAATAAGAGTCACACTGGTCAAACGAATGGGTAATGTAAAGACTATTTCGTAGCAAAATTCTTTGTCGACCTCCCTGAGGATTAAACTATATCCACATGCATGATTTTTTTTAAATGGTGAATAGCTACATTGTACAACTATACGATTGCTCCTGGAAACACCCATTTACTATAATAATAATAATAGGCATTTCTATAGCGCCGTCCATCTAGAAATTCTATTCCGAGGCGCACTAATTATTACCGCGGCTTTACCCTAGCTGCCATTACAGCACTCCAGCATCATTAATTCCTGCCAGGTACCCACATACCTCACCTGGGTCGAGTGTGGCAAATCAGAAGATTAACGCCTTGCCAAAGGACATTAGTGCCGTGTCGGGGATATAACCACGACCTTTGAATTTCAAGTCAAGTGCTTAAACCACTCGACTTCGACACTATGTTTTTCTATTTCTATACTCTATAGGGAAAAGTACATTTTGTCCCGGTGGTATTTGGTAATAATATTGCCATTGGGTGGTAGGCTATGGGTCGTCGTCTGTATTGAGTCTGTAGGGGCAGGCAGGCGCAGATCCAGGAATTCTTAGAGGGGGGGGGGGCCCAAATTTGAAATTATGCGAGACAATAATGGTACGTAATGGTGACCAACAGTGACGTAATGCGGGGGAGGGGGGGTCGGTGCAGGAAGGGGCGATTTTCCCCCTCCCTCCTCCGCAAAACGCGGAAGCTTTGACGTTTCATTAAATTATTAGAGAAAGAAAACGATTCGTTGTACCGTTCTCGAAAATAATTCTCGTGTGAATTTAGTTTTCCCCCTCCCGCGCGAAGCGCGGAAAATTTTACGATTTATTAAATTATTAGAGAAAGAAGACGATTCGTTGTCGAGTTCTCCACTCTTAATCCTCGTCGGAATTTAGGTTCCCTCCCCTCCCGCGCAAAGCGCGGAAGCTTTTAAATTTCCTTAAATCATTAGAGAAAGAAGACGATTCGTTGTACCGTTTTCGAAAATAATCCTCGTCTGAATTTAGATTCTCCATCCCCCTCCTCCCGCGCGAAGCGCAGAAGCTTTTACGTTCAATTAAATCATTAGAGAAACAAGACGATTCATTGTACCGTTCTCGAAAGTAAGTCTCGTCTGAATTTAGTTTTCCCCCTCCCGCGCAAGCGCGGAAAATTTTACGATTTATTAAATTATTAGAGAAAGAAGACGATTCGTTGTCGAGTTCTCGACTCTTAATCCTCGTCGGAATTTAGGTTCCCTCCCCTCCCCGCGCGAAGCGCAGAAGCATTTCCTTAAATCATTAGAGAAAGAAACCATTTTCGAAAATAATCCTCGTCTGAATTTAGATACTCCACCCCCTCCTCCCGCGCGAAGAGCGGAAGCTTTTACGTTTAGTTAAATCATTAGAGAAACAAGACGATTTTTTGTACCGTTCTCGAAAATAAGTCTCGTCTGAATTTAGTTTTTCCCCCTCCCGCGCAAGCGCGGAAAATTTTACATTTGTTTAAATTATTAGAGAAAGAAGACGATTCGTTGTCGAGTTCTCGACTCTTAATCCTCGTCGGAATTTAGGTTCCCTCCCCTCCCGCGCGAAGCGCAGAAGCATTTCCTTAAATCATTAGAGAAAGAAACGTTTCGTTGTACCATTTTCGAAAATAATCCTCGTCTGAATTTAGATTCTCCACCCCCCCCCTCCTCACGCGCGAAGCGCGTAAGCTTTTACGTTTAGTTAAATCATTAGAGACACAAGACGATTCGTTATACAGTTCTCGACTCTTAATCCTCGTCGGAATTTAGGTTCCCTCCCCTCCCGCGCGAAGCGCGGAAGCTTTTAAATTTCCTTAAATCATTAGAGAAAGAAGACGATTCGTTGTACCGTTTTCGAAAATAATCTTCGTCTGAATTTAGATTCTCCATCCCCCTCCTCCCGCGCGAAGCGCAGAAGCTTTTACGTTCAATTAAATCATTAGAGAAACAAGACGATTCATTGTACCGTTCTCGAAAATAAGTCTCGTCTGAATTTAGTTTTCCACCTCCCGCGCAAGCGCGGAAAATTTTACGATTTATTAAATTATTAGAGAAAGAAGACGATTCGTTGTCGAGTTCTCGACTCTTAATCCTCGTCGGAATTTAGGTTCCCTCCCCTCCCGCGCGAAGCGCAGAAGCATTTCCTTAAATCATTAGAGAAAGAAACCATTTCGAAAATAATCCTCGTCTGAATTTAGATACTCCACCCCCTCCTCCCGCGCGAAGAGCGGAAGCTTTTACGTTTAGTTAAATCATTAGAGAAACAAGACGATTTTTGTACCGTTCTCGAAAATAAGTCTCGTCTGAATTTAGTTTTCCCCCTCCCGCGCAAGCGCGGAAAATTTTACATTTGTTTAAATTATTAGAGAAAGAAGACGATTCGTTGTCGAGTTCTCGACTCTTAATCCTCGTCGGAATTTAGGTTCCCTCCCCTCCCGCGCGAAGCGCAGAAGCATTTCCTTAAATCATTAGAGAAAGAAACGTTTCGTTGTACCATTTTCGAAAATAATCCTCGTCTGAATTTAGATTCTCCACCCCCCCCCCCCTCCTCCCGCGCGAAGCGCGTAAGCTTTTACGTTTAGTTAAATCATTAGAGACACAAGACGATTCGTTATACAGTTCTCGACTCTTAATCCTCGTCTGAATTCGGTTTTCCCCTTTCCGCGCGAAGCGTGGAAGCTTTTACGATTCATTAAATCATTAGAGAAAGAAGACGATTCGTTGTACCGTTCTCGACTCTTAATCCTTGTCTAAATTCAGTCTCCCCCTCCCCCACCTGCGCGAAGCGTGGAAGCTTTGACGTTTCATTAAACTATTAAAGAAAGAAGACGATTCGTTGTACAGTTCTCGACTCTTAATCCTCGTCTGAATTCAGGTACCCCCCCCCCCCCTCCCGCGCAAAGCGCGGAAGCTTTTAAGTTTCATAAGATTATGAGAGAAAGAAGACGATTGGCTGTACAGTTCTCGACTCTTAATCCTCGTCTGGATTCAGGTTCCCCCCTCTCGCGCGAAGCGCGGAAGCTTTTACGTTACATTAAATCATTAAAGATTCGTATTACCGTTCTCACCTCTGAATCCTCGTCTGAATTCAGGTTCCCCCTCCCTCTCCTCCTGCGCGAAGCTTTGACGTGTCATTAAATTATTAGAGAAAGAAGACGATGCGTTGTACCGTTCTCTATACTCTTAATCCTTTTTTGAATTTCAAAGATGTTCTTTGTCTGCTCCTTTTTCTTCCTACGTCCTCTTCCGATTTGGGGGACCACCCCCCCCCCCCTATCAGTACGCCAGTATCTCCTTTTTTTTTCTTTTTTCTTTCACTTTCCTTCCTTCTTCCTCTTTTTTCTTTCCCTTTCTCTCCTCTTTCCCTTTCCCTTTTTTTCCTTTCTTCTCTCTCTTTTTTTTTTTTTTTTTTTTTTGCGGGGGGGGGGGGGGGGGCAAGAACCACACGTACAGCAATAAGTGAATTTAAAAATCGATTTTTGAATCGCCGTCAGTATCTCGCTGTTTTTATGCTTATGAACCCGAAAAATCTCACTAAATAATCGGGATTAGACTCTCACTTTGAAGAGAGCATGTGAATGCTCCTATAATGATCAATGCAAAATCAATTAAGGGAATTACATTCATTCACTTTTATCTCAGTGATTCCATGTGAAAAAAATTCAGGTAGAGTGGAGTAATCTTCTAAACCATATTTTTGTTTTGATAATGTATTGATTTTAAACGTTATGCAGATTATACAAAACACCATTCTTGCGTGCAAAAGTATTGGGGAGACGTGACATATTTTTATCAGTGACAGCTATATATCTCTGAGGTTGTTTGATATTCTCCGCATTATCAAGATTTGACGATATTTAAAGTTCTCTTCATGTAAAGATGAAAAATATAGAATTCATGTCAAAGTAGATCGATGATGAATTTGTGTGAAATGAGCAACTCAGTGATAAAATGGACTGATGGAAATTTGTCATTTCAGTATCATCGACCTGCCTTCGTATGAAATGTTCATGACACATTTTAAAACGTTTATTTTGATGTTTCTTGTCGTTTTACTTATGATAGCATTTGGTCTCGTATCTGGGCTTCTGTCTGTCTTGTATGCTGCCATGGTCGAGATCACTCGTAAAGACGTAATCAGAAATGGCGGGAGTCTTGACCAGACAATTTCAGGAGTCGTTTTCCATGCTTCATCGCTCTCAATCCTCGTTCAAATTCCGCAATATATTTTCATGGGCATTTCGGATACTTTTGTTCTCATCACAGGTAATACAATAATGTATTTTAATCACTACTGAGAAAAGAAGGAAATGCAATTATTTTAGAAAGATGTTGAGAGAGGTTTTGGGGTGTGTATTTGCCAGGTTGGGTGACATCTAGATATAAGTTGATTTTTAAATATTTCTAAAAATAATTTTCTCAGACCTGCTAAGCTCCATCCTAAAATATGCTCCAGATGTCATTATTTTTAGAAATATTTAAAAATCTATGAAATATATGTACATGTTTGAATAACAAAATATGAGTTGTATCCAACCCTGTACATCAGCAGGAATCAACTTATATTTGGATGTCACCCGACCTTTAAATACCACTTTCGGTGAACATCAAGCCTTTTTTTCTTTTCATACTGATTTCGGGGAGACTTTTCTCATCCAAAACGAAAAAAAGAAAACAGAAATCCCCATTACATACTGAACATGATATGGAAAAGCGATAAAGTATTTGTTTAAACTGAAGAGTAAAAAAGTGGAACTCACCATGCACAGTGAGAAGCATTTACCTGACTCATGGTGAACTAGCTTTCAGAAATGAATTAAATATCAGCCTAAATTTATTAATCTTTAATTGGTCATGCAGGATTACCTCAGAATGCATTTTTGTACCATGAATGTTTTGCAACTGCGAATAAAACGGCCCCTAGCCACTTCAAGTGTCAACAGTTAACAGTTGGTCATTACAGCAGGCCAATAAGAAGAAGCCTATCTAATTAGATTGGCTCGCCGCTGCTCAGATTATGGTATCTATCACCAATCAGGGGCGGATCTAGCTTTTTGCTAAGGGGGGGGTTTGACCAAAATAATGACGATGCGGAGCATCGTCAACGAGCCGCGAAGCGGCGAGCCGATTTTTTGGGGGGTGTTTATTTGAACCCCGTAAATGATGTTTTCCTGGCATCTATTAACACAATGGAGACCATAAAAAGCAGTGCATGATAACGTCTTTTTAAATCAAGTAACAGTTTAATACACAGTTATATCCAGAGTTATCATGTGTTTGGTTAAGTTACCAGATGAGTTGAATATCTTCTCACAATATTTGCACTTGAAAGGGTTTCTCTCTACAGCGTGCGTTCTTTTTTCTTTCTTTTTTTCTTTTTTTTTTTCCTTTTTTTTTTTTTTTTTTTTTTTTTGGGCCGCCCAAGGGGGGGGTTTGAACCCCCTAAACCCCCCCCGTAGATCCGCGCCTGCCAATCTAGTCAAAAAAAGTGATAAATCGTTTGTGTCACTGGTAGCAGACGACATTCGTGGGGCATACAATGTTAAAATGTGTACACAAATTCGGAGAAAGGCGATATTGCATGATTCGACAAAAATGTAACCAGATCTAAAAGCTATCCTGATCCTGTATATACCAAAAGAAACTTAAAAAACGGACGTAAGCCTGGTCACAATTTTTGGTAAAAGGGGAGTACTTGACGGAGAACTGACAATAAAATGAATCTTTGGAACTTATATAAAACAATACACTGAGAAATGGCAAAGTTAATGATTCTGTTTTCCTGCCAACTCATACTCATTATATTTCTCTTTCCACATTGTCATTTCCAGGTCTAGAATTCGCTTTTTCTCAGTCCCCCAAATCCCTTCAAGCATTTATCACCGGGATATATTTCTTTTATAATGGAATCGGCAGCTTTGTTGGATCTTTACTGGTTATCATCGTCAACGCTGCCTCCGCAGGTATGTAAACACAAATAATTTCTGTTCATAACATGAACTCTATAAAAAAAATAAAAAAGGAGGGGGGTAAATCACCAAATGAAAGGGCCGAGGATTGACAGCAGTGTAGATTCAAATTGTAATCCAACAATATAGAGACAACTGAGGCCACATTTTGAACACTGTCACTCTGTGATGTAGAATATTTGCACTATTAGAGGGGGAAACTGAATTCAGATGGCGAGCTACAGCCGTCGGAGAAGTTTGAATTACCAATATTTAGGCAGGGCAGCGGTTTCTTTGCAACTTTTATATCTTACCTAGCCAGGCGCGGATCCAGGATTTCTTAGAGGAGGGGGCCCAACTTTTTTTGTTTTTGCTCCCAAAAATTTGAAAATCGTGCCGGCCGAAAAGTCGCTCAGTGGGGGGGTGGGGGGGGGGGGGGGGGGGGGGGGGGGGGTAGTGAGCACATTTTTTTTTTTTTGGTCCTCGAAAATTTAAAAATTTGCACCCCCCCCCCCCCCTTGAGCGCCAGGGGGGGGGGGGGCCCAACCCAAAAAAAGGGTAAAAATCACGTATTTTTACATGATTTTTTTCTCAAGGGGGGGGGGGCCCGATTTCAAAATGTTAAACCCCCCCCCCCCTTGAAAAAATCTTGCGGTCGCCACTGGAAACGTGTGTTATAGAATTAACACGCGTTTCTATGGGATGTCCACGAACTTAAGATTTATGACGCCTTCAAGAAACTGGCGCCAGGGTGTATCGTGCTACCAGCTTTTGCAACTGCGAATAAAACGGCCCCTAGCCACTTCAAGTGTCAACAGTTAACAGTTGGTCATTACAGCAGGCCAATAAGAAGAAGCCTATCTAATTAGATTGGCTCGCCGCTGCTCAGATTATGGTATCTATCACCAATCTAGTCAAAAAAAGTGATAAATCGTTTGTGTCACTGGTAGCAGACGACATTCGTGGGGCATACAATGTTAAAATGTGTACACAAATTCGGAGAAAGGCGATATTGCATGATTCGACAAAAATGTAACCAGATCTAAAAGCTATCCTGATCCTGTATATACCAAAAGAAACTTAAAAAACGGACGTAAGCCTGGTCACAATTTTTGGTAAAAGGGGAGTACTTGACGGAGAACTGACAATAAAATGAATCTTTGGAACTTATATAAAACAATACACTGAGAAATGGCAAAGTTAATGATTCTGTTTTCCTGCCAACTCATACTCATTATATTTCTCTTTCCACATTGTCATTTCCAGGTCTAGAATTCGCTTTTTCTCAGTCCCCCAAATCCCTTCAAGCATTTATCACCGGGATATATTTCTTTTATAATGGAATCGGCAGCTTTGTTGGATCTTTACTGGTTATCATCAAAAAGGAGGGGGGTAAATCACCAAATGAAAGGGCCGAGGATTGACAGCAGTGTAGATTCAAATTGTAATCCAACAATATAGAGACAACTGAGGCCACATTTTGAACACTGTCACTCTGTGATGTAGAATATTTGCACTATTAGAGGGGGAAACTGAATTCAGATGGCGAGCTACAGCCGTCGGAGAAGTTTGAATTACCAATATTTAGGCAGGGCAGCGGTTTCTTTGCAACTTTTATATCTTACCTAGCCAGGCGCGGATCCAGGATTTCTTAGAGGAGGGGGCCCAACTTTTTTTGTTTTTGCTCCCAAAAATTTGAAAATCGTGCCGGCCGAAAAGTCGCTCAGTGGGGGGGTGGGGGGGGGGGGGGGGGGGGGGGGGGGGGTAGTGAGCACATTTTTTTTTTTTTGGTCCTCGAAAATTTAAAAATTTGCACCCCCCCCCCCCTTGAGCGCCAGGGGGGGGGGGGGGGGCCCAACCCAAAAAAAGGGTAAAAATCACGTATTTTTACATGATTTTTTTCTCAAGGGGGGGGGGCCCGATTTCAAAATGTTAAACCCCCCCCCCCTTGAAAAAATCTTGCGGTCGCCACTGGAAACGTGTGTTATAGAATTAACACGCGTTTCTATGGGATGTCCACGAACTTAAGATTTATGACGCCTTCAAGAAACTGGCGCCAGGGTGTATCGTGCTACCAGCTAAAGACAGTTCTTCTGGCTCTCAACAGACATTCTGTATGCCTACATTTACCATTTTCTTATAAAATCATAATCTTGTTTTACTGTTAGGTCATGAATGGATACCTGATAATATCAACAAGGGCCATCTTGAGTACTACTATTTCCTCTTGGCTGGCGTCATCATCCTCGACATGGTATACCTCTACTTCATCACCAGGAATTATAAATATGTGAATCAGTACGGCTATGATAGACAATCGAGTGTATAAATGGGCAAGTCATATGTATTTGGTAATTATCTCTCTTATGCATGTTACCAAGAATGAAAAAAAGACAAAAATAATAGACAAAAGATATACAATTTTCTTCGTTATTTGGTCGAGCCAAGCTAGAGGGCTGTCAACTTGGTACAGTTTGCATAATTATGATGTCGATATAAACGTATGGAACAAAATTCCTTAGACTTTCCAAAATATTTGAAACTCTTGATATCTGGACATTAATTCAGTGGCGTATAGCGAAGATCTACTCCGCAACTGAGAGGGCACCGGTGTCATGGGGGATGGGGGGGGGGGGGCAAGTTAAACATGTTGAATGGACTCTACAGGGGGCATGACCCCCCTCCCTCTCCTCTTGAATGAAAATACAAAAGCGTGAAGACCGAAAGAGGAAACAAAGGCAGGGGAGATTTCGGAAAGAGTTGTAACATCTTCTTTTTACAATAAGCACCCCCTCTCTTTCTCTCTCTCTCTCTCTTTCTCTCTCTCTCTCTCTCTCTGTCTCTTTCGGTCTTCCCACATTATTATCAGTATTATTCAAGGGGGATCATGCATGCCCCCTGCATAATTATCTACGCCATTGTAAACAATGATTATTCAAATATTAACATTGGGGCGTTATGCTTTCGTGAGATTGGTTCTCATGATGCCTTTATTGTTCATAATGGTATTTAATAATGGTTAGGATCATTCCACTGGTAGTCTAATTGCCAAATATACTTATACTCATAGAAAAAAAAACCTTGCTCACAAATTAGTGGCCTTTGGACCAAATTTGGTGTATAACGTTTTAAAAATATATTTATATATAAATATCAGCTTATAGCGCATACTGGCAGAAGAGTCTTAATTTGATCAATTTATTGACGCACCATTATTATAACGTTACATTTTGACAGTTAATATTCATTTACAAAGAAATGTGTAACATTAATTTATAACAGGTGCACAGCCAAGGCGTGGTTTTCTCTCATGGAAAAAAATAACTATACAGAGAAAGAAATCAAAATATGTAAAGGGGCATATTAGATTGAAAGTTCGAAGTCAATAAGCAAAGCAAAAACAATGTTCAACTTTCAATTCTCTGCGCACACACAATGCATATTAAAGGGCAACCAATTAAGTCAGTGTCACTAATTTTGATGAATAATCGCATCGTCTCTTATACTGTTTTATATAGTGCTATTGACATATACCATATATGGGCATACGAGGCTGAATTTTAACCTTTTTTCTTCTCCAAATAAAATTTATTCGGAATTCTCAAAGCAAATTAACAAGCTATCATAAGTACACAATACTAATTATTTGATGTGATGGCAATGATAAATATTAATGGTAGATTTTAACCTTTTTTAGTTTAGTATGCTTCGATTATCAAGCCTATAAAGTTAATGCAGAATGACCTTACAGAATATGTGGGTATGTGCGGGTAGTTTTGTTGGAATGATGTCATTTTAATTGCTAGTGAGAAAATGCTAGTCCATAATAATCAAATTCACGCGGTATAGAGGAAAGAAATGTGGACATGCATTCCGTATTTACATTACGTTTGAAAATAAAATTTCAAGAACGGGTATAGAGGGTGAACTTATGAATCTGTCATTATCATATTATTATATATATAATATATTTCATATCTATTATAATCAATTGTCACTATCTAAATAATATTGGGTATATATCAATAAGCTAGGTATTAATCATAATCACTTGTTTTAGATGGGAATGGATTTTTTTTTTTTTCTAGGATAGTTTAATTTCATGCACTCTCTATTTCTCTTCTTAATCCTCTTCACTATCCTTTCTCTCTCTCTCTCTCTCTCTCTCTCATTCGGTCCCTTTTCAACTCACTATGTATCCCACTTTCTTTTATTCACTAAAGTCTCATCACTTTATGACCTTAACACATCGAGTTGATCCACTGCAGTCTTCCAGACGTAGTTTGTAAATAAGAGTAGACCTCCATACAAATGGTTTGGAAGACACTGTCTAATTAATTCATATTTGATTAAAGAGTCATATTAGTCCATTTCAAACCCTCCTTTGCCGAGTTTTCATTTTGTGTAAATCTGTAATTTGTAACGCGGACGATGGTGTACCTCCATGCCCCATACGACCTCTGAGAGTGGATCATGTAAAATAGAAAACGTAGCTCTTCCAACATAAAAATTCACAGACAACAACAATAACATAAAACAAAGATAATGTTCAATATCTCAATGTATTTCAAAAGGATTAAAAAAACACTACAGCCATTGTAATTTGTATATAACGTCTGAATAATGATGTTTAAAAAAAGAAAATATTTACATGTTAAAATGACATACCATAGGTAATTGAAATGAAATTAAAGGTACCATCTTACATCGTTGAGTGTTTTACAATGTATCTTAATACATTCTGCTATTTGTAACTGTGCTATGCCCAATCATATTCGATTGACTGTATGATTTTGTCATTTCCAATTATTAGATTATAAATGTAAAATGGTACTTTTAATGTGTACAATATTAGACCTTTGTGAAATATGAAGAAGATATCACACCTACACATTTGAACCAATATCCCTGCAGAATCAATTTGCACTCGCTCAAGAAAAAAAATCAGATAAAAAATAAGGCAGTAAGGAAAAAAAAACAATTAAAAAAGACATCACCATTATTTTGTTTGTTGCTAATATTGGCTCATCAAAATGAATCATAAAGTATACACAAAGAATAAACAAGGCAAGCTGCAACTATCACAGCATTTAAGTTATGACTTACTTGCTCCCTCCTTCTTTGAATAGAAATTCATATAAAATAAATGTGATTTCATTAGCTTGGCTGCAACTTCCTGTAAGACACAAGTTTATGAATTTATATATGCTTCTTTCTTAAATTCACAGTGATAACATGATGCATTCACCCGTTCATTCATTCTAGGTTGATCCAGGATGGGTGTCAACGTGTAACAAAGACAGATTTGATTTACAAAATGACAAGTTTGAAGACTAGCAAATTCAAGGCAACAAGTATTACATAGTTTTTTTTTAATCACAATCTGTCTCAACTAAATTTATTTATGAAATACTCGTCATAAAATTGCTTGAAGAATGAAAATGCTTCAAAACATGGCTCAGATTGCACCGAGCACCCTAGCTACAAGGGACTCTGTGCCTTGCACTCATCATATGTGCTTCAAGTACGTCATTTCATACTCCTTCCAAATTAATTTTTGCTGTTTTTTGTTTTTTGCTAGTGGATCACTCTTTGAGTCATGTACATGTAGTTGTGTAGTTACTGTATATTGTACTTGTATGTCAGGCAAGTTAAATAGCTCTTTAAGATATCAAGAGTAACCATTTAAGGAAAATGTGTGCATCAAATGTTAATACAACTGAATTTTTATCCATCAAACTCTTCAGAGTATATCATTTGTTCACAGGTTTGGTGTGACAGGACAACACAAACATAATACAGATTACATGAAAATTATGAAATAATATCACAAAAACAGGCTTGTATTCTTTGAAATTTACACACCTACACTGGTAATGAAGATATAATACTTTCATAATACACATGCATACTTTATCAAATGCTTCTCATAAGTCTTTTTTTTTAAAGAAGCCTCAAACTCAACCGGTGCACAATAAATTCAAATATGCGTCTAGCAATATGTGACTTGATTAATTATTGTCATGAAAGATTCATGTAAACTGCTTTTCATGCTCCTTTTTTTTTCTTCTATCGGTTTCTATCAAAATGACACACTTTTAATGCATAACGGTCAATATTTACAAACATTCATAGTTTAAAAGGTTAAGTACTATTGGCAACATCATTTTAAAAAACTAGATGGCCATGAAGGAATCTATTAAATGCAACTAATTGTGTAATGTTGTGTACCGAAATCACAGTGTGTGAATTGTAGCATCATGTGTACAAATGCATGTAATTTCAGCTACATCTGGGCAAGTAGGATAAGTGGTTGTGTTTACATTTCAAATATCTTCAAGGAGCTTAGAAAATATTACTTTTCTTTTCAAAATGCTGTATGATTAGATGTGAAAAGTAAATAACATCCGTCTAATTCTTGTTTTCGCCCATGTTCCATGATCGAGTCTGTCCAAAAATTTCAGAACCTTTTCTAAGCTTTCAATTTTCTAGAGCCAAGTTGTTTGTCATTATCATAGATTTTGCTGATCCAAAAGAGAAACAATGATGGCTCAATGTCGCATGGGACCACACAGTGGAACTCATAACTCTACAATACTGTCAGTGGATTGTAGATAGACTACCATGAGGCAGTGTGCTTAAAGATAAAGACCAGTTATGGTCATGCGATTGCATTGTGAAAGAAACGTGGAATCGATCAGAAAAGGTTGATCATATAGCATATAAGTATTGGTGTGTACTGCAAGGTTCTGGAATCATCAAAATGATAAGAAATTTGGCCCAGTCTTCGTAAAGTTACAAGCACTGTACACAGAAAGATGTATATGGGACTACGCACACGTGCGCGACACGTGCGTTTATCTCTCACAGTCCAATAGATAAACTAATTTACCAAATATTTCAATTAGTAGGCGGTTTCCCGGCAAAATTGTTATCATCATGTATTAGTCAAAACATATTCTTTCACATGATTGGTACGTAATATAGAGCTTCCATTTCATTTTTTGAAATTGGGGCGTTTCCAATACTGGTCTTTACCTTTAATACATTACAGCATTCTAAGAATTCCATTTGAACAGGTGCACATGTAAACCATCCGATCTAGAAGTGCTACGTAGTACTTGCTTCATGTCAAAGCACAAGTAGCCCATCACACAGATTTTGGACAGATGCATCATTTCAGTGATGAAGCAAATATTACTTAGCAGTGAAGAAAAGGTAGCTGACATTTATTTTTGGACATTGAAACTTGCAATCAAATGAGTATCTGTACAGCCATTTCATAAAATTATTCTCCTTAAATTGAAGAGAAAAGAATGTTCAGGTAGAATGTACATGTAGTAGGAAGGCTGCTATAATAGCCATGCATTCTGTACATGGTGTACGTTTCAATGAATATGAATAATACAAAGTAAAACGCATGTAGATATTACTCATATACATGTATATATGACATAATTTATACACAAACTGTCATTTCAACTTGTGAAGTACACTGTATTTGTAATTCTATTCATATATTCATTTTAAGTTCAAGAGTGAATACAGGTAGAATTTGATGGCCAGTTCAAATGATTCATTTATCAAAAGAATACACTTGTAATGTGATTAACTGATTATACTATAAAAGCAATCTCAACTGGGAAAGCACTGGCAAGAACCTCTTGTAAAATGAGTTTGTAGTACGAGATTTCAATTGAGAGAGATCTTCATAGTCAATCTAATACAGGTATTTAGAATTAAAGAAAGTTTACCCTACATCGCATATTACAGTGATCAGGAACAGAAAATGAAAGGGTAAATTCCTGTATGGAGACATGTACCTATACAAACCCTATAAAATACTTTCTAGGAATTTCTTGGCCTTAAATTCTTAGTTACAGTGTAAACATATGGTATTTAATAAATAGTTACTTCAGGAGTTCAGAGTCAGCCTCAGAAAATTGATCTTTAATGTTTGTGACTTGAGATTGAGAGGATGACCCCCCTTCATGTAATTTGTTTTAACTCTCTACCAGCTTTGGTCATTCAATGGAACAAACAGGATTGCCAAAGTAGAACTTTTTCACACATCCACTGCACATGTATAATATATACACTCCAAAATATATGACTGTCCAGGGTTTCCATCCTTGGTGAAAAAAAGAGTTAATTTCTTATTTTTACAGTCATTAATAATTTCCATTATGATGATGAAATGACAGATGAATCATAATGCCGTATTTAGAACTCAGAAGAACAAATTTCTATGTACGTGTACAAGTAAATCTTACTACTGATTACTGATTACAGTCGGATCAGTAAGATCACAGAATACAAAACTGCCATTACTGCAGTTCTCTCAAATCTACTTAAAAATAAACAAAAGAGGTATGTTCCACGTACTTGCATACTTACATTACACGAGGTAATGAAATCAAAGCGTAAATAATCAAAGAAAGACAGTACAGTTGTAAGTTGATATTGCTATTCAATGAGAGAACAATTTCTCACAGGTAAAACACAATACTCTAATTCCAGGTGGGCATTGTGAAAGAGAAATAAATGAAAAAGTTTAGATAAGAAGCTGAAAAGCTACATACAACTGTGTGAGATACACTGTAGTACTACATGTATATTGACACTACAAACATAGTGGATTTGAAAATGACAGGCATTAATTAGCTAAGACAAGAAAGGAAGAGAAGAGAGAGGAGAGGAGAGAGGAGAGAGATAGAGAAAGTTACAATTACAAGATTAATTGGCTAACCTCACGTTATAATTTCAATCCTTACATTTCATTTCAACCTTAAATCTTAATGTACCTTACAAACATTTTGTTGAATAATAACATGTAATTCTGACAAAATCTACAGGATGCCCAGTATTCCACTTCTTGTGACTTACATCTAGACATGGGTTGGTTTGTCTGATAATTCAATACCAGGCTCTTCAGTTTCAGTTCCTTCAGTTACGACTCCACCACCTTGCTTGACTTTCTGCCACTGTCTGATCTCATTGTATACATCTAAAACACCTCTGAACAGACTCATCACATTCTTGGTAATGAACGTTGATATATCGATATCATTCTTGAACCACAGGTAGCAACGAATACACAAAAAAGGAAAATTAACAAGGAAAAGATAGAGAGCCGAGTTGACAACGAGGATAAGTCTGAAGTTGTTTTCTTCTGCTTTCCGCTCGCCAACAATGCGTAGGATAAAGAGGGGAAGTGTGGGAAGCACAAAACAGCAGCAGGTGAAGAATTTGATGGCATGGTCCATGCTGTATGGCAACAGGATATGGGTATCCTCAACAAAGAGTAGTCCAAGAAGCATGAGACTGTCAAGAACATCAATGCTAGCAATGGTGCCAAGCTTCTCCATCAGTAGCTTGTACTTAGAATTGTGAACTTCATCATGGTGTGCATATGCTAGAAGGAGGAACACTGGTCCAGTAAGGGAGAGGATCACCTTGATTGAAGTGGATGAATAGATGTCGCTTTCATGAAGTTTAACAGCCCCTCTGAGTTTGACAAGGTTTGTCATGTTATAGTAGCCAGTGCTAGTGAAATCCTCTGCAAACTCACCAAACATGTACCAAACTTTAGCCACAAGGATGATGCTGTAAAATACCCACGAAAAATAGGCATACCGCACCTCACCGGCAAAGATGGTTAACCATTTTTTCACACCGCTTTGCTCTGGGGACTCGACTGCCTCCTTTGAATTAACACTACTGGATAGAACCAGACCAGCTATCCAGATTGCAACAATCACAACATCTGCACCTATCCACACCCATCTTGCAGGATTTCCCTCATCAAATCTAATGAAGAAATCGTCAAGGAAGGCTGCTTGCAAAATCAAAAGAAGGACAGACAGGACTTTGGATCCCACATCCAACAGTGCAAGTCGCTTGATGAAAATCATACTTTGTTTCTGTGGCTTGCAAGCATGGAAAACAGTCCACTTTGGTGAGATGATTATGTAGATCTACCAGTTTCTGTGGCAAAATATAAAGGAAAAAGAAATACAAAGATGAATACTTTGTTCCATTCAGTGTTTGTAACTCTATTTGGTCGATTCCAAAACTAAAATTAACAAGGGAAACGCTCTCGGCGGTCTCGCCTGCATAACGCAATTCAATATGATAAACCACAACGTAACGCAATTCAATATGATAAACCAGAACGTCAATGACGTAGCACTCATCCGCACCTCGCAACAACAAATATCGCAAATTTTATGTGGTACACTTTTGAACTGGTCAAAAAATAAAAGTTTGATGCCCTGGAAGGGACATAATTTCATTTCATTTGCATAAAGTATCATAAATAATCAATGGAGCAAAAATATCACAATTCTGTGTAGAAGTTTAGTGTTCCAAATTTAGCTCTACCAGATAAGGCAAACCAAATCAAAATTGGTCAAGAAATGAGGGAAAAGAAGCAATTTTTGTTATTTTTTGGAATAAATTTGCATAAATTACCATAATTAATTAATGGAGAACAATTTCAAAATTCTGTGTAGAAGTATAGTGTACCAAAGTTAGTTCTACGATATAAAGCAAACCAAATCAAAATCGGTCGAGAAATGAAGGAGAAGAAGCCTTTTTTGTGATTTCAAATAAATTTGCATAAATTAGCATAGATAATGAATTTCATGATTCTGTGTAAAAATTTTGAATCCCCCTCCTAGCCCTATCATATGAAACAATCAGAATCAAAATCGGTTGAAAAATAATGAAGAAGAAGCATTTTGAAAATCTTGATGTTGATGCCACAACAAAGTCTAAATTTGTTGACCTTAAATGACCTTTGACCTTAACTTAGTGACCTGAAATTCTACTCACATGATTGGGGAGACTTGATAACCCTATAGTCCAAGTTTCATTGACTAAGAACTTATACTTTCAAAATTATATCAAAAATTCAAAAACTTAACCTTAGGTTAAGTTTTCGATGATGCTACAACATAGTCCAAGTCTGTTGAGCTGAAATGACCTTTGACCTTGACTTTGTGATCTGAAATTCTACTCACATGATTGGGGAGACTTGATTACCCTATAGTCCAAGTCTCATGGACTAAGAACTTATACTTTCAAAATTATATCAAAAATTCAAAAACTTAACCTTAGGTTAAGTTTTTGATGATGCTACAACATAGTCCAAGTCTGTTGAGCTGAAATGACCTTTGACCTTGACTTTGTGATCTGAAATTCTACTCACATGATTGGGGAGACTTGATTACCCTATACCGGTAGTCCAAGTTTCATGGACTAAGAACTTATACTTTCAAAATTATATCAAAAATTAAAAAACTTAACCTTAGGTTAAGTTTTTGATGTTGACGCCGCCGTCGCCGTCGCCGCCGTCACCGGAAAAGCGGCGCCTATGTCTCGCTTTTTTGCTACGCAGGCGAGACAAAAATGAAATGGCTGCCAGTGAGGCTCCAGAATTAATTCCTCGAAGGCATGGATTCTGGTTTGGGGTAAAAACTTAGATGTGCATTTTTTTTGTACTTGAGTGTTGGCTCAGTCAATAGAGCGTCCGCGTCACAACCGGGACGTCGTGGGTTCGAACTCCGGCCGCGTCATACCAAGAGACGTTAAAGATGGGAGTTGTTGCTACCTTGTTTGGCTTTCAACAATAAGGGATAGAGCAACGTCGATCTGGCGCTGCTCAGTGGCTGCCGGGCTCACAATCATTTGGGCAAAAAGAATTTCGGTTTCGGTTTAATAAAATTTGGAGTGGACTTTAAAAGATTATTAGACTATTATTATTGTCAATATTTCGGTCTAATCTCAGCTCAGCTCACTCCAAATAAGTTATTTATTTTCTCTGATTTTCCTGCTTTTATTTGAAATTGAAATGTATTCTGTGCAGTATGCCAATACTAGACCAGGGTATGTTAGTTTAAATGGATGTACCGTCTCGAAAGAATTTCCCGAGGGAAAGATATTCAAGATTAACTTGGCTTAACATCAAGTAATGTAACCCTATTCAGCCATTAAATCCATCAACAGCCGCCCTTATCAGACCACAGATGCCCTCTGGCGATCCAAATGTTACGAAGTGTTACGCAACGCGGCCTGCTTCCCTAAGCTCTCCAAACACTTGGTCGTAAAAAGAAGGCTTTGAAGCCATGCGAGTCACCGAGAAAATGACGTCATACTGATTGAAGATGTATATAGCTATAATATAAAAAACACACAATCAACAACTTATGGCACAAAGCAACCTTCTATTGGTTATCAAATGCTTTCGCTGTGCTCGGATAACTCTACTGAAGACGTAGCCATCTGAACCAGCGAAATCGACCAAGGAAATCGTGAGTTAGAGTGAATGCAAGTTTCTCATCATCATCACGTTCTCTTCTAATTATTGACATTTTCCGAAAGTTTCCGAAATTTTTACATAGCTAGGAAGGTAGTCCATAAGTTTATCTCTTAAAATAACTAAATGAAATTGTGTTATATATTTGCGCATTTGGTTTAATGAGGGTTAGAAGTTGTCAATTCATCACCACTTTTCACCCCGAGTACGGGCCGGCGACGCGAAAGCCGCCGTGCTCGCTGGGCTGTACATGCTGGTATTAACACACATAGCTGCAGCTGCATTACTAACCTGGCCGTGTATTAAAAGTTGTGCTATTGATTATCAACATTTCAAACACCACTGTACAAAACTCAACTGATTTCATTCAAAGGCAGTACTTTAGTGACGATTGATGATACCTAAAGAGCATTAAAATATAATTTGTTAAACTTTCCAATGTTAGAAAGAATAATTTAAAAATTAAAATTGTGAGTCTACTGTCAAACTTGCCGATCAATCGCATCGGAATAATTATGTGCATTTGTATGTTGTGAGTGTATTGACTATTCATGTATTCAAATGCTGCCTATTTACACGTACTGCAGTGCTAGTAGTCAATACGCATTAGTATCAACTATCTATGCTTTGCTGGAGTGGCCTACGCATATCGCATTCACGATGAAACCGTACATTCTGGTTCGCTGCAACGAATAAGATTTTCCGTTGATGGAATTTCACACGTGCATAACTTGTATTGGTCTCCAACTTCCCATACACCAGGCTCAAGAATCAAATCTTCCTCAAAATCAGTCAGAAAGTCTAAATCGTCGCCTACCAAATACACTTCCCTTACTGTACGGCGCTATTTTTGTTGTTAGCAGCCGATGTGTATTTCCAACAATGCATTTCGCGAGCCCTATGTCACTCAGTTTCCGGAGTGAGATTTACGAGCTGTGCGGTCCGGGTGGGGAATTAAGGGGATTATGATAGGGGGAAAAAAGACTCTCGGTGCAGCGGACTGCTTCAAAGGGCCCTCTTAGATGCGGAATCCATTTAAACTAACATACCCTGACTAGACTAAGTAGATCTATATTAACTGACATAGATCCTAACACACACCACATCAGCCACGCCCAATTTTCAACATTTTTAAAAATCAGTCCCCATACTAATGTAGTCTGTAGGCTGTAATTTTACCTCACTTCAAAAAGGTTAAGGGCCTACCGTATACCGTACCCTGGCTATACTAGAGCTAGAGTAGAGTTAGACCGAAAGCTTCAGTCTCTATAATCGTCGGTTGTTCCACTGAGACTACGTCTGGCTCCACTGGGCCCGGCTCCACTAGACCTCGGTTATATCGTATATGTCATAACATAACACCGCCAGCGCCAGAATTGAGAGATATTCTAGCGCGTCAGTGTTGTAACCACGTCGCACTCGAACACTTAGCTAGGCGAAAATCGGGGACTCCAAGGCACAAGCGGCGCTATGTCCCCCTACACAAGCTATGTACATCACTGATCTCTACGGAAAAGTAGAGATCAGTGATGTACATAAGTTAATGCTGCGCGCGCTAGATAACTATATTACGCGCGCCTGGGTATTTCCCTGAATTGACTGTTGAACTCTGTGCATGCATGCACTGTTGTCGCAATCACGATCACGAGAGAGTCTGAAGTCTGGAATTGCACAATCGCTCTGAAATAGACAACTTGTGCTACTATTAATAAAACAATACGCACCTTGATACGGAATAAATCACTATAAATATGAAGAGTCTAGTTGCAATGTCATTTTACAATAACAACAAGCAAACGCAATCAGGGTGGTGTCGGAGAAGAAGGAAGATTTCTCAATTCTCATCTAGACACTCCAACCAAGGAGTTTGTTCCAACCACCAACCGAAGCAAGGAAAGACAGGCAACTGGTGTGACTGTGAGGTGAGTTGATCTTGAGGGGCATCATTTAAAAAGCAGGGGCCTTAAACAAGTCGCAACGATATAACTGAAAGAAATTGAGTGAGTTGATACTTGATAGGGGATCTGAGTAATTGCCAAGTGTGTAATTGGTTTACTAATCAGTTTGCTTTTTAAATCTTCATTTAAAAAAAAAATGAGTAGGTCTAGATCTAGTTGGAATGTGGTTTTCTTGGCGAATTTCAAGTAGTACGTATACGTCATTACGCATGATGATCGTACATTGTTCCAAATATAACCAAGAAGATAAAATATTCCCACCTTAATACTTAATGATTGAATTGAACTCTATTTGTTTCCAATCACAGTAAAAATGACTTTGTACATTAGGGGGAAAAAAGGAGAAAAAATAAAAAAGACATGATTAAAATTTTAATCTACAAAAAAAATAAAGTACAGAATGGAAAAAGGTTCGTCCATAAAAGCCACAGGGGCTTGGTGAATGGACGCACCCTGATTACTCTGCTTAATTGATAAATGTAATGAAACTTGAAATCATAAATGTGGAGTAGATTGGTAGGAATAGTAACAATAGTTGTCTCATCATATACGTTTGGCTATTTAGCTTTAGGTAGCCTAGCAAAATGCAGTGGCAAAGAAAGGTTGCATCTAGAACGCAAAGCGCATAATAGTTGAAAGTTATTATCACGCAGAGGTAAGGCTAGACCAAAATTTCTGTCTCTTTCGTTCGTTAGCCTCTGATTTGGGTAAGGTCGGCTCCTCCTTGGTAAATCGATCCGAATGAAAGAGACAGAAATTTAAGGTCTAAGGTAAGGCCAAATAACAAAAATTATATGTTTCTTGTCCTGGAAAAAAAAAGGAGGAGGCAGGGCATATTATTTACTATTTTGCAATTTTTGCAGTTTTTTTCCAAGATGGCTGCCATGCTAATTATAGCTGGCCAAGCCTATTTATTCACAGATATTGTGCTATGTGAGTATACTGATGCAATGTTTTATGTATGACAAAGCAAATGATTTGTATCACTTTCTAGAAGCTATTTAAACAAAATGTATATCACAGACCTTTTTTTATTTTTTAAAATCTTCTTCTGAATAGTAAATAGTTTTAAAGAGGAGGCGGCGGCCAAAAAGGAGGCGGGTGCTAGGTGGGGACGAGAAACACTTCATTTTTGTTATTTGGCCTAAAAGCAAATCATTAAGGATATAAGGAGAGATGTAAATGCATTTACCATCTGGATGAGGCTCAATTTTTTCTGTCTAAAAAGAACTTTTAATCAACAAATATCACTAACTACTAAGAATTTTACCTTGGTATAGGCTTAGAGAGAACCTGTATTAATTGTTGGTGTTCATGTAGATCAAAACCTAGTTATATTTGATTCCTGTACCCATTGATCATATCATCACATATTCTATATTGGGGGGAAGAGGAGATACATGTAGTCAGACACTAAAATAACTACAGTTTATAAAAAAGAAGGCATTTAAACAAAATTAAGATACACTGATAATCTGAATTATGTTAAAAAGGGAAGTCATTATACCGGTAATGGGAAAGATTCAAGGAGAAATGCCAAAATCATTTGGATTAAATTCAATGGAAAACTGGAATTAAGATTATGTTTAATACACAAAGAAAGTTAAGCTTGAAATTCTGAAAAGAAAATTGAAGTAACTTACATTTGCAAATAAGTGAATGATAGGCTATTATGGTAATCAAGTAATTGGGTGTCATTGTATAAAAATAATGTGTATCTAAATGAAGAAATTGAGAAATCAGGTCCAGGACACTAAAATATTAAGAAAGTTAAATATTTACCAAGTAGCCAAGCTATATCTACTTGACGAGTAGTAGGTTGTGTATCACTTGTTACGGTGTTCAAGTAAATAGCTTTTGAATAATTTATGTTTTCATAGGACTTACAGGGCTGGTCCTCTTTTCTTTCAAAAAGAAGAACTAAACAAGCAAGAACATGGTGCGACGAGAAGGAACTCGCTTTGGTGTTAGCACTGGTCACAGTGTGAGGAGATCGGTCCAGTCTCAGAAGGCTGTCCATTCTAGTCAGAACATTGTTGTGAAGGCCACCGCAGATGTGATGCTCAAAAGGGCACAGAAACAGGCATCGGCTGTGGTTGAAAATCATCTGCAGAATAGAACATTAAACCTGAAAGGTAAGTTATGAAAGCTAAATACTCATTGTTTCTTGTTGATTAACTTCTTTTTCTCAGAACTAGGATTTATTTTGTTTTACTTATTCGTATGACATTTTTCAGCGTATGTATGTCTAACTTCAGGTAAACTACATAGTTTGGGTTAAGTCATCATATTTTTCTGAGCTTCAAGGAGAATTTTTATTTACAATAGAAAACGAAAGAGTCATTAGATAAATGAAGATTTTTGTAATTATTATACTTTTTCAAATCGAAACTGCAGTGTTACTTACTGTTCACAAAAATATCTCTTTTGTTAAGTTATTTACAAGCATACTTAATTTGACCATGAATCATATTGCGCTATTTTTATTTTGTTTTTGTACAGGTTTCAGTAATGAAGCAGTTATTCCATTTTCCCTCAACAAAAACAAGCGATGGGAGATCATTGACGCTCTTAAAAGTGACATTGGAAATGTCTGCTGTCATGGCAACCGCATCACTGTGAGTGAACATCATATTGGTGTTGGCAACCCAGACGATAATGACTGCACCGCTGTCTACGATTCTATGTCAGCCAAGTCAAAATGCTCTCCCAATAAGACGTATGCGAGGGCAGCAGACCTAGTCTTGAAGGAGACAGAGCCATCCACCGACCAAGTGGCAGCAGATGACAAGGAATTTGGAACCAAGAACCGGAGGAGGCGACAAAAAAGGAGGGTGAAGGTGGATAAAAGAACTGGCATCCAAGATGAGGTGTACGCAGTCAATGTTAGCTATGCCATTAATGTGGCTGCACCGAAGCACACTTTGTACACATTCCCAAAGAGAGGCAGATCACATGGGATGGACGATGGCGGTGATGAAAATATGGGTAAGTCGCTTACTTTTTTTATCATTTCTATATTGTCCTCTCATGTGAAACTATGTTTTTATCCTGAATTATTATAAATGAAATAACAGCTTCGTCAGATATCCACATTGATTGAAGAGTAGTCCCCTTGATGTAAATGTACCATTTAAAAAAAAAATTTAAAAAAATTGTATAAGGAACTTTAGATATTGCGATGCCATAAATTCTTACAAAAAACAAAGTGATTTATATATATATTTTTCATATTGTTGTTAACAGTCCTCCAGACAACCAGGCAAGGAACAAAGAAAAGGAATAAGAAAATATCACGCGACGTGTACGATGACCTCGACTCTCTAAGAGACTTTGATGCAGAAGAAGTCAGCTACTACAGTGAAGAAGATGACGACCAAGAGGTGGCAGATGAACCCAGATGTATTCCAAGGTCAAAGGTCACAGCTGCCTTTGGAATGTTTGCAGTGGCAGCAGATCAGCAGACAGGATGTCCCGTGCCCAAAAGGAATTGTCGTCCTAATCAGGGTGCATGGACCAAAGAGCACATATTCCAGATTGGGTTTGAAGAACCTCAGGAATCTGGAGGAGAGACTGACTTGGAGGTAGAAGACAATGCTATTGTAAAGCTTTCGATCCCAGCAGACAACCTCCTGCCCGAATTCCTCAGAGGCGAATTTGCTGAATATTATCAAGAAGCCTATTGCTCTCCTCAACGATTTTCTGTCGACATCACAGATAGAGTTTTGAGCAAAGTACGGGAAATCTTAAAATATGGGAGCTTTGTGTCAGATACTCTGTGTTCTACAGGATACCAGGTTTTCACGTTCTTCTCCCTCCCAACGCAAGAAGCCTGTCAACAATTGGACATTTCGGCAACAGTCGTTGGAGAGCGATTTAATCAGATGGATGCTGAAAAAGTCCTCTACGGATATCGAGATGAGATCAAGTGTTTGTCAGATGCAGTGGACAGGATTGCAGAAGTTGTTGCGAACAAAGTAGAATACAGGTGAATAGGGTATTTAATGAATTGAATGCTGTATTAAGATAAATATTATAAAGTTAATATTACATACATGTATACAGGATTTTGACTGGGCTTTCATAAGAATTCAATGCAATTATGAAAGTACCTTCTAAGAGGATTGCCCATCCTGGTTATTACATTACTTCTTACTTCTCATCTAGAAACAATTTCCACAGAAGGTCTTGTTCTGAATTCAGTCATATTTTCTTTTCAAAAGGATTCACTCACACAACAAGTCCATGATACATCCACAAATGCTTGTCAAATGAATAGGAATGTAGATATGAGTTTATAATGTTTGATTGATTGGCTTTGTGAGTGTGAAACCAATGTGACTCAATCTGTTGGGCCATGTGAACTGTAATTTGAAGATGTTTTCCACTTAAAATTGAAATTATCTGGACAAAATATAATAATTGCAGGCTTTGCAGCATAAACAGGCGATATTAGATGACTTTAAGATATAGGGAGGTATACAACAGTTTTTTGCATTTTATAAACATGATATCAATATGATTACATTGATTGCTGGGATTAATTATTTTTTCATTTCTCCTTGCAGGTGTCAGAATGAGGCTGAGCTCAACACTTCTCATCAAAACAATAAGGCGAGAGGGGTTTCCCTGCCTACTATTGGAAGTGCCTTGAATTGGGAAAGTGAGACACAGTCACAACAACAGATGTGGAAACAGGTAGACACTATAGCTCAAGCTGAATTGATTCATCATTTTTTTTTTTTTTTTTTTTTTGGGGGGGGGGGGGTTTGATGTCAAAAGGAATCATTATTGTACACTTAGAATTTATACACTCTTGTGGGTTAATTTGACAAATGTGGAAATAGGATAATACAGATATACATTAATTACAACAAAGAATTGCATATGATGTATTTTTTATCAGTTAATTTGAATACCGTAAATCTCCGTGTATAAGGCGCACTTTTTTTCCGTCGGCAAAAATCAAAAGTCGGGGGTGCGCCTTATACACAGGTACAGGATATTTTGAGTCCTCAAAATGCTACTTTTCTTGCCGATAATTATTGTTTTTAGATCTCTGTAGGGGCAAAAAAATCTTGCCGAAAAATATTGTTTTTAGAGGTCCGTAGCCTGGGCAACAAAACCTTGCCGATAATAACTTCACAAACCACCTCCTGAGATGCCACAAGGCCATATTCTACTCCATTTAGACCAAAGTTAAACAAAATCTTTTGTAGAACTCTGCAGAGTTTTGAAAAATATTTTCTAACTTCATGATTCCTTGTAGATTGTTACATATGAGGGTGAGAAACGTAAGGAGGAGAAGACCAGTGAACAACAGGTCCCTGCACTCTGTGAGGACCATGAGGGCGCTTGTAGGATCTGCTTTTCGGATGTCTCAGCGACGTTTCCTGGTACTTGTCTACAACCATGCAACCACTTGTGCTGTGATGAATGCTGGAAGGGATACCTGACCGCCAAAGTGTCGCAGGGAAATCCACATATCACCTGCCCAGTAAGTCAAGTAGATTAGGTTTTTTTTCAAACCTTCGACAACTGAATTCTTTAATTGCCATAAGCAGACCTGCCAACCAGTACGATTTAGTCGTATTTCGTACGATTTTTAGAAGTAAATACAAGTAAAAACAAAAAAAATTGTGTGTGTGTGCCATTTTCAATGGCAAAATGCCCACTCTGTCTTGTAAAGTATCCTACAAGCATCTCACATTGGCAATTTGGGGATGTTCATTGTTTCATTGAACACAACAGTCATGATGAAATCATGCATATTCAACAAATTATCCATTAAAAAAAATACTTCCGCGTAACAGTCTGTGTTTATTTTTAAGAATACAACTTTTGTCAGTAAAATACAACTTTTGGGATTAAAGAATACAGTTTTTGAACTCCAGAGGTTGGCAGGTCTGCATAGGCTTTAACACAGGAGCCACCCGGTTCCCAGAGGCAATGATATAAGAAAGAAATTTTCTTAACTGCCACTATTTGAAATTGGCTTTTTTAACAAGCAACATGTAATGCTGTCCAGGGAGTGGTTAAATCTCCAAGCTATTGTAGGTCCACAATGAAGTTGAAATAGTTACTGATTCTAGGTCATCATTAATTCTGACTCATTAATATTCGTCTTCTCCAGTAGAACAATAGATGCAGTGAGCACTATTAACTTATTTGATACATGGTTCCATTTCTCATCTATGGAGTGTTTATTTTGCTTTTTCATGTATCTTGATAAATATATTTTTAATGTGTATTGTGTAATAACTCACTGGAAAACATATTCATGTGATTTCTTACAATATAATCTGGGTTCTTTTCTTCATGTTTCATATTTAAACATTTTTGTTATTTGTTATATTCTTGTCGGCAATGTGAAGTAAATCTTATATTGCCTGATTTTAACATGATACACTGATGTAGGCCTTCTCTTATTTACTTTTTTGAAGGAATTCAACTGTAAGGTGCCAGTTGACCGAGTGACCGTGATGTCTCTGGTGCCATACAAGCTCGCATCTTTCCATCGGCAACAGAAGATCAATGCTACGGTAGCTTGTGACAAGCATCTACATTGGTGTCCTAACACCGGGTGTGGACGTGTGGCTAGATTCACCGATGTAACATCAAAGGGAATGACCATCACTTGTGAATGTGGCTTTGTCTGGTGTTCCAAGTGCATGCAAGAAACCCACTGGCCGGCGTCCTGTGTCCAAGCTGCTAAATACAGAGCAGATAAGGCTATTGTCTGTAAGTGTACACATCGCACCTTTGGTTGCACTACCGTAATTAACGTTGTATTAACCGCACTTTTTTGCCGCCGAAAAAAATTCGGGGGTGCGTCTTATACACGGTACACAAACAAAATAAAATTAAATTAAAAAATTCTTCTATTACACGGCATACCACAAGGTTCTATCCTAGGTCCTCTACTGTTTTTTAATTTACATTAATGATCTTACACATTCAGCTGCATCTCGCAGTTAAATGAAAGGCCTTCCCGCGTGGGTTTTTTAACACGGACCTGTCTTGCTGCCGACAGGGCGAAAAAGAGGGGTGCGGTTAATACACGAGGGCGGTTTATACACCTTTAATTACGGTACACATGCTTTTGTGACAATTGCTTCAAGATCCATATCCTACACAAAATTCCTAACTTCAATCCTGGATCTGAACCTGAACCCTACAGCTAATCTAAAACCCAATTTCAACCCTAACCCTATATCTTTGATGAAATAAAGCGTGGAGCAATAGTTGCCAGAGGAAATGTCTGATCAATCACAATATATTCTGCTTTGTCGCATGTAGATGACATTCATGCCTAAAATGTGTTTTACCTTATGTCTGAGCAACTGTGAAGGTGTTTTATTTAATGGAAGGTGAAAATATTAGCTACCGGTATCTCAGTTTTTTTAAATCAAAGTATTTCAGAATATTTCACATACCGGTATTACTAAATAATGTAATGTTTACTGCCAAAATGTGTAAAGAGATATACAGCAAAGAGATAATATAGTAATGTTAATTGTTAAAGAGTTTTAGCACAGGGTATGTAAGTCACATGGGCTGGCCAAAAAGTGTCTTATTTTTATTAGGTAAATAATTTGCTATTGCTAAATATTTCAGAAGGTAATACAATGTTCTACATGTTGTATTTTTTCAGTAAAGTCTGTGAATAGAGAAAATGAAAGCATCATTGACGAGATCAGACACAAGAACTGTCCAAAGTGTAACAATCCAATTGAGAAGATTTCAGGCTGCAATTTTATCACATGTTCCTGCCTATGCGCTTTCTGTTGGAGATGTGGAGCACTGAGTTCTGACCATGATGTTTACAAATGCACACAAGCAACACTTACTCTTGAGGTAAGTTTTATATATAAGTCAAGTACATAGATTGAATTGGCCTTGGGGAAATCCATTCTATGAATCAATATGCAATGTGCAAATAAATTTGCACTTCGTATTTGCTAGTTTAGTCAATAGTCTCTTTTTACAATGAATTAAGCAAGGACACATCAGGTTATTACGGAATAGAATTATTGAAGTTATGATACACTACTTTTTCATAGAAAATATGCAAATCTTTTCATTGTTGTGGAAATGGTTTACGATGAATAACATTAATGGAAGTGGTCTGCATTATTCATTGGGGTAGAAGATTCAGTCAACATTTTCCGCACAAGTGTTATTAACCTTGTTTTTATAGCACAGACAAAATAATTGTCAGTAGACTTAACATAGTAGAAATAGGATTATTTATTTACTTTTTTTTTCTTTCTTATAATTCAAGTTGGTTCATGAAAAAGTCATAATGTATGTGTCATGTATGTTTAGAAAAGAGGGGGGGGGGGGGGGGGCCTTTTCCATGTTTTGCACAAAGCAAAAGAAATTCAAATAATTTGATTCTACTTTAAGCGTGTTTAGGTACAGTTGTAGTTAAGGCTGTAAAATACGATGTTTTTCTTGATACAATTTTTTTTGGTGGTAATGTTACAGATCTTTGAGTTTGGCAAACAAACTATGGAGCATGTATACCAGTTCTCAGTAATGCACCATGTCAAGAGATCAAGATTCTACAGTTCTAGGAGGAGTCAACGGGCTCACCAACTGGCCAACAGGGTGGTAAGTACCGATGCTAAGACAGAGACTATATTTGGGCTATTTTGGTCTAACTCCACAAGTTTAGCTTGCCTGGATGGGTTATTACAGATGCATTTTGGCAACAATATGACCTGAGATCTTTTTCACTAAATATTCACAAGAACTCTTCAAGGAAAGAAAGGATTGAAATGAAGAATCATATGCATTGACATTTTTCTGTATTGAAGGGTCTGTGTAGTTATTCTGAGTTTTGTTCAGTATGCAGCTGTAGTACACTGGTTATTTGCCCAATATGTAACTCTGTGTCACCTAGATTTTATAGGGAATCATATTCTAATTATGAGCTTAACCTACCAACCACTTTATCTAACCGTCCCTAAACCTAATCCTAACAATATCACTAAAATATAAAACCTAATTTTAACCCTAACCCTATATATCTTTCACAAAATAAATCATGGCACAAATTTTTACTGGTACAAATGTTAGGTCACTTTTCATTATGAAAAAATAATGACATTCAAAGAACAACTACATGTCACAGTAAATAAGCAATTTAAGATCTATTTAATAAGGCATTTAAAAACTGAAACTGACATTATACAACTCTTGAACATGTCATTAACGGTAAAACAATGCCTCACACTCACAGATGGCAGCATAAATACTATGGTGTGATGTCTTCTTTTCTCCTCTCCTTTGAGTCACAAATCATTTCAGTCGCATGGGTTCATATCCCACTGCTGCCACCATGACATTAGGGACCAACTACTAGTTATGATATATTAGGGGTTTCAAACCATCTCATAAGGAAAAACTGACACTAACAAGACACTGCTCATTGAGGGCAAAGGTCATACAACTCTCAAACATATTAAAATTGAAACAGTGCTTGCAAAGGACAGCATAATACTATGGCAAATAGACAGTTATATGAACCTTGTTAATGTGATTTGCTTTCTATAAACTGCCTAGACCAGTGGACCTATTGCAAATATTTTCCCCCATTTTTTGTGTTCAGGCTCTCGCACTAACCCTTGATAAGAGTTCAGAGGAGTGCGACAGACAAGCACCTAACTCAACACCTACAAAGGCTGCAAAGTTTTCCCTGCTGAGAGGTGCTGAATCTGGGATGAAGCTCTTGGAAGAAATAAACGACTTATTCAAGAATTCTTCAGATTTTCTGCTGGAGGTATGCCATGTACATGTTTCACGTACAGACAAGTCGCCCTATCTGAAAATGAGCCCCAGACATAAATTTTTCATTGGGATGATGACATATTCTTGCAGGAAGGAGTCCAGAATTTGTCTCTTCAAAACTCATATCACTTTCAATTGTTTGTTGTTGGTGTAATTGTTGTCGATTCTTTTTTTTTTACAAACATGTAAAATGCCTCTGTTGTGAATATAAAAGCAGCAACAATTTGAGGCACTCCGGATCTTTCACATTTTAGAGATGTCAGGGGTTTATCAAGTCTATTAATACATAAGTTAGAAGTGTTATTGTAGAAGTCATGAATGTTTCTTTTCCATAACACCAAGAACTTTCAAGTAAAACAGACTCGTAAATTTTGCGAGTTGTCTAATTTTTCAAAAATTGTTTTGAATAAGTTAATCACAACCCTGAAGCTTTATTGAAACAAGTATGTAAAAGCTTCTTGATGTGAAAAAGGCAAAATTAAAGCATTTTCTAAATTTTCATGTTGCAAAAGATTCTGGATTTTCAGTAATCAAAACTCTGATGTCACATGTAGATTACAGACTATTGTTTACAAACATATTGTAGTGGGTGAAAGACGTTATTTGTGGGGGTGTCATGGTATAGTGGTTCATTTACTTGATTCTTGATCCAAGGTCTGAGGGTTCAAATCCCAGCCCAACCAAAATCCTTTGGCAAGACATTAAACCACATTTGCCACTCTCTACCCGAGTGTAAATGGGAAGCTGGCAATTGGTGATATAATAATAATTGCAGTGTCATCAGAAAGAACAGCATTGATGCTGATGAGGTTTCCCTGGGTAAACAGCATGTTATTGTATTGATATTATGATATTATTAGTAAAACGCAAATGTTCAATGTCAACTACTAGTACATCTGTTTTGAATTGCAGGCATACTCTGTCTTGGAGTTCTTAGAGATCCTTCAAGAGTGTTCTCCTCCATGTGATCTGAAAAGACGGCTGTACCAGCATAAAACAAGGCTGGCTTTCATTTCTCAACAAGTGGATGATGTAAGTTTTACCTTCTTGTGAACATTTCTAAAGATAAACTTTGTAATCAATAATAAATGTTGTAATCATGATGATAATAGTTCATTTTAGGTAGTATAACACTGCAAAACCTCAATGGACTATGTATGATGACATGTTATGAATTTTAAAAATTTTATGTAAAGGAATCTACTTTTTCTTATGCACCACAGGAGCAAAAGCAATAGCAATGGATTTAATGTATTTCTAGTATATCACTAGTATAGATCCGTAAATCAAGGGATTATCATTTTATCAGAGGATTACTATTTGAGATAACTTTTTTCCAAACAGATCTTGAACCTGAGGGTGTTGGATGTTAAAGGGTGTGTGGAGAGAGTCAGGACACTCTTTGACAATGGCAAGAGCTGTCTGTCTTTGGTAGCCAAAGTAGCTTCTGATCTGAGCGACATGAAAGAAGTTCCAATCAACCTTCCTTTCAAGGAGTATTAGCCACATGAAAGGAGATTTCAGTGAATCAGAGTATGCACTGCACGTCGCCACCATCTTCTTCTTCTTCTTCCTTTTGAGTACAGACCTCTTTACAGAGTATTATCGTACTATACTGGGGGTGTGTGCAGGTGGACCACTACACCAGGGTTTCCCTCTACTCTTATACGAATAGTGCAGTGGGTTCTTAACGTGCAAAGGTAGTGACTCTTCTCTACACGGGGCCTCCATTTAACGTCCTATCCGAGGGACGGAGTGTTTTCCACTTGACATAACCTGCGTCTATGAACAAGGGAAGGGGCTATACTGAATGGAGCAATCAAACCAATTCCGTGATCCAAATGATCCAATTGAATCAAATTGTGTGCTTATACTAAGCCATCAACTATTTGATTATTTTCATTGTAGTGGTATAGGATGGTGCAACCAGGCTGTGCCTACAGACAATCCTTTATATAACTATCTAGTATGGCTATTCAGATTTTATGAATTATTGACGATGTAGTTTTTAGCAAATACAACAACATGAATGAAGAAGCAATGCTGCTGAAATTTACTGAGTAGGTGTGGTTTAAATGTCCTCAAGATTGTATGTGTATGGCCTTATGTGCATTCTTTGCTTTTTGTCCATGGAGGTTTAGACAGTGGTTTGATAATAAATTTCAATTGAGACCTCCTTTGGGAATTGAGACCCAAATGTCAGTCAATGAAAGAGACAGAATTCACTATTTCATTGTCTAATGGCTGCAGCAAAAGATTTTGGCCTATTCTGATTATAGAAACTGCCATGCCCTGACATAATTTAATCAGAACGTTCTGGGTTTTTTTGTACAGTAAAACAATATATTTGACTGAAATTTCTAACACCGAATTCAAGATCCATCCCCTCCCCCCTAAACTGGATTTGATGTAAACTTTAGCCATGCCTTGGCATAATTTAATCAGAATGGAACGGTCCTGGGTTTTGTTTGTACAGTAAAACAAGGTGAATCGCTGAAATCTCTAACACTGAATTCAACTCCCCCCCTCCAAACACTTGATTTTGATGTATTAAAAGTGTTGTATGTCACTTAATAATTACTGGATACTATCATTTAATTTTGGATTTCCCACATATGTGAACACTTTGAGGTAATCAGCTCTATTTCAATTTCAGTACTTCATTATATTACTGTTTTGGATAATTGGTCATTCTGGGATTCACAGAGTTCATTCTGCCTGGTGAATATATCTCACAATCATTGTTAATCATATGGAAGTTTTTTTGATCGCATTATGTAATGATCATGCTACATGTAATGTAATTAATCCTCAGTAGAATACAAAGTGGAAAGGTATTATCAAAGCATATCATATTGGATGATAGTTATGTTACCATTCACATGAAAATGGCAGATCTTAAACGTATGTCAGCATATTGGCCATCTGTTAGAGCTTTATTATCTTGCTAAATATCATCACATCTCTATTATAACAGACATTCAGTAATTCGGTTCAGTGAAGAATTTACAATGTGTTAAGTTTGATTGGAATTGGATTTAAATAGTATATTCATTATTCCCAGTGTCTTCCATTCTGGAGTAAATAAATTCAATTGAAATAACAAATTTTGCTTTAGAAGTGTGCATTTAACTTTGGTATCATTTTTTTTATTGAATTCAATGAAACATCATCCTCAAGAAAGTACCTCCTTAACACTACTTTATGTGAAAGTAACAATTAAATGTTAACAATTAGCCATTTTTTAACTTTCTAAAAACATAAAAACATATTTTTGATATGTGTAATGAGCATTGGTCAAGTGAGACAAAAAAGTGTCTTTTAAAACTGATCAGCATTATTATTTCATGATAATATTTTGACAAAAATGCCTTGAAAATCATAAATTTGTCTCTAATTCTATTTTGTAAACCTCACAATATTTTGTTTGCATTGTATCCCCACATATCCCCAAATCCATTGATAGCGTTATGACAATAGTTTTATTGATTTTATTCCTTGCAAATATGTATATGCATTATGCTTAGATACAAGTAAAATTTTTCCATTATGTATTGTAGAGACAATGTTTAAAAAATGAATTACAAAGAATCAAAGTGTATTACTAGGTTCCATCTAATTGCATTTTTATAGCAACTTGATGGATTTTTTACTTGACTTAAGATTTTACTGTGAAGCCTAATTTTTGTTTGAAGCTATCCAAATATATTATTAATAGGATCAAAGGTTACAAATTATGCACATGTTTTATGTTGATTAATTTGTGATATTTAGTGTTGCTAAATACAGAAAGAATAAAAGAAGATTGCAGAGAAAATAGAGAGGGGGTAAACAAAGAGAGAGGAAGAAATAAAGAGAGAAAAAATGATAGAGGAAGAAAAGACAGAGAGTGAGAGGGAGGAAATGAAGATGAGAAAGAGAAAGAAAATAAATTGATAACTTTTGGAAATACTCCTTTTTCACCCAGGGGAATGACTCCTCTCAGTTTATTTCATACCACCAGTTTACAGATGTCTTTTATAATGTAGTTTATTTCATGTGAGAGCCAGTAGTGTTTTTGAATTGTGAAATTCTGCATTCTAGATTCCTAGGCCCTCCCATATAAATTGCTCTTTTCAGTATTTTTTTAAAACTTTCTGGTTAAGGGGGGGGGGGGTCTACTTTTGTAGTCCCCTGAAATTGCAGTTTCTGCTTGCAATAATACATTTCACACGTTTCCCTCAGTTTTAAAAGAAAATTCATGCTAGTGTGTAAGCCTACAGTAAAGGCTGCTGGTCGAGAATGAGACAAATTTCCCTTGTCTTGCGAGTAACAAATATTCTTTGCATTCAGAAGATGTATATGGGAGGAGAATCGATAATAACAATAATAATGATGTTTTTATTAATAATATTAATGACAATAAGGATAATATTAATAATGATAATAATAACAACAATAGTAAAATTTAAATAATAATACTATTAATTTAATAGTTATAATGATAATGATGATTCTACACTAATAATAATACAGTGCTTTTATTGCGCATATCACTGCTGGGTTGCATCTCTATGCACTTAGAAAGAAAGAAATAAAAGGTAGAAATAGGTGATGTAAATGCCTGACTTTAATTACTCAGTCAAAATGCTGTTTGAGCAAGCTTGTATATTATGTTTTAAGGAGAATTTCAACTTAAAACTTATTACTCTGAAAATCCAACCATACATGCTTCAAGAGATTCTTTCTACTGATGCTACCTTCAAGGACTTTATATATTCTTCAAATTTGGTTCATAGATATAGAACATGAAAGAGAAAATATAATATGACCTACAAAACGTAGCTTGAATATCGTGAATTGGTGATATGCCTACTTTAATTAGACAACATATGGAATCATTACGAATAAAATATGCTGGGGTAAACAATAAGTGTAGAAATTTGATATATTTTATTCTCTAGCTATCCTCCTTTTATATTTCCATGTTTTCTTTTTCTTTTGTTTAGTTTTTTGAGGGGGTGGGGCAGGGATGGGGGGTCCTTGAATTTTGGGGACCATTATGCCAGTGCTTGAAAACTAGGATATTTTGTTAGAGAAGAAAAACAAAACACAAAATATTGGTATAAAATGGCCACTTATCAGAGAAGAGAATAAGGGGCTCTGTGTATACCGCCAGCACCACCGCTCATAGTAACAAAGAATTGAGAGATATTCTAGCGCGTCAGTGCACTTCGCACTCGAACAAGCTAGACAAAAATCGGGGACTCAAAGGAACAAGCTGCGCTATGTTTCCCTACACAAGCTATGTACATAAGTTAACGCTGCGCGCTAGATAACTATATTACGCGCGCCTGGGTATTTCCCTGAATTGACTGTTGAACTCCGTGTATGCGGCATGCCCTATGCCCTGCTGTCGCAATCACGATCACGAGAGAGGATGTCTGGAATTGCACAATCGCTCTGAAATAGACAACTTGTGCTATAAATCGCTATAACTATGAAGAGTCTCGTTGCAATGTCATTTTACAATAACAACAAGCAAACGCGATCAGGGTGGTGTCGGAGAAGAAGGAAGATTTCTCAATTCTCATCTACACTCCAACCTAGGACTAGGACTAGGAGTTTGTTCGAACCACCAACCGAAGCAAAGAAAGACAGGAAGCTGGTGTGAGGTGAGCTGAGGGGCATCATTTAAAAAGCAGGGGCCTTAATTAACAAGTCGCAACAATATAACTGAAAGAAATTAAGTGAGTTGATACTTGACAGGTGATCTGAGAAATTGCCAAGTATGTAATTGGTTTACTAATCAGTTTGCTTTTCAAATCTTCATTTTTTTTTTAATGAGTAGACCCCTACTAGACGGCCTAGACCCTAGTTCGAATGTGGTTTTCTTGGCAAATTTCAAGTAGACTCTAGTACGTATACGTCATTACGGTATGATGATAGTACATTGTTCTAAATATAATCAAGAAAACATATTCCCACCTTAAAGCTGATATTCTATAAGCAAATAAATAAATTGGTACCTACGGCAAGCATATCTTATTTATAAGTTTTTCAATTACATTATAGTATATCACCAAAAAAATCTGGCTACTCGAAATCCCTAATTGAAATGTCGAAAATATCCGCCTCTCTTTGCGTAGAAAATCAGTCACGGCGCTGGTCTTCTAATATATGACATCACGTCCGGGAAAGAGTATATTCACGTACCGGCCGGATGTTCCATAGAAAGCATGTGCAGAGTGATACGATTTTCTGCTTATTTTTGTTTCAAAGGCTGAAAAGTCTAATAAATCATAATTCTAAGTACAATTCTTTGCCTTCCCCTAGTACTTCATAGTATTAATATCAATTCCCCTTATAAAAATATGACATATACATGCCAACGATGTGCTATTAGTTGATATTTTCACCATGTAATTTTTGTTTTGGTGTTGAAATCTGCCCAGGCACGGAGCGAACAGTAGCTGTCTGCCCATGCACAGTTCATTACCATACAGCGATCTCCCGATGGTTTCTTCTTCCTTTTTCCCATGTATTTCGCCTTTCTTGGCCCTGAAGATCCTTCATCTACCAATTCTGACACCGGTAGTCAGGGGCAAGTCTTTGTTAGTTGTTGTTCTTAGCTGGCAACGTCGCTTTCATTCTCTTGCAATTGCCGATAAACATAATAACTAGCGCACGTACGTTCCATCACAAGCAAGCAGCGCCTAGAGCAGTGGCTTGGTCTTACCTCCCGATTCTGCTCGCTTCACGAACGTTCATGCAAGAGCCGCATCACTCGCCAAAATATTATAGAGGAAGCGTGCTTGCATGATCTCGTTCAAGTTTGATATTTTACAACATAAAATGTTTAACTGGTACTGTATCCTTTTTTGAGGCAGTCACACACATCTATAATAAGTACTATCGTAGTTCTAGGCCTATTCGTTTTACAAAACTGCTCCTGTACCTTATCTGATGACAAGATAATGCATCCGCCTATTCATACGTGCATGATTTAACCTTGTTTCCAAAGCAGTAAACTCGTCTTAAATCTCTACCAAATAGGTGAATATGAGGATATAAAAATAAATCAGCGACTGGAAAATGTTGCTTCGTTATTCTTTATCAAATGAAAACAGAAAATCCATCAAATATACTCCTTAACAACAACAAATCTAAGCTCTGACAAGATAGCATTTACGTAGGGATATCACTGCCATTCACTCTCACTGAGCCCATGAGTCCCGTTCGTGACATCACGGATAGAGGCCTGACTCTACATGCACTTCCGGGTTTCAGACTAGATAGTTTGGTAGAGTTTACTCGCATAACTTCACCATTCTAAACTTGTTTTTGTCAGTTGGACACCATTTAGTGTTATTCTGGGGGTTAAAAGCTTTCTATTGATGTAATTATCTCAATATTTGGGATTGTCTTAGAGTATCAATTTTAATACTTAATGATTGAATTGAACTCTATTTGTTTCCAATCACAGTAAAAATAACTTTGTACATTAGGGAAAAAAAAGGAGAAAAAATAGAAAAGACATGATTAAAATTTAAATCTACAAAAAATAAAGTACAGAATGGAAAAAGGTTCGTCCATAAAAGCCACAGGGGCTTGGTGAATGGACGCACCCTGATCACTCTGCTTAATTGATAAATGTAATGAAACTTGAAATCATAAATGTGGAGTAGATTGGTAGGAATAGTAACAATAGTTGTCTCATCATATACGTTTGGCTATTTAGCTTTAGGTAGCCTAGCAAAATGCAGTGGCAAAGAAAGGTTGCATCTAGAACGCAAAGCGCATAATTGTTGAAAGTCATAATTTTATCACGCAGCTAGAGGTAAGGCTAGACCGAAAGTTCTGTCTCTTTCGTTCGTTAGCCTCTGATTTGGGTAGGGTCGGCTCCTCCTTGGTAAATCGATCCAAGTAGAAGAACCAGTGATAAACTGATACTTCATAATTGATATTAGAAGAGCCTACCCTACCCAAATCAGAGGCTAACGAACGAAAGAGACAGAAATTTCGGTCTAAGGTAAGGCCAGGGCATTACTATATTTTGCAATTTTTGCAGTTTTTTTCCAAGATGGCTGCCATGCTAATTATAGCTGGCCAAGCCTATTTATTCACAGATATTGTGCTAGGTGAGTATACTGATGCAATGTATGACAAAGCAAATGATTTGTATAATCACTTTAGAAGCTATTTACAGTTTTTAAACAAAATGTATATCACAGACTTTGTTTTTCTTTTTTATCTTCTTCTGAATAGTAAATAGCCTAGTTTAAAAAAGGAGGCGGCGGCGACCAAAAAGATGGCGGTTGCTAGGCGGGGACGAGAAACACTTCATTTTTGTTATTTGGCCTAAAAGCAAATCATTAAGGATATGGAGCTTGTAAATGCATTTACCCTCTGGATGAGGCTCAATTTTTTCAGAAGTTTCTTTGTATAAATATGTCTAAAAAGAACTTTTGATCAACAAACATCACTAACTATTATGAATTTTACCTTGGTATAGGATTAGAGAGAACCTGTATTAATCATTGGTGTTCATGTAGATCAAGACCTACCGGTAGTTATATTTGATTCCTGTACCCATTGATCATATCATCAAATATTCTATATTGGGGGGAAGAGGAGATACAGTCATCAGACACTAAAATAAGTACAGTTTATAAAAAGAAGGCATTTAAACAAAATTAAGATACACTGATAATCTGAATTATGATAAAAAGGGAAGTCATTATAATGGGAAAGATTCAAGGAGAAATGCCAAAATCATTTGGATCAATTTCAATGGAAAACTGGAATTAAGATTTATGTTTAATACACAAAGAAAGATAAGCTTGAAATTCTGAGAAGAAAATTGAAGTAATTAACTTACATTTGCAAATAAGTGAATCATAGGCTGGTAATCAAGTATTTGGGTGTCATTGTATAAAAATAATGTGTGGAAAAAAAAAAATCTGTGAAGATCTTTTAATGAAGAAATTGAGAAATCAGGTCCAGGACACTAAAATATTAAGAAAGTTAAATATTTACCAAGTAGCCAAGCTATATCTACTTAATGAGTAGTTTGTTGTATATCACTAGTTACGGTGTTCAACTTCAAGTAAATAGCTTTTGAATAATTTATATTTTCATAGGACTTACAGGGCTGGTCCTCTTTTCTTTCAAAAAGAAAAACTAAACAAGCAAGAACATGGTGCGACGAGAAGGAACTCGCTTTGGTGTTAGCACTGGTCACAGTGTGAGGAGATCGGTCCAGTCTCAGAAGGCTGTCCATTCTAGTCAGAACATTGTTGTGAAGGCCACCGCAGATGTGATGCTCAAAAGAGCACAGAAACAGGCATCGGCTGTGGTTGAAAATCATCTGCAGAACAGAACATTAAACCTGAAAGGTAAGTTATGAAAGATAAATACTCATTGTTTGTTGTTGATCAACTTCTTTTTCTCAGAACTAGGATTTATTTTGATTTACTTATTTGTATGACATTTTTCAGTGTATATATGTCTAACCTCAAGTACCGGTAAACTATATAGTTTGGGTTAAGTCATGATGTTTTTCTGAGATTTGAGGAGAATTTTATTTATAATAGAAAGCCGAAGAGGATGTTTGTAATTATTATACTTTTTCAAATCAAAATCGCTGTTTCACTTACTGTTCACAAAAATATCTCTTTTGTTGTACAAGCATACTTAATTTGACCATTAATCATACTGCGCTATTTTTATTTTGTTTTTGTACAGGTTTCAGTAATGAAGCAGTTATTCCATTTTCCCTCAACAAAAACAAGCGATGGGAGGTCATTGATGCTCTAAAAAGTGACATTGGAAATGTCTGCTGTCATGGCAACCGCATCACAGTGAGTGAACATCATATTGGTGTTGGCAACCCAGATGATAATGACTGCACCGCTGTCTACGATTCCATGTCAGCAAAGTCAAAATGCTCTCCGAATAAGACGTATGCGAGGGCAGCTGATCTAGTCTTGAAGGAGACAGAGCCATCCATCGACCAAGTGGCAGCAGATGACAAGGAATTTGGAACCAAGAACCGGAGAAGGCGACAAAAAAGGAGGGTGAAGGTGGATAAAAGAACTGGCATCCAAGATGAGGTGTTCGCAGTCAATGTTAGCTATGCCATTAATGTGGCTGCACCGAAGCACACTTTGTACACATTCCCAAAGAGAGGCAGATCACATGGAATGGACGATGGCGGTGATGAAAATATTGGTAAGTCGTTTGCATTATTGATCACTTCTATATTGTCCTCTCATGTGAAAATGTGTTTTTATCCTGAATTATTATAAATAACAGCTTTGTCAGATAGCCACATAACTACATTGATAGAAGAGTAGTTCCCTTGATGTAAATGCACCATTTTTTTTTTTACATACACATGTATTGTTTAAGGAACTTTAGATATTGCAATGCCATAAATTTTTACAAAAAAACAACGTGATTTATATATATTTTTCATATTGTTGTTAACAGTCCTCCAGACAACCAGGCAAGGAACAAAGAAAAGGAATAAGAAAATATCACGCGACATGTACGATGACCTCGACTCTCTAAGAGACTTTGATGCAGAAGAAGTCAGCTACTGCAGTGAAGAAGATGACGACCAAGAGGTGACAGATGAACCCAGATGTATTCCAAGGTCAAAGGTCACAGCTGCCTTTGGAATGTTTGCAGTGGCAGCAGATCAGCAGACAGGATGTCCCATGCCCAAAAGGAATAGTCGTCCTACTCAGGGTGCATGGACCAAAGAGCACATATTCCAGACTGGGTTTGAAGAACCTCAGGAATCTGGAGGAGAGACTTACTTGGAGGTAGAAGACAATGCTATTGTAAAGCTTTCGATCTCAGCAGACAACCTCCTGCCCGAATTCCTCCGAGGCGAATTTGCTGAAGATTATCAAGAAGCCTATTGCTCTCCTCAGCGATTTTCTGTCGACATCACAGATAGAGTCATGAGTAAAGTACGGGAAATCTTAAAATATGGGAGCTATGTGTCAGATACTCTGTGTTCAACAGGATACCAGGTTTTCACGTTCTTCTCTCTCCCAACGCAAGAAGCCTGTCAACAATTGGACATTTCGGCAACAGTCGTTGGAGAGCGATTTAATCAGATGGATGCTGAAAAAGTCCTCTACGGATATCGAGATGAGATCAAATGTTTGTCAGATGCAGTGGACAGGATTGCAGAAGTTGTCGCGTACAAAGTAAAATACAGGTGAGTAGGGTATTTAATGAATTGAATGTTGTATCAGGGTATGTGAGTTTAAACTCACATATCCCTGGTTGTATTAAGATAAATATTATAAAGTTAATAATATTACATATACAGGATTTTGACGGGGCTTTCATAAGAATATAATGCAATTATGAAAGTACCTTCTAAGAAGATTGCCCATCCTGGTTATAACATTACTTCTCATCTAGAAACAATTTCCACAGAAGGTCTTGTTCTGAATTCAGTCATATTTTCTTTTCAAAAGGATTCACTCACACAACAAGTCAATGATAGATCCACAAATGCTTTTCAAATGAATAGGAATGTAGATATGAGTTTATGATGTTGGATTGATTGTGCTTTGAGTATGAAACCAATGTGACTCAATCTGTTTGGCCAAGTGAACTGTAACTTGAATAAAAAAAGGTTTTTAAGATGTTTTCCACTTAAAATTGAAATTATCTGGACAAAATATAATAATTGAAGTATAAACAGGCGATATTAGATGACTTTAAAGGTAATACAAAGTTTTGGGAAATTTTGAAAGTTGGGTGGATAGTGATTCTTTACAATTTTGATATATTAGGATGCCCCTGTGGATGTATTATAAGCACTACACAAATTAACCCCTTCAAATAGCGCCTACGGCCGTACAATGGTAGCTGCGACCATGAAAATCTTAGAATATGTGGTTGTGATATATAATTTCCAAACAGAAATAGCTAATCGGTCGATTTTAGTCAAGAAACATTGTTTCATAGCTAAAGTGATATCTTGACCTTGAGAGGGAGCTATACAACATAAAGAGTTTATTATTTATAATTTCATAACTTTAGACTCGATTTTTACCGGGACAATGATCAATGAATATTGTAGGAATGCATATGCTTCCAATATGTTAATTTGAACAAAATTCATGACCCCATACCAAAACTTTGTAATACCTTTAAGATATAGGGAGGTATCTAACAGTTTTATGATATAAATATACATGATTACTTTGATTGCTGGGATTAATTGTTTTTTATTTCTCCTTTCAGGTGTCAGAATGAGGCTGAGCTCAACACGTCTCATCAAAACAATAAGGCGAGAGGTGTTTCCCTGCCTACTATTGGAAGCTCCTTGAATTGGGAAAGTGAGACTGAGACACAGTCACAACAACAGATGTGGAAACAGGTAGACGCTATAGCTCAAGCTGAATTGATTCATCATTTTGGGGGGTTTTGATGTCAAAAAGGAATCATTATTGTACACTCTGAATTTATACACTCTTGTGGGTTAATTTGACAAATGTGGAAATGAGATAATACAGAAATACACCAATTACAACAAAGACTTGCATATGATGTATTTCTTATCAGTTAATTTGAATATTTCCTATCCCATGTGTTTATTCTTATAATCTCCATGTAATTAGCTGCAGCATGTCATACTGCGGAAGGAAGCTGTACTTGTATCATCAGAAAATGACTCTGGTTACACATTGTGTACCATCTTTTCTTTGTGATTTATCATTCTTCTTCTTCTTCTTCTTCTTCCTCATGTGTTGGAGTCAGAGGTCAGCAGTCAGTCGCTGCAGAGACATCAGTATTGAGATTCTAAGGGTTCTCAACAGTGCAAACCACTCTTGGTGCAATATAACCAAGTGTGGGGGACTTTAAAAAACCCAAACAAGAGTCTTTCTGACAAGGGTACTGACAAGTTTGATAAGTCTGTCAATGCATATTTCAATGTGCACAATTTCTTTAGTCTTGACTTCACAAACCACCTCCTGAGATGCCACAAGGCCATATTCCACTCCATTTAGACCAAAGTTAAACAAAATCTTTTGTAGAAGTCTGCAAAGTTTTGAAAATATTTGTCTAACTTCATGATTCCTTGTAGATTGTTACATATGAGGAGGAGAAACGTAAGGAGGAGAATACCAGTGAACAACAGGTCCCTGCACTCTATGAGGACCATGAGGGCGCTTGTAGGATCTGCTTTTCGGATGTCTCAGCGACGTTTCCTGGTACTTGTCTACAACCATGCAACCACTTGTGCTGTGATGAATGCTGGAAGGGATACCTGATCGCCAAAGTGTCGCAGGGAAATCCACATATCACCTGCCCAGTAAGTCAAGTAGATTGTTTTGTTTTTTAATCTTTGACTACTGAATTCTTCAATTGCCATAGGCTTTAACACAGGAGAAGGCGCGTACGCGGGTGGGGGGGGGGGGTTTGGGGGTTGAACACCCCCCTTTGGTATTTTTATGTGTGTAAACCCCCTATTCCTAAAACCCCCCCCTTCAGATTTTTTGTTTTTTTTTTTTTTTTTTTATTATTAAAAAAAAAAATTTAAAACAAAAAATTATGCCCATGGCTGACCTTAAAAAGGTGACCTTACCCCCCCCAACAAAGAAAAATTTCAAATTTTCAAATTTCCAGACCAAAAAAAAAAAAAAAAGTGTCCTCTTACCCCATCATTAATTCTGACTCATTAATATTCATCTTCTCCAGTAGAACAATAGACGCAGTGAGCACTATTAACTTATTTGATACATGGTTCCATTTCTCATCTATTGAGTGTAATTTTTGCTTTTTCATGTATCTTGATAAATATATTTTTAATGTGTTTTATTTTCACTGAAAAACATATTCATGTGATTTCTTACAATATAATCTGGGTTCTTTTCTTCATGTTTCATATTTAAACATTTGTGTTATTTGTTATATTCTTGTCAGCAATGTGAAGTAAATCATATATTGCCTGATTTTAACATGATTATACACTGATGTAAGCCTTCTCTTATTTACTTTTTTGAAGGAATTCAACTGTAAGGTGCCAGTTGACCGAGTGACCGTGATGTCTCTGGTGCCATACAAGCTCGCAACTTTCCATCGGCAGCAGAAGATCAATGCTACGGTAGCTTGTGACAAGCATCTACATTGGTGTCCTAACACTGGATGCGGACGTGTGGCTAGATTCACTGATGTTACATCAAAGGGAATGACCATCACTTGTGAATGTGGCTTTGTCTGGTGTTCCAAGTGCATGCAAGAAACCCACTGGCCGGCGTCCTGTGTCCAAGCTGCTAAATACAGAGCAGATAAGGCTATTGTCTGTAAGTGTACACATCCCACCTTTGGTTGCACTACCGTAATTAACGTTGTATTAACCACACTTTTTTGCCGCCGAAAAAAATTCAAATTCGGGGGTGCGTCATAAACACGGTACACAAACAAAATAAAATAAAATTTAAAAATTCTTCTATTACACGGCGTACCACAAGGTTCTATCCTAGGTCCTCTACTGTTTTTTAATTTACATTAATGATCTTACACATTCAGCTGCATCTCGCAGTTAAATGAAAGGCCTTCCCGCGTGGGTTTTTTAACACGGACCTGGCTTGCTGCCGACAGGGCGAAAAAGAGGGGTGCGGTTAATACACAAGGGCGGTTTATACACCGTTAATTACGGTACACATGCTTCTGTGACAATTGCTTCAAGATCCATATCCTACACCAAATTCCTAACTTCAACCCTGGATCTAAACCTGAACCCTACACCTAATCTAAAACCCAATTTCAACCCTAACCCTATATCTTTGATGAAATAAAGCGTGGAGCAATTGTTGCCAGAGGAATATCTGATCAATCACAATATATTCTGCTTTGTTGTTGCATGATCTAGATGACATTCATGCCTAAAATGTGTTTTACCTTATGATTGAGCAACTGTGAAGGTGTTTTATTTAATGGAAGGTGAAAATATTAGCTATCTCAGTTTTTTTAAATCAAAGTATTTCAGAATATTTCACATACCGGTATTACTAAATAATGTAATGTTTACTGCCAAAATGTGTAAAGAGATATACAGCAAAGAGATAATATAGTAATGTTAATTGTTAAAGAGTTTTAGCACAGGGTATGTAAGTCACATGGGCTGGCCAAAAAGTATCTTATTTTTATTAGGTAAATAATTTGCTATTGCTAAATATTTCAGAAGGTAATACATTGTTCTCCATGTTGTATTTTTTCAGTAAAGTCTGTGAATAGAGAAAATGAAAGCATCATTGACGAGATCAGACACAAGAACTGTCCAAAGTGTAACAATCCAATTGAGAAGATTTCACCGGGCTTCTGCGATGTAATCACGTGTTCCTGCCTATGCGCTTTCTGTTGGAGATGTGGAGCACTGAGTTCTGACCATGATGTTTACAAATGCACACAAGCAACACTTACTCTTGAGGTAAGTTTTATATATAAGTCAAGTACATAGATTGGATTGGCCTTGGGGAAATCCATTCTATGAATCAATATGCAATGTGCAAATAAATTTGCACTTCGCATTTGCTAGTTTAGTCAATAGTCTCTTTTTACAATGAATTAAGCAAGGACACATCAGGTTATTACGGAATAGAATTATTGAAGTTATGATACAATATTTTTTCATAGAATTAAAATATGCAGATGTTTTCATTTTTGTGGAAATGCTTTACGATAAATAACATTAATGGAAGTGGTCTGCATTATTCATTGGGGTAGAAGATTCAGTCAACATTTTCCCCACAATTGTTGTGTAATTAAACTTGTTTTTATAGCACAGAAAAAATAATTGTCAGCACTCAGCAGACTTAAAGGTAAAGACCAGTTATGGTCATGCGATTGCATTGTGAAAGAAACGTTGTGGAATCGATCAGAAAAGGTTGATCATCTAGCATCTAGCTAGCATCTGCAAGGTTCTGGAATCATCAAAATGATAAGAAATTTGACCCATTCTTCGTAAAGTTACAAGCACTATACACAGAAAGATGTATATGGGACTACCCTATATCTCTCACAGTCCATGAGAGAAACAAATTTACCAAATATATGAATTAGTAGGCGGTTTCCCGGCAAATTTTTTATCATCATGTATTAGTCAAAACATATTCTTTCACATGATTGGTATGAGAGCTTCCATTTCATTTTTTGAAATTGGGGCCTTTCCAATACTGGTCTTTACCTTTAACATAGTAAAAATAGGATTATCTATTTACTTTTTTGTCTTTCTTATAATTCAAGTTGATTCATGAAAAATTCATAATGTATGTGTTCATGTGTCATGTATGTTTAGAAAAGATGGGGAAAAAAAGAACCTTTTCCATGTTTTGCAAAAAGCAAAACCAAATTCAAATAATTTGATTCTACTTTAAGCGTGTTTAGGTACAGGTGTAGTTAAGGCTGTAAAATACGATGTTTTTCTTGATACAATTTTTTTGGTGGTAATGTTACAGATCTTTGAGTTTCACAAACAAACTATGGAGCATGTATACCAATTCTCAGTAATGCACCATTTCAAGAGATCAAGAGTCTACAGTTTCAGGAGGAGTCAACGGGCTCACAAACTGGCCAACAGGGTGGTAAGTACTGATGCTAAGACAGAGACTATATTTGAGCTATTTTGGTCTAATTCCACAAGTTTAGCTTGCCTGGATGGGTTATTACAGATGCATTTTGGCAACAATATGACCTGAGATCTTTTTCACTAAGTATTCACAAGAACTCTTCAAGGAAAGAAAGGATTGAAATGAAGAATCATATGCATTGACATTTTTCTGTATTGAAGGGTCTGTGTAGTTATTCTGAGTTTTGTTCAGTATGCAGCTGTTGTACACTGGTTATTTGCCCAATATGTAACTCTGTGTCACCTAGATTTTATAGGGAATCATATTCTAATTATGAGCTTAACCTACCAACCACTTTATCTAACCGTCCCTAAACCTAATCCTAACAATATCACTAAAATATAAAACCTAAGTTTAACCCTAACCCTATATATCTTTCACAAAATAAATCCTGGTACAAATGTGAGGTCACTTTTCATTATGAAAACATAATGACATTAAAAGAACAACTACATGTCACAGTAAATAAGTAATTTAAGATCTATTTAATAAGTCATTTAATAACTGACATTATACAACTCTTGAACATGTCATTAAAAGGTAAAACAATGCCTCACACTCACAGATGGCAGCATAAATACTATGGTGTGATGTCTTCTTTTCTCCTTTCCTTTGAGTCACAAATCATTTCAGTGGCATGGGTTCATATCCCACTGCTGCCACCGTGACATTAAGGAACAACTACTAGTTATGATATATAAGGGGTTTCAAACCATCTCATAAGGAAAAACTGACACTAACAAGACACTGCTCATTAAGGGCAAAGGTCATACAACTCTCAAACATATTACAATTAAAACAGTGCTTTGCAAAGGACAGCATAATACTATGGCGTATAGACAGTTATATGAACCTTGTAATGTGATTTGCTTTCTTTAAACTGCCTAGACCAGTAGACCTATTGCAAATATTTTCCCCCATTTTTTGTTTTCAGGCTCTCGCACTAACCCTTGATAAGAGTTCAGAGGAGTGCGACAGACAAGCACCTAACTCAACACCTACAAAGGCTGCAATGTTTTCCCTGCTGAGAGGTGCTGAATCTGGGATGAAGCTCTTGGAAGAAATAAACGACTTATTCAAGAATTCTTCAGATTTTCTGCTGGAGGTAGGCCATGTACATGTTTTACGGAAAGACAAGTCACCCAATCGGAAAATGAGCCCCAGTCATAAATTTTTCATTGGGATGATGACATAATCTTGCGGGAAGGAGTCCAGAATTTGTCTCTTCAAAACTCATATCACTATAAATTGTTTGTTGTTGGTGTTGTTGTTGATTCTTTTTTTACAAACATGTAAAATGCCTCTGTTGTTACAATATAAAAGCAGCAACAATTTGAGGCACTCCGGATCTTTCACATTTTTAGAGATGTCGGGGGTTTATCAAGTCACTATTAATACATAAGTTAGAAGTGTTATTGTAGAAGTCATGAATGTTTCTTTTCCATAACACCAAGAACTTTCAAGTAAAACAGACTCGTAAATTTTGCAAGTTGTCTAATTTTTCAAAAGTTTTTTTGAATAAGTTAATCACAACCCTGAAGCTTTATTGAAACAAGTATGTAAAAGCTTCTTGCTGTGAAAAAGGCAAAATTAAAGCATTTTCTAAATTGTCATGTTGCAAAAGATTCTGAATTTTCAGTAATCAAAACTCTGATGTCACATGTAGATTACAGACTATTGTTTACAAACATATTGTAGTGGGTGAAAGACGTCATTTGTGGGGGTGTCATGGTATAGTGGTTCATTTACTTGATTCTCAATCCAAGGTCTGAGGGTTCAAATCCCAGCCCAACCAAAATCCTTTGGCAAGACATTAGTCCACATTTGCCACTCTCTACCCGAGTGTAAATGGGAAGCTGGCAATTGGTGATATAATAATAATTGCAGTGTCATCAGAAAGAACAGCATTGATATTATGATATTATTAGTATAATAATATGAAACATATTATGCAGGATTGCAAAATAATGTAGTTCCAATGCCTCAGTCACACCTTTACGTATTTGGCTTGCGTATTTATGGCAAGCCGTTTTAACATTTGTTCCTTTTTCTTGATATCAAGAAATGATTTTCTGTTGTAAAGCAATGGTAATTTTAAATTTGAATTCTTGATATCAAGCAATAAGAAAAAATGTTAAAACGGCTTGCCATAAATACGCAGCAATACGCAGCAATACGCAAGCCAAATACGCAAAGGTGTGACTGAGGCATGACTGATATAGCTCAGCACAAACACAAATGTTGTTCAATGTCAACTACTAATACATCTGTTTTTAATTGCAGGCATACTCTGTCTTGGAGTTCTTAGAAATCCTTCAAGAGTCTTCTCCTCCATGTGATCTGAAAAGACGGCTGTACCAGCATAAAACAAGGCTGGCTTTCATTTCTCAACAGGTGGATGATGTAAGTTTTACCTTCTTGTGAACATTTTTAAAGATAAACTTTTTAATTAATAATAAATTTTGTAATCATGATGATGATAGTTCGTTTTTTAGTAGTATAACACTGCAAAACCTCAATGGACTATGTATGATGACATGTTATGAATTTTAAAATTTTTATGTAAAGGAATTTACTTTTTCTTATGCACCATAGGAGCAAAAGCAATAGCAATGGATTTAATGTATTTCTAGTATATCACTATAGATCTGTAAATCAAGGGATTATCATTTTATCAGAGGATTACTATTTGAAATAACTTTTTTCCAAACAGATCTTGAACCTGAGGATGTTGGATGTTAGGGGGTGTGTGGAGAGAATCAGGACGCTCTTGGACAATGGCAAGAGCTGTCTGTCTTTGGTAGCCAAAGTAGCTTCTGATCTGAGCGACATGAAAGAAGTTCCAATCAACCTTCCTTTCAAGGAGTATTAGCCACATGAAAGGAGATTTCAGTGAATCAGAGTACCATATGCACTGCATGTCGCCGCCATCTAAGAGTATATTTTCAATGCCGCTATACTGATAATAATAATAATAATACCAAAGATTTATAAGGCGCCAAATCCACTTGACAGTCAAATGCTCATGGCGCAGCTTGTGCAAAAGATGAAATACGTACATGATACATTTATACAAAGTGCAATAGGAAAGGTACAGACATGATCCAATTGATTGCAGCAATCAAACCAATTCAGTGATCCAAATGATCCAATTAAATCAAATTGTGTACTTATACTAAGCCATCAACTATTAGAATATTTTCATTGTAGTGGTATAGGATGGTGCAACCAGGCTGTGCCTAAAGACATTCCTTTATATAACTATCTAGTATGGCTCTTCAGTTTTTATGAATTATTGACGATGTAGTTTTTAGCAAATACAGCAACATGAATGAAGAAGCAATGCTGCTGAAATTTACTGAGTAGGTGTGGTTTAAATTTCCTCAAGATTGTATGTGTGTGGCCTTATGTGCAGTCTTTGCTTTTTGTCCATGGAGGTTTAGACAGTGGTTTGATAATAAATTTAAATTGAGACCTCCTTTGGGAATTGAGACCCAAATGTCGGTCAATAAAAGAGACAGAATTCACTATTTCATTGTCTAATGGCTGCAGCAAAAGATGTTGGCCTATTCTGATTATAGAAACTTTGGCCATGCCCTGACATCATTTAATCAGAACGTTCTGGGTTTTTTTGTACAGTAAAACAAGATATTTGATTGAAATTTCTAACACAAAATTCAAGATCCACCCCCTCCCCCCTAAACTTGATTTGATATCAACTTTAGCCATGCCCTGGCATAATTTAATCAGAATGGCACAGTCCTGGGTTTTGTTTGTACAGTAAAACAAGGTGAATTACTAAAATCTCTAACACTGAATTTGACCCCACCCTCCAATCACTTGATTTGATGTATTAAAAGTGTTGTATGTCACTTAAATAATTACTGGATACTATCAGTTAATTTTGGATTTCCCACATATGTGAACACTTTGAGGTTATTAGCTCTATTTCAATTTCAGTACTTCATTATATTACTGTTTTGGATAATAAAGATTCACAGAGTTCATTCTGCCTGGTGAATATATCTCACAATCATTGTTAATCATATGCAGACCTGCCAACCAGTACGATTTAGTCGTATTTAGTACGATTTTTAGAAGTAAATACGACAGTACGATTTTCCTCAATAAAATACGATTTTTTTTGTTATTATTTTTTTAATAATTAAAAAAAAAAAATTTTTGGTGGTATTTTGTGTGTGTGTGTGTACCATTTTCAATGGCAAAATGCCCATTCTGACCTATAAAGTATCCTACAAGCATCTCACATCAGCAATTTGGGGATGTTCATTGGTTCATCTAACACACCAGTCATGATGAAATCATGAATATTCAATCAATGATCCTTTAAAAAAATTCTTCCTGTATGTAGGAACTGTAAGAGGCATTGATCCGCGTAACAGTCCGTGTTTTTTTTAAAGAATACAACTTATGTCAGTAAAATACAACTTTTGGGATTAAAGAATACAGTTTTTGAACTTTAGAGGTTGGCAGATCTGCATATGGAAGTTTTTTTTCGCATTATGTAATGATCATGCTACATGTTATGTAATTAATCCTCAGTAGAATACAAAGTTGAAAGGTATTATCAAAGCATATCATATTGGGTGATAGTTGTGTTACCATTTACATGAAAATGGCAGATCTTAAACGTATGTAGGCATATTGGCCATCTGTTTATTATCTTGCTAAATATCATCAAAACTTTATTATAACAGACATAAAATAATTCGGTTCTGTGAAGAATTTACAATGTGTAAAGTTTGATTGGAATTGGATTTAAATAGTATATTCATTATTTCCAGTGTCTTCCATTCTTGAGTAAATAAATTCAATTGAAATAACAAATTTTGCTTTAGAAGTGTGCATTTAACTTTGGTATACAAAAAAAATTAACACTGCTTTATGTGAAAGTAAGAATTAAATGTTAACAATTAGCCATTTTTTTACTTTCTAAAAACATAAAAACATTTTTTTGATATGTGTGATGAGCATTGGTCAAGTGAGACAAAAATGTATCTTTTAAAACTTATCAGCATTATTATTTCATGATAATATTTTGACGAACGGATGCCTTGAAAATCATATATTTTTCTCTACTTCCATTTTGTAAACCTCACAATATTTTGTTTGCATTGAATCCCCACATATCCCCAAATCCATCGATAGCGTTATGACAATAGTTTCATTGATTTTATTCCTTGCAAATATGTATATGCATTATGCTTAGATACAAGTAAAATTTTGCTATTATGTATTGTAGAGACAATGTTTAAAAAATGAATTACAAAGAATCGAAGTGTATTACTAGGTTCCATCTACTTGCATTTTTACAGCAACTTCAACCAGATGGATTTTTTACATGACTTTAGATTTTACAGTGAAGCCTAATTTTTGTTTGAAGCTATCCAAATATAAGTAATAGGATCAAAGGTTACAAATTATGCACATGTTTCAGGTTGATTAATTTGTGTTATTTAGTGTTGCTGAATACAGAAAGGATAAAAGAAGATTGCAGAAAAGAGAGAGAGAGAGAGAGAGGGGGTAAACAAATAGAGAGGAAGAAATAAAGAGAGATAAAAGGATAGAGGAAAAAAAAAGACAGAGAGTGAGAGGGAGGAAATGAAGGTGAAAAAGGGAAAGAAAAAAAGAAATTGCAGTTTCTGCTTGCAGTAATAAATTTCACACGTTTCCCTCAGTTTTGAAAGAAAATTCATGATAGTGTGTAAGTAAAGGCTGCTGGTCGGGAATGAGACAAATTTCCCTTGTTTTGTGAGTAACAAATATTCTTTGCATTCAGAAGATGTATATGGGAGGAGAATCGAAAATAACAACAATAATGATATTAATAATATTAACAATAATAATATTAATGAAAATAAGGATAATATTAATAATGATAATAACAATAATAGTAAAATAAAAATAATAATACTACAAAAAAAATCTGCATCACCCCACACTTACATGGAGGCCCCGCTTAACGTTTCTCTAATCAGGTAGAGCATAGCATAAATTGGCGTGGGGTCTAGAGGCGAAGCCCCGGCGGGGGTCAAGGGGGTCAAGGGGTGGAGCCCCCAGAAGCTCAGAGGTTTGGGCCAATAAATTACGGTCTTATGAGCATATTTTGATACCTTATTTGTGACACTGACAGAACAGAAATTAGTGTGGGGTCCAGGGGGCGAAGCCCCCAGAAGCTTAGGGGTTTATACATTAAATTACCGTCAGATGAGCATTTTTTTTATACCTTATTTGTGACACTGGCAGGTCACACATTGGTGTGGGGTCGAGGGGGGCGAAGCCCCCGAAGGCTCACGGGTTTAGGCCAATAAATTACGGTCAGATGAGCATATTATGATACCTTATTTGTGACAATGGTAGGACACAACTTGGCGTGGGGTCCAGGGGGGGAAGCCCCCCGAAGCTCAGGGGTTTAGGCCAATAAATTACGGTCAGATGAGCATATTATGATACCTTATTTGTGACACTGGAAGGACACAACTTGGTGTGGGGTCCAGGGGACGAAGCCCCCAGAAGCTTAGGGGGTTATACATTAAATTACCGTATAGGCCTATGAGCATATTTTGATACCTTATTTGTGACAATGGCAGCTCACACATAGAAAAATCGCGACTGATCTCCCCTACCTTTCTCCTTTCTCTTTTTTTTCTTTCCCTTCCCCTCCTCTTGTCCTTTCCCTTCCTTCACTTTGTTTTAGGTTTGCTGGGGGAGGCAAGGGCCTTTCGCCCTCCCCCATCCACACGTTGTTTGCGTGATTAATCGCAACTGTTCTCCCCTTCTTTTCTTCCTCCTCTTGTTTGTTCCCTTTTAGCTCTCCTCTTTCCCTTTCTCTTCCCCCCCCCCCCATTTTTTTTTTTGGGGGGGTGGAGGAGGAGGCAAGGGCCTTTTGCACCCCTGAACTACAACTTGGTTGGCGGGAAAATTGCAACTGATATCCCCTTCTTTTCTTTTTCCTCTTTTTTCCTTCCCTTTATTTCCTCTTTTCCTTTTTTCTTTCCCTTTCTTTCCTTCTCTCTTATTTTTTGATGGGGGGGGGGGGGTATTAGCTGGGAGGCTAGGCCCTTTCGGCCCCCCACCCGATCTCCTTCTTTTTCCCCTTTTCTTTTCTTCTTCCTCTTCCTCCTTTCCCTTTCTCTCTTCTTTCCCTTTCCCTTCTTTTCCTTCTCTCTCTCTCTCTCTCTGTTTTTGCAGGGGGGCAAGGCCCGCTCGCCCCCCCCCTGGATCCGCGCCTGAATTAGGCCTACTTAGGACCTACATATGGAATGATTACGAATAAAAGATACTGGGGTAAACAATAAGTGTAAAAATGTGATATATTTTATTCTCTATCCTCCTTTTATTTCCATGTTATCCCTTTTCTTTTTCTTTTTCTTTGTTTAGTTTTTTGAGGGGGTGGGGCCGGGATGGGGGTCCTTGAATTTGTGGGACCATTATGCCACTAGCTGCTTGAAAACTAGGATATTTCGTTAGAAGAAAAGAAAGGAAAAAAATATCGGTATAATTAGATGGCCATGTTGTCAGAAAAGAAAAGGGCTCTCATCAGAACTCAAAAGGTTGGCTCTTATTAGAAGTAAAAAGGGTGCTTATATTAGAAAAGGAAGGGCCGGGGAGGGGTAAAAGGAGCACTTTTATTTGTAAAAGAGGGCATTTATTTGGCTTTCTTGGCTTGAAAATGTATATATATATGCATTTGATTGTACTACAGGGTGGGACAGTGACTTCATTAGTTCTGCCATGAATAGTCTCTATGATCGTCCCCTGACTGTCTATAAAAAGTTGTACATGGTCATGAGCTTCCCATTTTTATCTCATTTGTATTATTATCGCATCTGCACATGCGCACATGCATATCGATATCTCGTAACATGTGGATATCGATGAGAGCCGATCCACGTAATGTTTTCAACTGGGTATCACGCAGAAATCCTCTTAAAACATGTGAAAACATCTCTTTAGAACGATTAATCAGTGGTGTGACTTTTATTCAAAGGATCTTTTTGGAATTATAACTATGGACAACGACCAGGTTTTTACTCCTCCTCCGGAGGCTCCAGTTTTTGAGCCATCGGAGGAAGATTTCTCAGACCCCATCGCTTACATTGCCAAGATACGGCCTATCGCGGAGAAAACTGGCATCTGTAAAATCAGACCCCCACCGGTAAGACGGTCGATTATTGTTCGAATAAAATTCAATTTTCACCTACCACTCTGTCGGTATTTGTGTTGTGACCATTATAACATGTTAGACAGTCTTTAGTTCTACGGTAATCTTGTCCAAACTTTTCATAGACTTGCACAGTTTTGTACTTACACTCTAAATTTTAAGAATTGTTTATTCAGGCTGTCCACCTCATCTGCCCATAGAGTGTACGTTTCACTAGGGGTGCGCTGTGCTACTGCGTGCAAACGCTCCCTAGTCTATTGTTTGAACTCGACAAATGTGATGCAACGACTTTAATTCAGAAAAACATTCCTTCAAATAATTTGATATCGTAGCTCAAATATCGAAGAAAGGGGGAAGATAGTACCATCAGTTGATAGTCAAATAGTGTGCTGACAATAATATTGTGTTCATTTTGACTGCCCACCCCATCTTTATATGAAAATGTTCATCCCCATGAAGCAGTCTGAAAACAGTTCTTCAGACATTTTGTTGCAGTGGGTTGGACAGATCAACAGTATACATGCAACACAACTGTCTGAAATAGCAATGCTCTGTTTCACGGGAATTGAGATATTCTAACAAACGAGCAGTATTCTCAAGCACAAAATTCAAAATCTAATTCATTAGCATTTCTTGTAGAAAATGAGGATAATTTATTTTGGTATTTCTGTGTTATCCTTCAAATAATGACAAAATTGTGACAAATTTGCTCAGACAATATGGCTGCCCTGCTGCCACAGCTGTGTCATGGTAATACAAATGGGTGCATGTTTGGCAATATAATTTTTGGAAATAATTTGTATTTTTCACACGTCATTGGTAAAAGGTGTTGACCGGGGCACTAATTTTTCTGTAGAAAGAGACTAATTCCACATATTCAATGCTTAATTCATGTGAAAATGCCAAGGCTTGAAGGGGGAAAAATGCTGCATGCTGCACACCTAACTTAGTGCTGTTGCCTGATCTCCTACAGATAATTTCACTGCCTTCTCAAGTTTCAAATTTAAATTTTTACTCGGGCACTGATCCTATTCCTATATGTGCTATGACCAAAGACAATGTCAAGGTCAAGGACAAACATGTATCTTACAAACATTGAATTTGAGCCAAGATAGAATGCATCAAAATTGTAATTTGCTTTATCTCTGTTTATGTTATTATTAGGATTGGGATTTGGGAAGGTAGAAAATATTTGCAACATAAATCATTTGTGGTTTATATATTATCAGAAGGGGGCTACACAAACTAGATAAGAAGACAAAGGGAACATGAATGATCAGAAATCATTAAATTTCAAACTGAATGACTGAATATTTTCATAGAGGTATAGAAATTCAATCTAGATCTACATGTACATGTATGTCCGATGACTAGTTGGTATCTCTAGTCTTCTACTTAATGTAGGTTCTACACTGATTCTTGGTGCACCATTTGGAACCGGTATTTTGCCAAGCGTTGAACTTATTAATTTTGCATACAATTTCAATGGTAGGCCTAGACTTTATAGCATAAATGGTAAAAATTTAATTGTTCACTAAAATTAGCTTTTGTGAACATTTTGTTTTCTATTATATTTAGGAATAGACTCTTGAGTTGATTTTCAGAGGATCTGTTGAAGATTGGCACATCTGGCTCCTGTATTATAGAGTTACGATTGATTCAAATAAATCGCAACTTGAAACTTATTGCAAGTCTGTGTACTTAAGAAATGATAGTTGCGATTAATTTCAAGTTGCGATTGATCCGGATCAAGCACAACGTTTTTTTTTTGAGGGGCCCACAGCCCCACGTCTCATATGGTAGAGGGTTCTAAAGCTACTGTACATGGGTCCTGACTCCTTAAGCTACGCACCTTGCGAATACGTGCAATGCGCCAAACTTTTGATGTGATTGAGCAACGAGAATCTCATTGATATTTGCCAAAAATAATCAGTAATTTTCCTTTACTTTTGTGTGAAACTTATCATTAGTTACAAATTGAGGTGAAATTCCCATCCATCAGCTTTAAAAAGTCAAGATTTACGTAGCTTTACGACCCTTTCAATTCGGCCACCAAAAGTGACAAAGGCCGCATCGATAAGATTTGATATCATGTTGAAAATGTGTGTTTTTGACATTTGTTTGCCGTAATTTTTTAGCTTCATAATATGAAGAACCTTCATAATATGAAGAACCAATAGAGGTAGAAAAAATTTGAAGAGACCACTGAATAAAATGACAATATTACTGTTGAAAATAAAGTATGTAGCTTCTGGTCCCCGATCATACATTTACATACACAGCACATGTCCTCATGGCATGACAACCCCAGGATCAACTCTAGATGGACTTTTGAGGTAGTATTACCGGTAGGCTAGGTAATAAAACTTATGAGTTTCTCTTCCCGGCCCGACTCCTTTTTTACCACTTATCCTTTTTTTCAAACTATTTACTATTCAGAAGAAAAAAAGAGGCTGTGGAGTACATTTTGTATACGTACAAGTTAGTACTTAGTAAATGCAAAAGGGCCCAGTTTTTCGTCAATTTCGTGTAATGGCAGGAATTCCGCAAGCAAACAGCCCAAATATTGACCCTTTTAGTTGCAATTTTCGAAAATCAGCTTAAATCTGTAAGACTGTAACCGGGGTCAAATTTGTTGATATTGATTTAAAGAGATAATCACATTATCTTATTTTCCATGTCTAAACTTGTGAACAGCAACTTGGGTGAATTGTTGACCTTTGCTTACACCATTCGTTTTACTTGAAGTTGAAGACCATGAAATCTTGAGGTGAATTTATACCTCAACATATTTTTTAGTTTTTTACATCATCCACAAAAAACAAAATGTTTCACTTGTCAGCTAAAGCTTATTTTTCCATTTTGAACACTCAATTTAAAAAAAAAATTGTTGTCAGTAATTTATTCAGAACAGTATTATTATTTGCCTTTATCAAACTAAAACTCTCACCTACATGTATACAGTTTAGATTATCACTAGTATCAGCAAGTAATTATCGGCTTGTTACAGATTAAACGGCTGGAAAGCAAGAAAATATAAAATCTCCATTTTTTATGATGTAGAAAATATGTTGAGGTACAAATTCACCAAACTTAAACCCCAGATTCCATGATCTCCAGGGTAAAATTCAAGGGGTTAAGCAAAGGTTAAGAAGTCATTTAACTTTATGTTGGTCTGACATGGAAAATACCTGGGTAATAGATTTAGAGTGTGTATGTACATGTATGTACATGTACTAGGTCTATGTACCATTCAAATGTTTAAAACAAGAGAAATTACCTTGAATCGCAATTGTCATAATTCTGGAATTATAAATAAATGATGGTAATATAAGGAAGTATGAATGTCATTCATAGGACCTAAACTGCTGAGACTTTGTGGCAAGTAAAATTAATTTCAGAATATATTCGAGCGTGAATAAGATTTTTATTAATTTGTCTTCTTTCCTTAACAGGACTGGCAACCCCCATTTGCTGTTGACGTTGAAAATTTTAGATTCACACCACGTATACAAAGACTGAATGAACTTGAGGTAAATATACATGTAGAGTGTAGACCAACTCTTTCATTTAAAAAAAAAAAAAGTTTTACACACATGTATACCTGCCTAAGAATTTAATATGAAGTCATTTAATAATGTAGTGTATGAACTTTCTTGCTTAATATAAATAGATTATAGATGCAATGCACATTTAGTTTCAGGCAAATGAATTTCAAGGGGCTGTTTGGTGTGTTTTAAAGTGAGCCCTCTTGTGGGCACAGGGAAAGACCTGTGTATTAAATATACCGGTATGCTCTTATTTCCTTTTCTGTTGAGTTGTCCATACACTGTACATGTACCTGTACCTATACAGGTAGCAACATAAATTATCCAAAATGTAATTTTCCGGGCTTTTACAATTCTCTGTAGTCTTCTCCTACATGTACATATTATACGTACCGTACATGTATAGTACTTAACAAAATTTAAAAAAGATATAGTGCCGGTATACAGAACATGTTCATGTACAATGTATATCTGTCATTTTTTGTCTATTTTTTTGTTTACATATTTCCATGAACTCTGTGTTATCTGATTCCTTCCTTCAAAGCGGTGATTGACCTACAGTGTATTTTGATATGAAACAAAATGACTGGATTAATGTTAGCTACTGAAAGTAATGTGCATTACAATATTTGTGTGTACGTGACAATAGGCACCTTCTGTAAGTCTAAAGTCCATTTTGATTGTGAGTCGATCTCATGACGCACAAATTGTGGCACAAAGTGTAATTATCCATTAACAACAGTCACTCTCAAGGAAAAAAAATTCAGCCATGTACATGTACATGCAGCGGTTTTGATTTTTTTTTAATTTTTTTTTTTTTAGGATGTGTTAGATTCATACATTGTTCCTAAATTTAATTTGCAATGTGATTTTGCATATATTTTAATCATTATTTAGGGACAGATTATTGCTCAAATTCCATTTACACATGTAGGGCACTTGATGTTTTAAGCAAATACCGGTATATCAAATCTAGTATTGTTATGGAGGTACATTGTGTATCTAAAAATATAAGAGTGAATTTGTTAGTACTTCTATTAATAGATGAGTACAGGGCCCCGTCTTAAAAAGAGTTTACATTCAAATCAATCGCAAGTCCTCCAATCGATCGCAAGTTTGCAATCTCCTATCTTGTATGTACATAGTTGTGATTATTTGATATTGATCACACATACATGTACATGTTAGTTGCGATTGATATCAACTCTTTGTAAGACGGGGCCCAGATCTATACTGATTCTCCTATCAATGAATACCAGTACATGTCTAGATGTTTACAATATAGCCCCGACCGTGTAAAAGACAAAAAGTATCTTCATCCCATACATGTACATGTTTGCTTATAATGTGAATGTATGTACTGTGTCATGTATCATTGATTATAAAGGGATAAATGTTTTCAATCATATTTTTTGAAGGGAGTATAAATACATGTTTGTCTGTCTGTCTGTGTTGTTATGTTTGTAATGTATTAAAAAAAAAAAAATCTTTTCTTTTGTTTATGACAGGCTAAGACAAGAATAAAGCTTAACTTCTTGGACAGCATCGCCAAGTTTTGGGAGTTGCAGGTAAATTTTTCGACTGATAAAAGTTTTAATTTAATCATATTATGCTACACTGTACATACAATGTACATGTATGTGTTGTTATTGTTGTCTTTACACTGAGAGAAAAAATGTAGGAGATGCCTAGTAAAACTTTCTTATTTTAAAGTTACATTGTACAGATATCTGTCTCACCGTATTTGCCGGCGATAAGGGCGCAGCGCCGCATAGGCCGCACCCCCACCTTTGACATTTCGTAAAGGAAAATATTTTAAAAAACACGAAAGGAAAAAAACACACAAATGGATCAAACAAAATAATCATAATTTTCTTGTAGAACACTATTTTGCCAACAAACTGATACCAAAATCATCAATATTCTTATAAATTTACAGGAAGTTTACCTAAAAAATGATTGTATTTTTAAGCTAGTACTGTATCGCAGGCAGATTTGGTATCCTACAATGTACATACATGTACACCCCTACCACGATATGCGGTGTAATACGAAATTGTGACTTTGGCTAGAAGCGCAGTTGCGTTGCGCGGCAGCTAGCTCCGTAACGGTCTCTTCTTTTACTTTTTAGCGATGCAATGGCACAAACTTATAGATCTACCGGTAAATTTTGTTAGAAAAATAACTTATGAAGTTTATTTTCGTCTTCATGTCAACGATGCAACATAAAATTGTCGGTAAGATGTGTGAAGTTATTCTAGAAATGTCCTGTACCATTGTATAGTCATTGTAGTCCCATATTTACAAATGGACGTGCTGTTTTGACCGCAGAATTTTTAGTTGTTGCGCATTGGCCGCACCCAGACTTTTTGATATTTTCTCTTCCGAAAATACTGCGGCCTTTACGCCGGCAAATACGGTATTACATTTTTTGGTAAAAGAATAATGAATAACAGGTTATGCTCTTAAACAGAATACTATAAAAAAATTGATTAAGAAAAACATCACTGTATTGTACATACTAATACTTGTTGCAAAAGGACACAATTTTGTAGAATAAGAATTCAATTTGGGATGAAAATGGGAGATGACTTTGATTTGTTGGGTGTGATACTATTATCATGAATACAGACTTCATTGTTACTTACATGTGTACATGTTCTTTTATTTGCAGGGTTGCAGGCTCAAAATACCTAATGTGTGTGGCAAATGCTTGGACTTGTACAATTTGAGCAAGGTGGGTTTACCTTTATTTGAACAAGAACTGATGTAGATGTGTATAAACTTCATTGTTTACCGGTATTTGTTTTTATCTTATGTTTTGGTCTATTTTTTCATTTTTTCTTTTTACAATATAATTTGTGCATTTGTTATTGCTGAATATGTGAAGGGTGTACTAATTACATTTTGTAGGAGGTATGAGTTTGTTTATTTGTTTTTATCTTATGTTTTGGTTTATTTTTTTATTTTTCATTTTACAATATAATTTGTGCATTTGTTAATGCTGAATATGTGAATGATGTACTAATTACATTTTGTAGGAGGTATGAGTAGGCCTACATGATACATTAATCCATGTATCTAGATTGTTTTATGGCATGTCATACATATGGTACACAAGTAACCTAACATGGTCATGGCCTCATGGGTGCTTCAAAGGGCACATGTGCCAGGCCTAGGCATCCTAATGAGAAATGTGCAGTTAGAGCCTTAGAGGGCATGCTCTCATTAAGAAGGCTCTGTACTGTAGTGAAGACGAGAAGGGACAATTTGCCTTTGATGTTTGTCAGTCATATGATGCATTAAGTTCAAAGAAAGGTTACTTTCCTCCAAAGATCATGAGACCTACATGTACCTCATTGCTAGATTTTCATCACATACCGATACATAAAGTCTTTCCTTTGATTATGGAATCATAATAGCATATTTGGTAATTTTTCAAGTTTACAACATTTTTCAGCAAAGATTATGTATTGAAGCCTTACAGGGATATGGTAACATTGTTCAGATATGGGAAAATGGTACCAACTCAAAATATGTGGAGTGTTCATATTGTAAAGAAGGATCATACATGTAGTTTTGTTTAATGTACACCGTTTTGGAGGAAATAAAAATCTTTTATACATTTTAGAGGGGAACACCTGCATATTTAAGCTGCATTGAGGAATACTACATATACATGTATACAGTAGGTCAATTTTATAAATTGTATTTCAAAGGCCATGCTGATTGCATCATTGGTCAATAGAGTGGTGAAGTGTGACATCATAAAAAATCTATTTTTAGAATTTCTCAATTTTGTCTTCATTTTCTGAAAGGGCATTAAAAATAATGTCCAACTGTCGAAAACCTTGAATGAATAAGTTTCCTATAGGAACTCAGTGTTATTTGCTCTGGTTCCTAGTTGTTATGAACCAGAGCAAATAACACTGAGTTCCTGTAGGAAACTTATTTATTCAGATGGTCATATCTCAGCCAATACTTAACAAAGTCAATTTGTTTTCGACATTTGGACATTATTTTGTATGCTCTTTCGGAAAATGAAGAAAAAATTGAGAAATTCTAAAAAAAGACTTGTATGATGTCACAGCTTCGGTACTCTATGAGGGAGGAGATTAACTTGAAAAGTTCTGTTTGACTTTGGACTGATGAATGTCAAGTACTTTCAAGTGGTTTGTGTGAGGTAGAAGTACAAATTGCTTAAAGCACAACTTCCTGTTTTAGGTTGGGACAAGAGCACTCGTAATAGATGCATTTTTATACACGTACACACACCCTCCATGCTGAACAAGTTTAATGTATTAAATGCAATTTTCAAGTGAAATCATGTTAAACTGGATTATACAATTATTGTAATATCATGACAAATGTGTAGTTGATGGTTGAAAAGAAGGGAAAAAAGAATTCTTATTTCTCATGCATGATAATGGAAATCTCAGAAATTACATTAAAAAGAGACAGCATGGTGTTGTCAAAGGTAAACTCCAGCATACTATTGAATGATATGATTAAAAGCAGAACAATCCGAGAAACGTACAAATGTATTTTAAACAGTTTTAGAAAAGAAACAAAATTCTTCTTCCAGTGTAAGTGCTGCTTCAAGGTGATGAAGATAAACAAGGAAATATTAAGAGTCTTGGAGAATATCAGTTAAAGGTAGGCGTTACTACTGCAGCTAGAAGGGATTAGACCACACAGCGAGCCATCGAGGTCACTGTGACAGGTGGCTATCTCATTAACTCAGCTCTCATTTAACATAAGAAAAAGAGGATCACGGGGGACCAACAGGCACCGATTTGGGAAGTTTTCTATATAGAGGGAGCAAGTAGCTACAAGTAAGACAGTGTGCCTTTAAGATGTTGAATTGTTGATTACATGAATGTGTATGTGGAAATGTTATCACGCTTTCAATTTTTCAATAATCAAACTGGAAAGAAAAAAAAATTGTGTGAACATTGATTTTGTTAAAAATGATATACCGGTAATGAAGGAACCTACATGTACATGTGTACATGTACATCTATCATGTATGCAAATATTCCTTTTCATAGCAGAGGCCTTTACATGTAGTACATGTAGTATACTCAGTATATACATTGTACATGTAGGTGACTGGATAATTTTGGCCGGCATGAGGAAAATGTTCGTTCTAAAGAGAGAAGTGTAAATTCAGAACATATCATGCATGCATAAATAGTGATTGATGTTATTCCCTAGTGGAAATTACAGTGTTGATATTCTACTCTGTACATGCACTTACATGCAAACATGCAGTCACTACTGTGCATATGTACATGTTATGCAGTGCTCCCATAATCCAATGCCTCCTGCAACCATCGAGTCATAAAATACACGCCTAGGGGCATTATGCTTGTTGTCAAGAACAAAGAAGGGTGAATGACCTAAGCTGTTGCTAGGATACTATCTTCCATATGAATTGCATTCATGAGGCAATAATTGGTCACTCTGACATGTCCATCACCTTTTCAAATGGATCCCTGTTAAGTCTGCAGTAATATTGGAGGATAACAAGTAAATGCAATTTAGCTAAATATGTAATTATTTTGTTGCTCACAAAAATGTAGTTATTGATTCCAGGTGGACATGTAAAAATCAGTAACTTTGTATACTGCAGTAGACATCAAATGACAAACGTGAATATGATTACAGTGTAGGCATCGTCATCGAGCTTACTTGATATTGATAAACACATTACATACATTGTAGTTGTTGGAAGGTTAATATTAAAGTGGTAAAATCCATGAAATATGGTTGCAACGCTTGTTAACATGTGACATGTGTATGAAAGAACAAATGGATTCTTTTAACCCTAATAAGGCCGGGGGGGGGGGGCCATTATGGCCCCCCCCCCCTCCACGATTTTTCTGATTGTTCGAGAACGCATATGGATGACGCCTTGCCGCTCGCTGACTTTTTTCTTTAGAGTCTTGCGCATCTTTCAAAAAAAAAACAAAAAAAAAATCGGACCTATAGTTACAAGGTCACGTGACCTTTTGTCTTTGCATGTCAGCCCGAAAATCGCTCATTTTTGTGATTTGTGTACAAAACATATGGAAATGTCATTTTTCCTAAAAATAGATCAAACATTGGTTATTGGGTCTTGTTTAAAGTTTAGGTGGTTGTTTTGGGAGTCAAAATAGTTGAATTGTAGGAAGAAATGAAAAAAAAAAAAACAATAACATAAATAAGTTAAAAAAACAATGAAATACATAAGAAATTATCAAAACAAGAGATAACATAAGGAATAAGCTGGCTCTTCCAATTTTTTTTGTCGTATTATTGTTCCAAATGGTCTAATGAATATATGTAGTGAAAAAGAATGCGTAAATATGAATAATATAGGATTTATGGGTAAAAATGTGATTTTATGACGTTATTTGCATAAATTACCATAAATATGCAAATGAGGGATTTTTTTCAAAAAATTGAAATTATCATATTGTTCAATACACTTTACTTGACATGCGTGCAAATTTTCGCGGAGATCGGCCGTTTTACGGCCGAGATCTTAGGGGGGGGGGGGCCATAATGGCCCCCCGGCCGTAGTAAGACTTCAAATAGCCCGGCCTTATTAGGGTTAAATGGGTCAATTATTTCTTCTAAGAAAAGAAAAGTGAAAGTCGTTAATTTATATCAAGTCATTTTCAAGAATCTGTGACTTCATTTTAAGGTACATGTACAGTACTATTTATGAAATTATATAAGTGACCCAAGCAATAATACCTCAAATTTCCAGATTAATGCAGCATTTTATGGAGCTGCAAATATGCATCAATGTCTGTGTGCATGTGTAACATATTAATCTCCTTCAATTTTGATAACAAAAAGAAAACAGAGTGCGACCCCCCCCCCCCCCCCCCCCCATACATGGCTTCTATACTGTACACCTGTTACTGCATTTAATGATTCGTTTTCCCTTCCTGCTGATTTGCTCTTGACAGATTGTTCAAGATGAATGTGGATTTGAGATAGTGTGCAGAGAAAGAAAGTGGAGCAGGGTTGCAAACAGGGTAAGTTGAATACAGTAAACCATTAAATACAATCATAGAATATACAATATGCAAGATAGTCTTATAGTTTTTATCCTACCTTACAGTATTGCTTGGAATAAAGTAGACACTCTCACACTGTGTCATGTATGTGTGTATATGTGTGTATATAATTATAAAGTGTCATGTAATTACGCGGTTTGCAACCACAATTGCATGAAATATGGATACAAATTGTCTGTATAACTATAAGCTACAGTGTAGTAACTGGAAGAAATGTTATTTTCCTTTTTTAAATAATCTCAGTCAAAATATCAGTACATTTGTGTACATGATGATTTTTTCATTATCTATTTCAACACAAAGATACTGATACTCTTTAACCATTTGTTGTACCCTACTTTCAATGTCTTGTGTTTGTAGCTTCACTACCCTCCAGGTAAAGGTCTTGGAATTCAACTCCTGATTTTTATTTTAAACCATTTGTTAGTTGTGTCTTATTTTCAATGTCTTGTTTTTCTAGCTTCACTACCCTCCGGGTAAAGGTGTTGGAAGTCAACTCCTGAAGCATTATGAGAGGATACTCTGGCCTTACGATGTCTTCCATTCTGGAGCGTCCTTTGACCAACCAGTGGTAAGTTGTCATGGGGGTTGATGGGTTACAGTACAGTGTTATGTATGGTGCCATCACATGTACATGTACGTGTAGCCTTTATAAGGGCTCAGCACTATAGGGTACAGGTGTACATGGGCTCCAGCATTCTAACTCCAGACCCACCAAATTTAGAAATTTAAGCAAGAGTTTAAGCAAGAGTACAGACTCTAAATTTTAAGATGGACCCCTGTGGAAAAAGTTAATGTACATCCTGCAGCCTATTTATTTTTCTTCAACAAGATATATAAAGATGGAAAATAAATGTACTTTAAAGCTTTGAATAGGCTACTTTCAAACAAGTTTAGAGAAATCAATACAAACAGTGAAACAATTTTGAATGTTTGATTTATAATACCTGGTACGTGTCACGTGTGGAACTACATGTATGTTCTTAATAAAAACACCCTTGTATAGATGAATGAATCACATAAATTAGTGAAAAGAGAGAGGATCTTAAAAATTCCCAAACTTTGCATTCATGTACTTGTATGTCCTTCATGTTTTTTCTTGATTGTATTTTCCATCAGCAACCACTACCAGAAGGTGATGCAAAGGACAAGGACTATGTACCTCACGGGATTCCATCCAGACAGGCCATCAAACCACCTTCTACAGGGGGATACAGTCGCAGGGTCAAGAGACAAGCACCCGAGGTACATCCTGTCAACATTTTCTGTACTCTTTTAATGAACATTCTCAAAGTGGGCTTATAACATTACCTTTTCTTTATATACAGTGTATGACTAAATTTGCTGAAAGGGGGGAGGGGGGGTACTTTAGAATGAAGAGTGAAAAATATTTTAATATTTTTTTATCACTACTGGTGATCAAAGTATTTCCAATTAAATTTAGCCAATGTTATGTTAAATAGATAGGAATTGTATAGATACATGTATATCAAATCATACATGACTTTACATGTATATTTCAAATAATATTCTGCTTCATGCAAGTAGCTTTTTTAAAATCATAAATAGGAACATGATATCTGTTCATTGACACCATATTTACATTTCTGTTATCCATGGCTTCATCAAAAGCATTTGATACCAGATTCATTGAGCAGTTCCTCGAACATATACAAAATAAAATTATCCGTGAACACTGTAGTGTTCCCTACTGTCTCGTACTCCACAGGAACCCCTGACAGTGGACATCAGTAACAACCCTGAGCTGAAGAAGCTCCAGCTCTTCGGTCCTGGACCAAAGTTTGCTGGACTGGGCCTTGTGGCCCAGCCAGGAGAGAAGAAAGGTAGTTTTGACGAAATCCCCATGATGATGAGCCCCGAAAGAAGTTAGTTTATCCAGTTATTTTCAAAGAGTTTTCCATTTTATTTATTCTATTTTACACCCCTTTACTCACACCTGGTTGTGGTTTTGACTAATATTTTGTTATTATTACCTAATCCATTCATGTTGCAAAGGTTACAGGGTTTGCAGTCAAATGGCTGAAAAGAGAGCTTGAGCTCAGATAACTCGGTGTGGATGGTTGTGTTTGTGTGGGGTATACCATTGTATAGTAATCATGAATGATTCTTCTTCAAGTAGTAGCTGTAGAATAGTAGAAGTAGATGCTGCTTTACATTGTACTATTTATATTTTATTTTTTAAACTGCAAGAATGAGAAATCAGCTATTAATCAATATACACATTCTAATCATTTTGGTGGTTGTGGTTGTGGTGATAGTGGTGGCTGCCATGGAGGTGGTGGTGATGGTTGTTGTGGCCCTAGGTGAGTAATGTTCATAAGGTGGAGGTGGTACACTTGGTGGTTCATTGATTTACTTTACTCACAGTTCCAAATACACATCAGGGTTTGTGTTTTCATGTGATCATTAAATCTTTCAATATTTCTTCAATTTGTTGATGAAATTAACATTTGTTTTTACATACCGGTAGTAGTAGACTGCCTTTGATGCAGGAGACATTTTGTAGTAAGTTCATCCACTTTCCTGTCCTATTGTCTCATCTGGATTCTGAAAGAACTATTTTAGACATGAACTTAATAATTATAATGATTATAATAATAACGATAATAATAGTAATAATGATAATAATGATGATAATGATGACGATAATAGAATATTGATAAATAACAACAATAATAATGATAATAATAATAATAACAAAAATATTAATAATAGCTCTTGTAGGCGGTAAATATTTTTTGACAGTTGTTTTAAAGTTTTCAAGAGCACATCCCAAAAGGTTAGAACTAAGCTGTAATATATGAAAGAGGGATGTTCCTTTGTCTACCTGAGGAACTGTATATTTTGTCCGCTTTCTTTGTCAGTCATGTTCATAGTGATAGACTCTAGAAACGAATTCTTAAGATACAGATCTTGTCCCCTTGGCATTCCTGTCTCAAATGAATGATCATGAGATAGCCAACTCAATTCCACTGTCTTGGTGTTTATTATCAGATGGTTTAGATGGATCCTGGGCCAAGCTAGATCGTCAGTCTAGCACATCTGAGCAAGACACTAAAGAATCCAAGGGAACCCCCAAGAAGACTCCCAAGTCCTCTCCAAGAAAGACTGCGCACGATCTGGCTGCTGCTAGCTCCAATATGCAGATGAGGGCTAGGACAGGCGTCAGTCTTGTAAGTATTTATACCTGTGCTCTAGTAGGGTGTTCATTTTATTTTATGTTGTCTGGAGATGCCTTTTTCCCCCATTTGGAAACTAAAGAGCAAGAAAGAGAGCCTAATCCAAATAGAACAACAGTATACAGTGCTGATTGAAAGAAAGTGCCAGCATGATCTGCCTTTGAATTGTACATGGATAGTTAAAACAGTGTCGAGCCATTCTTTGTGAGACCTGCCTTAAAAATGTAGGAAAGTGTTTAGGATTACTTACCGGTAATAATAACATGTACATGTAAATGCTTACAGCCTAAGTTTAGAGATAAAGTCGAGTTCTGGTCATGAGATTGCATAGTGAAACAAACGTTGTGGAAACAATCAGAAAAGGTTGATCCTCTAGCATATAAGTATGTGTGTGTACTGCAAGGTTCTGGAATCATCAAAATTATAAGAAATTTGACCTACCGTAGTCTTGGTAAATTTACAAGCACTGTACACAGAAAGATGTATATGGGACTACACAAACATGTGACGTAAAAATCTGTCCCGATTTGTATGATGTTACATGCCATATTTAGAATATTAAGGCATTTGAAGAGCCATGCTTTTCAGGGAACATTTTTGTAATCTGATGTTCTTCCACAGTTGCATAATAACAATGATAACGCTCAAAAATTATTTTTCACTGCTTCCCAGAACTCAACCTTCTCTTTAATAATCCTCAGATCACTTTTCTAATGTAATATGCATGGAAATACAGTGAGTGTTTCATGATGGATGTTTAGCATACTGGATCCTGTGACAGTAAATATATCTTTCTTTCTTTCCTGATAGATTGAGATGTATATGTGTCACACATGTGGGCGTGGTGATGTCGAGGACTGTCTCCTTCTCTGTGATGGGTGTGATGATAGCTTCCACACATTCTGTCTTATCCCTCCTCTACCAGAGGTCCCTAAAGGAGACTGGAGATGCCCTTCCTGTGTTGCCAAGGTAAATGAAGATGGATATCAAATTGTGGAGGATTTCTTAAAATTATGTGAGAATGTTCTTGATGTGCAGTTTAAGTCATGTATCAAGTTTAGTTCTCATGAAAAAAAGACTTTTTGATTATGAAAATATGAAAGTTAATCAATGTTGTGATAATTCATTCAAAAGAGAAAATTTAAATCATTTATAATTATTGTAATGAAAATATGGAATCTGAAACTCGGTTAATAATTATCACATTAGGGAAACAAAGAAAACAGAAGAAGATTTGTTTTTTGGTAAAGCATAAAAGCTTCATATCATACATATATTCCATGGTGCACTGTGTAAGAATAATAAGAATATCCATACTGTTAGAGACTGGGAAGAGTATTTAGCCTCCCCCTTTATTTTTTTTAAAGAGAACTCACTTCATTGGGTAATTTAGGTATGCCATGTAGGTTGGCCTATATGGTTCAACCTACTGTGCTACAGACAGTTAACGATGCTAGTTTTCACCAATCAAGACTTTGCTTCTTTTGACAACAGGGTCTGAGTAAACCCCAGGATCCATTCGGTTTTGAGACAGCTCGCAAAGAATACTCTCTGCAGACATTTGGAGAGAAGGCTGACCAGTTCAAGAAAGATTTCTTCTCCATGCCTGTCCATGTAAGTTATATTCCTTCAACATTCTTCTCCATCTGTTTCTGTTGTTTAGCACATTGCATCTTGTGGACTGGGAAATGGAGTAACTGTTCTCGAGAAGACTCCAGAAGTTGAAAAATAGTCATATGATGTGTTACTTTTTCATTTAGATTATATGGGAGGATGACTGCTGAGAAGAAAAATGATGAAACATTTCCTTGAAGGGACTTGGTACTGTTGTTCAGATGAGAGAAAGTGGTGCTGAGGTAGTGACTTCAATGCTAGATGTACAATTAAAGATAATCTGAAAGTTTGAGTGAAAACGGACCATTATTAATGATATAAATTGGGAAAAAATGATCTGATCTATTCCATAATTCTCCCAACTATATTATTACAACTTAATTACATTTTAGGTGAATGGAAATCGTCACAAAGCAATATATTGGCTCTACATACATGTACCATTCCAGATATTTAAGTGTTGAAAGATTTTTTAAAGCCTGTTTTATGTTTTTTTCATGGAAAAACGGTTGAGAAAATTCAAAAATGGTTGGGAGAATTTACTGTTAATCACTGTTTAGAGGGTGTTGCCCAATGACGCCTTCAAAGAAAACCATAGATATCTGCGTGGTTTGAGAAATTTTTCAATATTTTTTGCATGTCAGAGGGTTAGTACAGTAGAAGGAATATAATAAGTAACATTTTATACAAAAATTAAGCAATTTTTTCATCAACCTTCAACAATGTTACCAAGTCACTTTAATGATAATGAAGTCATTAAAAATCTTCACTACTGTGTTTAATACACATTCAAACCTGTATATAAATACTATTCAAGCAAAAGGTGATGGGCAGGCTTTATAGGCAGGTGGCCTCTCTGTACAGATTGACACTGAATTAGGTTTGACTGCCTGCATACAGAAAGGGCTTACTAAAGTATGCCAGAGTGAAAATTATTAAAGATAAAGACCAGTTATGGTCATGCGATTGCATTGTGAAAGAAACATTGTGGAATCGACCAGAAAAGGTTGATCATCTAGCATATAAGTATTGGTGTGTACTGCAAGCTTCTGGAATCATCAAAATGATAAGAAATTTGGCCCAGTCTTCGTAAAGTTACAAGCACTGTACACATAAAGATATATATGGGACTACGCACACGTGCGCGACACTTGCGTTTATCTCTCACATACCAATAGATAAACTAATTTACCAAATATATCAATTAGTAGGCGGTTTCCCGGCAAAATTGTTATCATCATGTATTAGTCAAAACATATTCTTTCACATGATTGGTAATAAGAGCTTCCATTTCATTTTTTGAAATTGGGGCGTTTCCAATACTGGTCTTTACCTTTAAGGATGCTGTGTATGTTGTATTATTATAGAAGGAATACTTTTTAAAAAAACTTTCATTTTACACTTGCCTCTATTGAAACTTTTCTTCTTTGCAGATGGTTCCACCTGAGCAGATTGAGAAGGAATTCTGGAGATTGGTGCAGTCTGTAGAGGATGATGTGTTGGTAGAGTATGGGGCTGATATCCATACCCTTACCCAAGGCAGCGGTTTCCCTACCAAGAAGAGCAAGGTGGTTGCTCCTGAAGACCAGGTAAGATCTATGGCATCATACCGGTTGAACATGAACTGATTAATACATACATGTATGAAATATATACATAATTCTGAACCTTGCATGGTCAGGAATATACCATCTTTCATTTCGTATTTTGTAAATATTTTATTTCTTAATATCGTTTTATTCATCTCCGATTACCTTTAAATCAAATTTCATGCTTTTAACATTCCACTTTCAGTGTGTTCTTTGTTCACTCCTAATTCTGAGGGATATCAGTATTTAGGCTTTTGTCTGATTTCAGACCCTGTCCACGTCTCTCTTTCAGGTCTTTCCGGACTTCACATTTTGTGGAATGTATGGGGATACAAGTTGTTTGGGACCCTTCTCAAGCTAAATGGGTCATACTAACTAGAATACTTGTAAGCTGCATGTTTCCCTTTCCATATGTATAAAAGTAATTCAATTGCATAGAGCAAGTAACATGGTCGTTCATAAAGCAAACCTTTCATCTAGTTCTATTTTAATCTGTGTATATACAGTCAAACCTGTCTACAGCGACCGCCCAAGGGAAACACACAAAGTGGTCTTTGTAGACAGGTGGTCTTTGAAGACAGGTTCCTTTAGTATATGTTTCAATGAGAAACCATTTTCAAGGAAAACAAAAAATGTGATCCTTGTAGACACTAAACAGGTTGGACTGTATTTGTAAATAGAGCCTCACCGAAGCAGTGAAAGAGGGGTAGGAGAATGTAGAAAAATCTACATGTTTTATGATCAGCAATACAATGAAGTGTTTATTATATTCTAATAAGCCATGTTATGTATTGTTCAAACCTGTTTGCTCTTTCATATAAACAGGAGTACATCACTTCCCCGTGGAATCTGAACAACCTGCCCGTCCAAGATGAATCGGTCTTATGCCACATCAATGCTGACATCTCTGGCATGAAGGTACCCTGGATCTATGTGGGGATGTGCTTCTCATCCTTCTGCTGGCATAATGAAGATCACTGGAGTTATTCTATCAACTATCTCCACTGGTAAGCTTCTCATTCTTGACATCCAGGGGGGCGTTTCACAAAGCCTTTTTCAATGACAATTGACAAAAATCAGTGACAAATCTGCTGATAACCAGTCAGAAGCAAGGATTTCAGTAGCTTATAACAAAAAATGTAATTTATCACTGATGACAAGTTTTGTGAAACGCCCCCCAGGTGTTAAATTGGTACCCGATAGGATGCGACCGTCATTGTTAGTCAAACATTTTTTGAGCGTCAAGTAACGCCTGGCTGGAATGCTCCCCAGGGAGTGGAGATTGTGCACACAGTGTGAGCGGGCAAGCACTAAATCCAATGACCGGGGTAATAGTATATTTGTAAAGCGCTTAGAGACATTTGTATTAAGCGCTATATACAAACTAAATATTATTATTATTATCCATATTCTACTCATGGTCAGTCTAGATTCCCCATTGTATCTCCAGTGGTAAACTTCTCATTAGACAATAGGCCCGTATTTGAAGATTTATGAGAGTACTTTCATTTTCATATTCCGTGGCTCTGATAGTGTCTCTAATGAAGTTCACTTATAATTAACCCATTCATGTCTGTAATTTAATTCATTAACATTGAACATACAGTGTATCTTTGTCCAACCAAGTGTTTGTTACTTTCTATGTGTAATAAAGATCGCAACCTTGCTATCACTTACAGAAATCATATTAAAGAGTGAGAGGCGTGCACGAAATAAACAAGCCTGTGAGAATGAGAGAATGCAGTAATCAATGGGTTAACATTAAAACTGTATTTGCACAATCCTATGTTCCCTGAAGATTGTTGGAGAAATTGTGACTTGTATGCATGGTAATGCAGGATTCCAAGACGGCTTTTTAAATAGCTTTACTTGGCCAGATTGCCATGCTAGATCAACCCCAGTCACCTCAAACCATTGTCAAGCCTTCAGAGATTGTCTCTGATCGTGGCCCAACACACTGATGTAGGTGGTACATTCAATCTCTGATATGTTAGCATTGCTTAATTTGTTGCTCATGCACGCTTTGTTCTAGGGGTGAGCCAAAGACATGGTACGGAGTACCTGGGAGTGCAGCGGAACTATTTGAGAGTGCAATGAAACGCCAAGCCCCTGAGTTGTTTGATGCTCAGCCTGATCTACTCCATCAGCTGGTCACTATCATGTCGCCTACCGTACTCATGAATCACGGAGTCCCTGTAAGTAGAATCCTCACCCCTTGGTAGGGCAAGTCAAGTCCAAGATATGTTCTCCCATATGCTACCGACCACAGGATTGAATTGTGTATACCTGGGAGGTCTTTCACAAAGATCCTAAGTAGAACTTAACACTAAGTTGGACTTTAAATTATGGACAGCCATTGGAGCCTTAAAATGAAATATATTCAAAAGCAGAAATTCAAGTATTTTAGACTTTTTATAAATTCCACATCCAGAACATGATATCTCCTTGATGATAGAAAATATGAATTTTTGAATCAACATTTTATGCCTTTAAAAATAACTTTTACCAAACATTTTCAAAGATGCTAACGGCTTTCCATAATTTTTAAGTCCAACTTAGAGATAAGTTCAACTTAGGATCTTTGTGAAACACCCCCCTAATGATTGTCATAATGTTGATAGCTGTACTATAAATGGAATCAAACCAAATATCAATGAAAGTGAAAGCATCAATTTATATTGTGATCTTGATTCCTTGATACTTTATAATGTATGGGACACAAAATGACCAAACACCTTGGACCAAGTAGGGTGTTGTTACTATTCTGAAAACAGAAGTGCCTTGCTGAGCCTTTAGGCCACTCTGTTGCTGATAGTAACAACTGCTTTGTGCGGTAATCGGTAATACATGGCAATGCAATGATACACACAAAGACATGTTTGTATTGACCATGTGGACCCAAAATACATTTCTTAAAATTGTGTTACTGATATGAAAGGGTTATTTAAATTGTAGGAACTTAGTGTTCGATTTTTCTTTGGGACAGGATATGCCTCCAATGTATGATCAGGTGTTATGTATTACCTAGACAAAGATCATGCACAATTCTATATTCCCTAAGGATTGTTGGAGATACAAGATAAAGATCCACATATTAGATGACTTGTATGCATGGTAATGCAGGATTCCAGTCTAGCTTTTTAAATAGCTTTATTTGGCCAGATTCCCCTGCTAGATGAACCCCAGTCACCTCGAACCATTGTCAAGCCTTCAGAGATTGTCTCTGATTGTGGCCCAACACACTGATGTAGGTGGTACACACAATATCTGATATGCTTAGCAGCGCTTCAATTTATTGTGAAGGCCATATATAACCTGTGTACCATTGGATTGCCTTCATCGTGCACATGTGTTTACAACTATGTTGAACCACAAACCACTACGGTATTTGCCAGCGTTAAGGCCGCAACCCCGATTTTAACATTTTGGGTGCAAAAAAAAAAAAATTATGAAAAGTGAAAAAAGGTGCAACGCTGTAAGACCAAAGAATATCATTGTTATTTTCTCATAGAAAACAATTTTTTCTACAAACTGATACCAAACTAATATATGTAACTATGAACCCATAGTCAAGTACCCCAACACAAGTCCTCTGGAACCATAGTCAAATGCTTCTTAGGGGCCACTGTAAGACTAAGTTATGTATATCCCTATGAACATGAGGTATTCTCAGTTCTTCAGCTGCGTTACTTTTAATTCTTATTTGTTCATGTAATTGTAGATTGTGAGGACCAACCAGTGTGCCGGAGAGTTTGTGGTGACGTTCCCTAGAGCCTATCATGCAGGCTTCAACCAAGGATACAACTTCGCTGAAGCTGTCAACTTCTGCCCTGCTGATTGGGTGAGCTCATAATGCTTTTGGCATGAAGAGATACGGGTAGTTCTAATAATAATACCATACATTCACATTCATCCCTTTTACGCAATATAAAGATCATATGACAGCTATGTATCCTCTTACAGAGGTCTTATAGAACAAGCAAGGTGTCTTTATATACATATTATAAGCTCGAAATAATAACGAGATTTTTTGGCGCTTATGTTTTTAATAGCTCAATTCTTTTTCATTACTTCACTCCAAAGTTACCTTTATATATATATATATATATATGCAATGTATGGGTTGAGCCTATTTTACTCATGTATTGAAGTGGCTGAAGTAGAACGCTTAAATGTGGGACTCAATGGTGGGTATTTAACTAAGGCAAACTATACACATGCATGAAACTTGAAAGTGTCTCATGATGATGAATTGTTTTCTATTGAGCTTTAAAACCGAGCTTGTAAAACATGCAATGTACCTTAGCTTTCGGGCTACCATTTTGCAGTTGTTCTAATGAAAACCATTCTACTACTACATCGTATACAGCTTCCGATGGGCAGGGCGTGCATCGACTACTACCGCTCCTTGCAGCGCGTGTGTGTGTTCTCACACGAGGAGCTGGTATGTAAGATGGCAGCAGACCCAGAGAGCCTGGACCTGAGCATGGCTGCCGCAGTGTACAAAGAGATGCTGCACATCGTCAATGAGGAGAAGAGATGCAGGAAGGCGCTGTTGGAAAGAGTAAGGAGATATAATGCACACCCAATATCTATTCTGAATGGCCTGAATTCACAAAGGAGGTGTAGATTTTACCCATGGTTTAAACCCTCATTTACATAACCCATGGTTTGAAATAAGCGCAAAATAAGCGTGACCCAGTCAAGAGGTCCAATATTAGACGCGCGCCAGGCAAGGTACGCTTATTTTGCGCTCATTTTTAAACCATGGGTTATGTAAATGAAGGTTTAAACCATGGGTTGAATGTAAACCTCCTTTGTGAATTTGGGCCAATATGTTTGGTTTGTGTAGATGTCTTAGAAATTACTATTATAGCAACCAAAACTAGGACAGGAGAAGAGGGTACATTGAACAAGTAGAGATAAACAAAGAGATTGACTGTGATGGATGAATTCTGAAAAGTCGATAAGAATAAAGAGAGAGAAAGAGAGAGGGAGAGAGGGGGGGAGAGAGAGAGGGAGAGAGAGAGGGAAAGAGAGAGAGAGAGAATGAGATACTTACAAAATGAATTATAGAGAAAGTGGAACAAAGTTCAAATGTATGGCATTTATATACCACATTTTTATGAACGATTATATATGTCTCTCTAATACAGAGAAGAAGAATGAAATATTCAAGGTTTTTTGTTTGGTGTCGTAGAAAGTCTTGTGACTAAACGATATGTATTGTAGAGAAAGTGGAACAAAATTAAAATGTATGGCATTTATAACACATTTTTATGAACGATTATATATGTCTCTCTAATACAGAGAAGAAGAATGAAATATTCAAGGTTTTTTGTTAGGTGTCGTAGAAAGTCATGTGACTTAACGATATGTATGTATGGCATTTATACCACATTTTTATGAATGATTATAAATGTCTCTCTAATACAGAGAAGAAGGGTGAATATTCAAGGTTTTTTTTGTTTTTGGTGTAGCAGAAAGTCCTTTATTTGAACTCTCTGTTTGATGTATCACAGGGTATCACTGAAGCAGAGCGTGAGGCCTTTGAGCTGCTGCCTGATGATGAGAGACAGTGCGAGAGCTGTAAGACTACATGTTTCCTCTCAGCTATCACATGCCCGTGCACTCCTAACAAGCTGGTATGCATACAACATGTGGACAAACTGTGTGACTGCCCATCTTCCAGGCACTGTCTCAGGTAAGGCAAATTTGCTGTTGGTGATGGTGATGATATGATGGTGGAGAGGTGGTGAATTTTTGTTCTTCAATTCAATTCAATTCAAATGAACATTTATTTTCTTCCATTCAATTTGACAAACATATTTGACATCTGTTCAAACAATATAATTTATACGTAGGAACATAAATATAATTAAAGAACTTGTATTACAAGGAAGAAGGCGCAAAACCCGATATAAGCAGAGCTTGTAATGGGTATGCCCGAATTTGTTGTTGATGATGATGGTGTTGTTGTTGTTTATTGTGCATTTGTGGCCACTAGCCATGTCAGGTATAAACATGACATTGTTGACAGCTGGTCATGCCATATGATCCTTGTATGCACATGACTGTAATGGAAGCTCATAAGATATTTTCAAAAAGTTATGCCTCCAATATAGCCCCATTAGGTATTATGTATTAAATAGACAAAGATCATGCACAAATAATCCCTGAAGATTGTTGGCGATAAAGATCCAAATATTAGATTTTATGATTTGTATGCATGGTAATGCAGGATTCCAGTCTAGCTGTGTATATAGCTTTACTTGGCCAGATTCCCATGCTAGATCAACCCCAGTCACCTCGAACCATTGTCAAGCCTTCAGAGATTGTCTCTGCTCGTGGCCCAACACACTGATGTAGGTGGTACATTAAATATCTGATATGCTTTGCATTGCTCCAATTTGTTGTGGAGGCCATCGTTCTTTCATGTCACCATCAGTGGTTAACAAATATGCTATTCACATACATGCACACATTGTGCCATGTTGATCTACATTGCACTGTGTGCATGCAATTTACCAACTTTCCAGGCACTCTCTCAGGTAGCAGGAATTTGTTGTTGGTGATGGTCTTTTTACTGTTGTTGTTGTTGTGTATATTGTGCACTTGTGACCACTAGCCATGTCTGGTATCAACATGGCATTGTTGACAGCTGGTCAAGCCATATGATCCTTGTTAAAATATGTTGTCTGTAATAGAAGCTCATAAGATAATTTCATGAAGTGCCATCATGTTGCAAACCCTTATGTATGAATAACATTACATCTGCTTTGATAAATGAAGACAAAAAAGTCTTTGATTGTAAAAAAAAATATATATCTAATATCTTGTGTACTTTTTTACCCAGATATCGATACACCCTGGATGAACTGCCAGCAATGTTGCATAATCTGAAAATCCGAGCAGAATCCTTTGACAACTGGGCGAACAAGGTCAAGAATGCCCTTGAAGCATCCCAGGATTCCAAACTAGGTAAGTCAAAGTTTAATTTCAGAGTTGGCAAGAAATCAAAATAATGTTAAACATCCTTCACCTTTGTTTGTGTTTTATTATGTTTTGGGGTTGTCCGTCCGTCTGTACGTCCCATTCTCATGATCGCGTTATCTCAAGAACCGATTGATGGATTCCCGCCAAACTTGGGTCATGTATGTATCTTGCAGAGCCAATGAACTGATTAGATTTTGGGGTCAAAGGTCACAGGGCTCATTATGTATACAAAATTAGCTAGTGATTGCGTTATCTCAAGAACCGATTGGTGGTAGATTCCCGCCAACCTAGGGTCATTTATGTATCTTACAGAGCCAATGAACTGAGTAGATTTTGGAGGTCACAAGGTCAAGGTCACAGGGCTCATTATGTATGCAAAAAGAGTTTGTGAACACATTATCAATAGAACCAATGGATGGATTACTATCAAACTCAGGACATGAACGTATCTTGCAGAGCCAATGATTTGATAAGATTTTAGGGTCATGAGTTCAAAGATCAAAGGGTCATACATCATGTATATGAAAAATAGCTTGTAATCACAATATTCTGAGAACCTGTCAATGGATTACAATCAAATTCGAATTTTAACAATTGCTTCTGTTTTGGCATGTTAAATCGCTCTATGGCAGAGGCATCATTTTCAACTGCACACAGTCAAAGATCCATCTAGTTTTAAATGTACATGATCACCTTGAAGGGAGATACAGAGGTTATGAAAATATGAAAACAGTCTACAAAATTTGAATTGCCAGAATTACAATCAAACTCTATTTTCCACTACCGAATAACCGGTAATAATGAATGTTGGAATGGCAGATGGTTTAGTGCAGTGCATGGTAATGCAGGATTCCAGTCTAGCTGTGTATATTAGCTTTACTTGGCCAGATTGCCATACTAGAGTAACCCCAGTCACCTCGAACCATTGTCAAGCCTTCAGAGATTGTCTCTGGTTGTGGCCCAACACACTGATGTAGGTGATACAGAATTTGTTACCCTTTGACAGATTGAAAGAATATGCTTTTATAAATTTTTCAATGTCTTATGAATCAACTATCTTGCTAGCTTTTGTGTCCTTTTCAAAAAAAAAATTTTCACCTGTTTTAAAGAATAATTTGATAATTGTTATGGATCACTTGCAGTTTTTTAATGTACATGATCACCTTAAAGGGAAAAAAATACAAATCAGTTAACACCAGTGATTGTTAGATACAATGAAATGTTGCATTGACTAACCTGAATATCTCTAGATGGATGCTTGGAATGATAACATAGATTTACAAGGATGTAGGATTTTCCCTTTTATTCTAATTCACAAAGGTATGCCTGATTTTTGTTTTCTTCAGAATTTATAGCTTTGCTTAAATTACATTGATAATCCTGCTACCTTTCTCTTGCAAACAGACATGCCCCAGTTGAAGGAGATGATTGAGGAGGCTGATGAGAAGCATTTCCCTGACAATGAGCTGCTCCAGCAGTTGATAAATGCTGTGTCCGAAGCCGAGAGATGTGCCAGTGTTGCCCTACAGCTCGTCAACAAAAAACACAGGACAAGGTAAGAAATGTGTTTCTTATCATGATGCAGAGCTGAATATTTGTTTTAATGTTTACAATGATGTCAGTTAATCCCTCATTGTGTTGTTTGGGTCAGTGATCTTCAGTTGTTTAAGTGTGACCATTTAGCAATATCAGTATACCCATGCTAGGGTATACAAGCTTCAGTGCTCAGTTAGCTTAATATAAGTAATAATAATCCTGCGTTAACCATCCTGTTTGGAACAATAATTTACATAACTTATTTTAATACCATCTCTGTCACAACCTGCACTCACTGCCCCTCAAACTGAAAATAAATTTATTTTACAATGATATATTTCTAATTAAAATCTGTTGTCCATTTTTGGGCAAATTCACATCATACTCTACATTAAGGTTTATTCATGAGATTGTTAGACATGTATGCATGGTAATGCAGGGTCCCAGTCTAACCGCGTTTATAGCTTTACACTAATGATTGTTGGAATGGCAGATGGTTTAGTGCAGTCACCTCGAACCATTATCAAGCCTTCAGAGATTGTCTCTGATCGTGGCCCAACACACTGATGTAGGTGGTACATAAAGAGTTGTATATATTGATAATATCACTTTGTGCGAGTGATATTTTTATCAAATATGAGTTATCGGAAAACAAATATGTAGTAGCCTTCTTTCATATATGTGCAAAGTAAAAAGTAAGTTTCCTGAAGACTTTGTAAAAGCACATCATTATACATGTGTTCATGATATTTCCATTCTCATAGAAGCAAGAGCAATGTGGAATCTAAGTTTGTGACCAAGCTGAACTATGAGGAACTCACAGACTTCATGGAACAGGTCCAGAGTCTGCCTTGTGACATCTGTGAGGCTGAACTCGTCCAGGTAATAATCCCATGCCCGCTATAAACCAATTCAGGAAATGTGGAGAAACTCTTCTAGTAATGAAATAATTTATCAGTTATACACAGTAGGCTTATGGTTGCACCATGAGAGAGAGAGGGGAGAGGGTTGGGGAGTCCTGAAAAGGACTGTCAGTAATCTTTCTTTCTTGAGTGTGTGTGTGTAGTCCTGAAAAGGACTGTAGGTAGTCTAGAAAAAAAGACGTTTGGTAATCTTTCTTGAGCTTATAGTTATAAGGAGAACTATAGCGCCGGTTGGAGAGGATGGGTAGTAGAAGTGGCTAAACGTTTCGAATAGGTTGACTATCCGTTGTCAGGAGATGAATATATCAGTTGTCGCTTATTTTACAAGTCTTACTAAAATTGCATAATGTTCTTAAAAATGGAATTTAAATTCATGTGATTCTTATTACACCTTAATATATTGTCTGCTGAGAGCCAGAAGAGAATTAACTCTTTATGATAAAAAAAGGGGTAGTGCTGAAACCTTCTAATTTAATCATCAGTATGTACAATTATAGAATACAATATTTATATGTAAATTGATAGGTATTGTCTGTCTTCTTTAATAAAAACCATAGAAATATGTAAAGATGAAGAAAGCAACATGTATATGTAAAATGATGAAGCATGATTTTCTTTTTTTGAATGTTTAAACAGAAACTTGTGGATGAGGTTGAGAAGTTCCGTTCTGAAGCCCAGGATGCTCTATCCGATGCCATCCCAAACTCTGATAAACTCAAGAGACTTCTTGAAGCTGGTGCTGCACTGGACATAGAGCTTCCAGAAATACCTAAACTAAAACTGGTAAGATATTCTTAACATATAAAGGCCATGAAGAGTAGTCACTATGAACATGACAGACAAAGAAAGAGGACAAAATATACAGTTCCTCATTCTACCCTCAACAATTGCTGTGGTAGACAAAGGAAAATACCTGTCACATGCATATTCACCTGTTCTACACATTTTTACATAATAGCAGCGTAGAATGAGGAACTGTATATTTTGTCCTCTTTCTTTGTCCGTCATGTTCATAGTGAGTACAAATTTTCCAACACTAGGAATTCAGTGTGAGCTTCCTATCCTTTGGATGAACACAACTTCTCAGAATTCATTTCCCACAAATCCATTCTGAGCTAAGGTGGACAAGTGATGTAAAGGAACGAGAAATAGATGTTCATTGTTGTTTCAATAATGAACTGCTATTTTGTCCCAGGGCCCATGATTTGCAAGAAGATGCTAGCTATTTAGAATTGCTTTACTAATATCAGAGGACTGTGATCAATCATTTGTTAAAGCTTACCAATACTGTACAAGAACTTTCTTGTGAAGTGAGGGTCAGTTCTGTAGGCTGCATGATACATTTAACGTTGTTATCATTACTGTAGCTGTTTTGTTTGTTCTAATTGACACCATTTGCCTTTGTTGTTACTCCATACCAGCATGATTTTGTTTTATTTCTATCTTCAAACTTATCTCTTTTTTGGGGTGAGAAAATCTGGCCTTTCAGTCCTGCTACAGAAGTTGGAGAATGTAATAACCTCCTTTTGTTAACCATCAAACCTGAAAGACCTAACAGCACAAAAGGCATTGTTAATGGAGATGGAGGATTAGGAAACAGCTGCTGTTTATACCATTGATTACCTAGTAGGGGTCTCAAGTTTGAATTGTATTGGGAAAGGTTATGTGACCTGAATTAAGAGTACTAAAATCTGGGGACTGTGTATAGGTGTTTTTTTAAAGGTTAATTGACTTGAAAAGAGGGACTGACATTGTGGGGTTGTGTATTTGCTCAAGGACTGAAGAAAGTTTAAACTGATTAAATTGCACAGCAAAGCAAATATATGTTATATTGAGGAAAATCTTAAATTTACTAATTTGTTCAAGGAGAATTAATTTGTTATTATGAGAAGGGCAAGTCCTTGCTATTTTCTCCCATATGTAATACCAACCACATCTATAGATTTCATTATATATGTCTTGGAATCTCATAAATGAACCTTAATAAAAAAAAAAGTATGATTTCAATTTGCAAAAAAAGTGGGCAATATATGTAATGTCAATCCGCTATTATTTCCCTCCCATCATTTTTTATTCTGAGTGTATTTCTTTGCTTCTATCTATGTTATGAGGAGCTTCACCTCGTTGGCTTGATGATTTGCGTTGATTTTGTTTTATCAAAATCTGTTGCCCATTTTTTTTACAAATTCACATGATACTTTTTTTATTTTAAAGGTAAAGACCAGGTTTGGAAACGCCCCCCTCTCAAAAAATGAAATGGAAGCTCTTATTACCAATCATGTGAAAGAATATGTTTTGACTAATACGTGATAATACAAATTTTGCCGAGAAACCGCCTACTAATTGATATATTTGGTACATTATTATATCTATTTGGACCTGATAGATATAACGCACGTGTCGCTTAGTCCCATATACATCTTTCTGTATACAGTGCTTGTAACTTTACAAAGACTGGGCCAAATTTCTTATCATTTGATGATTCCAGAACCTTGCAGTACTTACACATCAAAACTTATATGCTAGATGATCAACCTTTTCTGATTGATTCCACAACGTTTCTTTCACAATGCAATCGCATGACCATAACTGGTCTTTATCTTTAAGGTTCATTTATGAGATTCTAAGACATGTATGCTTGGTGATGCAGGATTCCAGTCTAGCTGTGTATATAGCTTTACTTGGCCAGATTGCCATGCTAGATCAACCCCAGTCACCTCGAACCATTGTCAAGCCTTCAGAGATTGTCTCTGATCGTGGCCCAACACACTGATGTAGGTGATACATGTCGCATTGTATATATTGATAATATTACTTTGTTCAGGTGACATGTTTAAAATATTATTTTTAATTACCCCATTATTTGTTATACTCATTGTATTCCTTTGCTCCTGTCTGTGTTTGTAGGAGCTTCACCAGGCTCGATGGCTTGATGATGTACGTGCTACCCTTGCCCTGCCTACCAGTGTGACCCTTGAAACCCTACGCAAGCTCATAGACTCTGGTGTGAGTCTAGCTCCACACCAAGCCATTGAGAAGGCAATGGCTGAGCTCCAAGAACTCTTGACTGTCAGTGAGAGATGGGAAGAGAAAGCTAAGCTCTGTTTGGTTGCAAAGTAAGTGTGTCCAAACATGTTTAAAGGCCTGTTCTTATTTTGTTATACCATAAGCAGCCTAAAAAAGATTGGCCGGGGGGGGGGGGGGGGGGGGTGTATATTTAAATTCAAATGAATGGCTATAGGTGTCAGATGTTACATAATATTTTGAATAAAGAAACACTTTTTATGCCTCCGTAACGAAGTAGCCGGAGGCATTATGTTTTCGGGTTGTCATCGACAGAGCACCTATAAATTTCATCAGAATTTTCTTTCTTTATTATTTCTTTATTTATTTTTCTTTCTCACCCTTTTTTGTGCCAGTAATTACTCAAAATCGGTTCAGCCAATTACTTTCAAGTTTGGCACAGTCATAGATAATTGTCATAAGACGTGACAGCAACCTTTTCAAGGTCATCAGGTCTTCATGACGTTATCCAGGCGCCTTTTTTTTTTTTTTTTTTTTTTCACCCTCTCGCTTTCCCGCCTCTGGCTCCTGTTTTCAACCTTTTATGTCTTAGGATGTTCCTTAATTTTCTCTAGCTCTTTCCTTTGCCCTTTGTATTCTATTTTCACCCCTACCATGTTCCCTTATACTATCCTCTCTCCTTCCAAGTGCGTGCATTCTGATTCCTCTTTTATCCCTCTTTCCAGCTATTTTTTACATGACTATACCCCGTCTCCATATCTCCTTAATATCTATCTACTGCCATACATCTCTCTCTCTTCATCTCTCCATATGAGAGCCATTAAAAAAAAAAAAAAATATGTCCAGACCACCTCATTCGTCTTTAGTTGAGATTTCTTATCTCGTTATGACATCTTTTGATAGACATTGCATGGTGATGCAGGATTCCAAGTATGGCTTACCATATAGCTTTACTCGGCCAGATTGCCATGCTAGATTAACCCCAGTCACCTCGAACCATTGTCAAGCCTTCAGAGATTACTCTGATTGTGGCCCAACACACTGATGCAGGTGGTACACTGAGTCCTTAGAGTCTAGGAGAAATGAACGGTGTTATGGTATTTCCTGAAACTTGTGGTTCTGATTACTTCAATTCATTCCCTTTAGTTATCTCCACATATGTGTGCTATGTTAACCTGCCATAGGATGAATGATTGCAATCTAAGTGGACACAGCTTTCCTTCTTTTATGTCCTCCCATGAATTGACTTCATAGGCAGAGCTTTTATCTGAAGAACTTTTGATAGAATGAAATATTTAAATTTATTTAAACATATTTGTGGCTTACACCCAGTAAATAAGATAGATTGATCGATCTGTATTGAAAAACAAGTCAAAAAAAATCTTGGGTGTAAGCCACACATATGTTTAAATAATTGAAATTTCTCCCAGGAAGCATAACATTTATTTTATTTGTTAAAATAAAAATATTTAAAAAAATCTTATTGCATGTTTTCACTATTATCACTCAAACTTTGATCTTGTTTTCTAGGCCGAGACATGCCATTGCTACTCTAGAGGCAATCATCAACGAGGCACGCAACATCCCTGTTCACCTTCCCAACACAATATCTCTCAAGGAAGCACTCAAGAAGGCTAAAGACTGGAGCAAGCAGATTGAAGAAATACAGGTTTGTGCATGGCATAATTGATAGAATGTGATATGAATTTTGTAATGATCATGACCAAGTGAATGAATATGAATTTTATTTGTGAAAAATCATTGTTATTGGTGGCATGGTGATGCAGGATTCCAGTCTAGCTTTTTATATAGCTTTACTTGGCCAGATTGCCATGCTAGATGAACTCCAGTCACCTCGAACCATTGTCAAGCCTTCAGAGATTGTCTCTGGTTGTGGCCCAACACACTGATGTAGGTGGTACACTATGCTCAGGTAGTTTGAATGAGATCCAAGCACTATGGTTCTTGCATAGAAGTATGAACTTGATGTACATTTATGAATCACTAGTTTCCTAACTATCGAAACGTCACTGTGTCTTTTCCTTCTATTAAGTCACATAATTTCAGGATTTCATCTTTTGTGAAATTGTGTATTTGTGAAACAGCAAGGTTTGAAGAGGATACTTTGATAGACATTTAGTCTGATTTGTAATCTGTAGCATGTATTTTTAGATTTATGCATAGTATACTTCTATTCCACTACAGAGTGGGGAACACTTCCCCTACCTGGATGTCCTGGAGTGCATGGTGGTCCATGGTCGTTCCATTCCAGTGCGCCTTGAACAGCTAGCCCAAGTAGAGTCCCAGGTGGCTGCAGCCAGGGCCTGGAGGGACAGAGCAGGACGTACCTTTCTCAAGAAGAACTCCTCCTACACTCTCCTAGAGGTGCTGTCTCCGAGGGCAGATATCGGTCAGTACCTGTCAGGGAAGGCCAGGCGCAAGAAACAGAAGGACATGGAGAGGTTGAAGGAGCAGGAGAAGGAGTATGCAACGGATGTGGACATTGATAGCAGTACCAGTGGATCTAGGGACCCAGCCACCTTTGTAAGTACAAATGATGGGAAGTTTGCTCATGCATATTGTGTATTAATGTGTTTGATACTGAGTACATATGAAAAAGGCCTACAAAGTTTGAATTGCCAGAAGTACAATCAAACTATATTTTCCACTAATAATGATTTTTGGAATCGCAGATGGTTTAGTGCAGTGCATGGTAATGCAGGATTCCAAGACAGCTTTTTAAATAGCTTTACTTGGCCAGATTCCCATGCTAGATTAACCCCAGTCACCTCGAACCATTGTCAAGCCTTCAGAGATTACTCTGATTGTGGCCCAACACACTGATGTAGGTGATACAGAATTCAGTACCCTTTGACAGATTTAAGGATTATGCTTTTATATATTTGTTCAATGTCCTATGATTCAACAATCTTGTTAGCTTTTGTGCAATTTATTTTTCTTTTCCCACCTGTATTGAGGAACTTATATTTGATAATTTCTCTTTATGATTTTTCAGATGGCATCTTACAAGAATGCTGAGATTGAAGAACTTGATGCAATCAACACCTTAAGAGACAAGAATCGTCGCAAACAACAGCTTGAGGAGGATGGTGTAGAGCAGGGCAAGTACTGTGTGTGTCGTAAGCCAGTCAGTGGCTTCATGCTTCAGTGTGAACTGTGTAAGGACTGGTTCCACACAACCTGTGTTCCCTTGCCAAAGGCATCCAACAAGTCAAAGTTTTCCAACGGCCTTGGTGGAAGTAACGTTTCCACCTCTAGTGGTGTCCAGAACATCAAGGATGTCAAGTTTCTCTGTCCAATGTGCTTGAGATCGCGCAGGCCTCGCCTAGAGACTATCTTATCACTTCTGGTGTCTCTTCAGAAGCTTCCTGTGAGATTGCCTGAGGGAGAAGCCCTCCAGAGACTGACAGAGCATGCCATGAACTGGCAGGACCGTGCCAAGCAGGCACTAGCAACAGATGAACTCTCAGATGCCCTCACTAGGCTCTCCTCCATGAGCCAAAAAATGATGGAGCAGGCAGCCAAAGCCAAGACAGAACGCATCATCTCAGCAGAGCTCAAGAAAGCTGCCAGGAAGCCAGAGCTTCAGGAGCGTGTGGAAAGCATCACGGCAATGGTTGCCGAATCAAGTAACGGTGTCCACCAAGACTCCATCCTACATGGTATGCCACCCGTTCCTACAAAGTCTGAGGGGATGAGGCGTGATGAGGAGGAAGAACAGGTTGACATGGACATGGGTGTATCTATCACTATGGATGTGTCCTCTGATGATGTAGGTGTTGATGTTCCTTCTGTGATGTCCAGTGGAATGGACACAGGCTTTGCATCAGAACATGCTTACAGTGCAGCCTCCAAACCAGCACCTTCTCAGGTAAGATATGTAACAGTTAAGTTATAGTGATACAGTTAGAATTGTACTTTAATGACAAAATATTTTGATGATGTCAAGTGATAAAGTGTGATACAGTTAAAATTGTACTTTAATGACAAATAAAGGGTATTAATAGTTTCAACACGTTAATATTACTTCTCAATATATTGCCAGTGAATGTCATATCCAGTCTCTAATGTACCAATTCTTGGAATAGGGTTGTAGAGTAGAGTGTCATTTTGTCTAATTTTGATAGCAAACTAATTATTTCCCTATTGTGTCATCCTTTCAAATAAGCCCTCCAAGAAGCACCCCCGAAAGACCCCCTTGATTCCTCGTACTATGGACCCAACATCTCCGCCACCCCCCTTGGGTTCCTCCACCGGCTCCCAATCTTCAGCCACTCTGGAGCTGTCTCTCTATGCTAGGGCTCAGCTAGAGGATCTGATGGTAGAGGGTGACCTGCTAGAAGTCTCCTTGGATGACACTCAGCAGCTATGGCGTGTCCTACAGGCATGCCAACCAGTCCAGCAGGAACGCTTCATGGAACACATTCTGGAGGTAGGTCACTTTTCCTGTCTCAGTGGTTATACTGTGAATCAAGAAATTCCTTTGGACAGCATCTGTATTTCAGTTAATTTGAGTGCAGAAGTATTTTCATCTTGATGTGGTTGATTGCTGTCATTCATATTGCTATGAAACAAAACAAATTGTTATCAGTATCCTAAATGTGCTGTTTGAAATCATACACAATTTTGCTGTATGTATAACTATTATCACAGATATATTGTTTTAGAAACGGTGCATATTATAGTGCATGGAAATGCAGGATTTCAAGATAGCTTTTTAAATAGCTTTACTTGGCCAGATTCCCATGCTAGATTAACCCCAGTCACCTCGAACCATTGTCAAGCCTTCAGAGATTTGTCTCTGATTGTGGCCCAACACACTGATGTAGGTGATACAAGTTATTGTACAAAAGCACAGCATCTCCCAAGAGGCCTGCCATTGTCTTGATCTGCAATGCTAAATATATCCTTCCCTCTTTCTGTAGCAAATGCCACCTGAAAGCCTGGAGAAACTCAAGGTGAAATCGGAGGCCAAGGATAAGAAGAAGATGAAACTGAAACGCAAGAAGGAAGACATAGAGATCATGTCAGCAGAAATGAAACTGGAGAAGAAGAAAAAGAAGAAAGAGAAGAAGGAGAAGGAACTGGTTCCCCCCGGGTCTGCTCCCTTGACACCCCAGAAGAAACTAGGAGAGAAGGTGAAGAAGGAGGGCAAGGAGAACAAAGAGAAACAGAAGAAGAAAATGAAAAGGAAGAAGGGTGAGTAGTATACAATGTTCGAGAGAACGATATCAATCAGTGGCTTGTTCTGACTTAAAATGATTTCTTGAGCCATTTATCTGAAAATCCAAATTTCTGAAGCCTTGTACATCTTATTCTGTGACACATATCTGTTGCTCATATTATGCCATGTCTCATATCAACGTTCAATCATGAAAAATCAATAATGCAAACTTGTGATTAAAGTTATTTTATAGTTTGCATGAGAAGGAGATGATACTTATATACTCGTGTGTGGCTTAAGATGACATTGCAATACGTCACAGTAACATCAATATTCTTTTCCTGGTACACTATAATCCATGCCAGATATCAACTTCATTGTAAACATTTATTGAGATGGGAATCATTTTAACTTTTGAAGAAAATACTGAATTGTGTATTCTATTGAAATTCAAACCTGCCACTGGGTTTAAGTTGGTCCAAAGTCAAAGCTAGCATAGGATATTAGACTAATCTCTTAGTTTTCCCTCTGTTGCATGTGACTATAAAGGCCTTGCTTCATATTTAACTAAGTTAGTAGAATATGGGCCTAATTGTTGATATAAAATTTTAAAAAAGTATAAATCTTAATAAATAGATTATTTGCCATCTATTGCATCATTCATTTCTCACAAAAGAAAATATCAGCTTTATAAAATTTCAATCAAATAAATAAGAACGTTTGATTTTGACATATGATTTGCAGGTGAGAAGCTGTTAGGTCCAGGTAACCTGCCCATCAAGAAGGAGGACACTTCTAAGGATGAGCTCATAGTCAATGTTGATGGAGATGAAGATGAAGATGATGAAATATGCTCTGCTAAGAAGTGTCTGAGACCCCTTGGTGATGATATCAACTGGGTGCAGTGTGATTGCTGTGAAAAGTGGTATCATCTGCTCTGCATCGGTAAGATATTGATCATGTTATACATTGCCAAACTGACTCCAAACTGTCTGATAATTGACAAAACCTTTTTTCTGCTTTTGGTCAAATATCAGTCTGTCGTCATTCTTGTCAGTATGTCTTGGGTATTAGAGGAATCATGAAATTTTTTTTGGGTTGATTTACCTTGCTTGTGATATATCATTGAACCTATTGATAAAGAATCAGCATTCTTATGACTTTGGAACAGAGCGAGCGTGAGTTAAATTCTGTAATAGGCTTCTTGGAATGACCCGGGTTCGAAACCAAGGCGATGCGCTAGTGCCCTTTGGTAAGGCATTAATCCTCATTACCAGGTCCCTCAGAGAGGACCTGAAGCTGTCGGCCGTCTGGTTGCTTACTTACAAGCATTTATGCTTTCTTAGCAGTCAGGTAAAATAACCACCACCAAGTCTTCATGGATAGGAACTACTGTAAAAAAAACAGTGATGTATATTTGTGTCTTAGTCTGTGATTATCTCTACCTTTTTTAATGGTAGTCGTATGTCTATTATTTTCGATCATTTGTGCAGGTATGAAGCAACAACCAGATGAAGATGAAGACTTTGTCTGCAGAATATGTGTTAAGAAGCGTGCACTCCAGAAGGCAGGTGGACAGAAACCAAAGCAGAGGACTGACAGTACTAGCCCAAGCCCAGTTACTACCCCTATCAAACAGACCATGATGTCAACAGCCTCTCAAGAAATCATCACTAAGACTGTTGCCATGACACAAGGCGTGGTCAAGGTACACTCTTCAGGTAGATCCAGTGGCAGGAGCTCCCCTGCCACAGTGTCCAGTGGACGAAACTCTCCTACACTTGTACCCAAGAAAGAAGAGGCACAAGGGGCATCTGGTAGGAGTTCTCCAGCTCTGTCCTCTAGCGGACGTAAAACACCATCAGCTATGTCCCTTGGGAGGAATTCTCCTCTCACGCTAAGCACTGGAAGAAGTTCACCCGCAACAGTGACCATGCATGCAGCCACTGGTAGGAAGTCACCAGCCCTTACTTTGGCAGACAGGAAATCACCTCTGATCTTCACCAGTAAGAGCGAAATGACCAAAGATGGTCCACCCGAGTTAGTAACTTCTCAATCTGCAATGTCAGTGCAGAAAGCTGGGGAAAGCATCCTCCCTATGGACAAAGATACAGAGAATAAGATGGTGTGTGAAGAAGATGATAAGGTTCTAGTTCAGAAGCAGAGTGTAAAACTTGCTGTTGTCACAAAACCAAGCTCTGAAATCACTGAAGTGAAGCCCAGCCCACATGCTGTTGTTGTTCCACTCATCACATCGAAACCTTCAGATGAAGGATCTGAAACCCAGGAGGAAGGCTCTGCGGCCTCTGCAAAGATAATAGATTCACAAGAGCCTATGTCAACAAATGAGCAGCCATCAGCAAGTGTAGCATCATCCCAAATGCTGTGTGAAAGTGTTCAATCGGAGACGAGTGTCTCTGTTGTAAAGTCAGAAACTGTTGCAGCGGATTCCTTGTTGGAAATAGGCCAAGAAGTTAGTGAAGCCATCCAAGATCCCTCGACTACTGAAGATCCAAAATGTGAGAACACTATGCCAGACGGTACAAGTATCCATATGTCACAATCAGATGATTCAAAGGACACTTCTGAATCTAAAAATGATATGGAACCCATGCCTGTAGATGCTGTCACATCAAACGAGGAAGTGGAAACCAAGGCATCTGAAATTTCAGATTCCGAGAGAAAGGTCGATCCAAAACCACTCTCTCCATCAAGTGAGCAAATGGAAGTGCAGCTTGCCATAGAAGCATGTCAGAACTCTGGCACAGAAAGTGAACAAGCTCCAGATGATGTCAAAGTAGCAGTAGAATCTGAGAACTTGCCAGAAGAACCTATTCAGCCGACTGATTCACAGTCCTCCGAAAGCAATGAGAATGAAATGCCACCTGCAGTATCGGATGATGCACTAGTAGCACAGCCTTCATCACCACCAACTCTCATCAAAGAACCTGAGAGTAATTTACTCGATACAGTTGAGACTCTTGAACCACCACTTGTAGAACCAGTTGAACTTGAAGCAATTGTCACTCAGTGTGCCTCTTCAAAGGCACCTGATGCTCCTGCACTGATCCAGGAAGAAGAAGACAAGACGACTCCAAGTGAACCATCGGAGCCAATGGAGGTCACAGAGTCACTTGAAAGTGAACCAAGGCAAGAGTCTGAAGGCACAGGGGAGACATTCCCAGAGAGAGTATGTGATGTAAGTGATGAGCAAATGGAGTCAAGTACATCATGAGAGATACTGGAGTATTTCAGGGACCCGTTTCACAAAGCTTTTTTTGAATGACAAATGACAAAAATCAGTGACAAATCTGTTGATAACCAATCAGAAGCAAGGATTTCACTAGCTTATAACAAAAACTGTCATTTGTCACTGATGACAAGTTTTGTGAAACGCCCCCCAGATGATCAGAACTGGGTATAGACATCATGAAAAGTAGATGGCAAAGACCTAATGTCATATAATCATGATGGATCTAATTCATTACTACAGTTCTTATAGCAACATAGAAAGATGTGTTTCACAATAAATTGAGTCATCCATTTCCCACATTATTTTCGCATGTTCTGTTACTTCATTGTGTATACTGCAACTTCAGAAAGATACTTTTCATTTTTTAAAAAGTGAGGTAGAGCAAGTGGAAAGACATGTACTAATCAAATACAGATAGGTCATACTTTGTGATTAAAAATTTGTTAGCAAAGGATGGCTTACTTTCTTTTTATATCACAAAAACTTGTGTTGATATTTTTATAACTGATGGTTGTGATTTCTGTCGTTTGATTTCTTGGATGACTAAGTTGTGTTTTTGCACAGTTTGACAACATGTCATCGAGGGATATTAGAAGGTAGAAAAGATATAGGCTTTCGATACAGTGTACAATGTTAACAAGAGGAGATCTTGTGTGTAATTATTAGCACATGTACATGAAATTAAGTATTTGCAAAGCTTTATGAAAAATACTCGGAGCAAAAACTACAGAAAATGTGAAATTTCTCTTAGACTTCAATGTAATGTAGGATGTATATGACATAATGAAGTCCACGTTCATTTTCCATGTAATGACTATATACAAATTGATTACTGTTGCAGGTTGTTAATGTACAGACATTACACGATGTTGACTCAATCTTCTCAATGAATAACATTACTTGTCATACTAGCCTCAGCCACAGTGATACTCACAATATTTCAGCAACAAACTGGAACCATACAAACCATGTTACACTGCAAACGTCTACCTCTTGAGTCGCTTATGTTGGCTTCATAACCCATTTAAATTCTTTGTGTTTGAAACCGGTGCATGATTACCTTAACTTCATTTTGTATCTTGTTTCTGTTACCCTTTCTTAAACAAGAGGTTCAAATATTCAATTTGATTGTTCATCTTGTAAATATGTATCATGTTGTCATGGAAATGCATTCATTTTCTTGAGTTGATAATTGTATATTATTGTGCTTGCACAGTGAAATATGTGGCAGTGCACATGCTGAATGTGTTTGAAATCTTGTCACAGAAATTAATACTATCTATCAGAGGCATAACATTCAAAAGATGTCCGAATGGAGAGGCAAAATTTTTGTTTTGATTTTCACTTTTCCTTCTTGTACAAGCAACAAGAGGAAAACAACAACTTGTGGAAGTGCATTTTCTTTCTTTTTTTGGTCATGTTAACCGTATTTGCCTTCAGCTAAACAGTGAGCATGTAGAGAAAAGTTGTATATATAGAAGAAAAAAAACTTTCACTTTCAATGTATGTTCCACATATAAGGCTTCCCATGATTGATTTGTGGTGATTCAAATTTGATTCAGCTTGGGTTGTAAAGCAAGGTTTTGATCTACAAAATATTGATATTTAGATTATGATCAAAGTGCAAAAAGTTGAAGACTTTGTACAAATACAGGTAGCGGTACATTAATGATGTAACAATAACATAGATTGACAAATCACCTATCCTTGACAGTCTAGTGATGTAAATTGATTTTCTTTGTACTTTGCAAATTGTGATATATTTAATGAATCATGCATGTATTTAAGCGAGACAAAATGGTGTCTCTTTCTAAGCCATCCTTTTTTTTGCTTTTGGGTAAGAACATCTTCTCTTTGTATTTCTTCTTTTTGTACAATCTTGTTTAGACATGTATGTGGACATTTGTAAATTGGCATTAGCTTTGATTGTCCATCACAATGAAAGAGGCATAAATGAATACAACAACGGACTTCAGCGAATGCAACAATAGAATATTGAAAGTTACCAGTCATATGGCGATTGCAGTAATCATTTTTTAAAGTAAATCTAGGTTTGTCATTCTGAAAAGACGAGCCTGTTTGGATATGTATTTTTCTCCAGTTACTCTAGCATTTTAAGGCAAGAAGATGCCCAAGTTGGGCAATGAGACTTGGATATCCCGAAGTCAGTTTCTAATAAGTAGTGGTGTATGTCGTGGAGAGCCCACCGCAATTAGTTCCCTGCTTTTCAAAAGGTCATACCAGAAACACCAACTCCCACAGTCAACCTGGCATGCAGTCACTGGGCTTCTAATACATGTAGGAACCCAACAAGTTTAGGCCTTGGGCTTGGTTACCATTTTCTTTGTTTTCTTTTTGTTCTGTCCTTAGAATGCTGTAAATATATATGTGTATAAAAGATGTGTTTGAATCAGAATTAAAGGGTAGATGTAGAGGATCTAGAAAAAATGATATTTGTATGTTGTATTTCTCTTGCACTTGGTGAAAAAATGGGGCAAAGGAAACAAGACCAATCAGTAGACATTTCTATTGTCTAATTTGACATTTCAAATGTGAATTATCTTTTTTCAATTGAAGGAAACGTATATCCAGAAGGTCAATGTTACAACCATTTCAATTCTTTTGTTAGGCAAATAATGCCTTTGTGCTATGAAAGCTAAGCTGTGTTTGAAATTCAATCAATGTTTATCATAAAACTTGTTAGACAGACACATTCAAGAATGAATCTCTATATCTGAGCACTGTATATTAATATTTGTTGCCCGACTCTGCTGACAAGGTCAAGGAAGTGCAGCTCAGTACATGAGCACATCACACTTCTCAAATTAAATGCTTGCAAAAACAGTTTTCCCCTTTCTCTCTGTTAATTCCCCCCTCATTATTTGTATCCAATGTGTTGTATTAGACTCTGCAATAAAGAGAGACTTCAATGGGTACTCATTAAACCATTATGACAGTTGCTTCATGACTCACATTTATTTGTCTTGGTCGGGGTACAGACTTTCAGAAACAAGGATTAAAAATGTTGATCACAATTTAATGGATATTTACTGAGTAACATTTACATGCAGTGAGATATTCACAATTATCTTCAGTTATTATACTGCAATGTCTCTTCTTTTCTTGTCTTGAAAATATATTGAAATGATAATGTTAGTGGGAGAAGACACAGTAATGAAGAAACATGTTCAAAGTTCTCCTGTAATTATTCATGGGACTTTCTACATGTACCTGTACCTCCTTTCATTTTCCATCAGAAATTTGCCGCATACACTAAATTTTCAAATTGAATTAGTTATAGCAATTTCAGTGTTAAACCTGCATCTGTGGAGTAAACTCTAGTAAGAAGACAAAAGAGAGACAGCTGGTGAGATGTAGAGGAAACAAACATATCCACCAAAACACAATTGTGGAGGTGTCGGGGTATACCGGTAGTGGTTCATTTACTTGACTCTCAACCAAGCAGGGGTGGCAGAGCGACTTCCAAAGTGGGAGGGGGGGGGGGCATCAACAAGAAAGATTCAAGATTCAAATGAGGTTTTATTCAAGACTCAAAAAGTCCAAAGACTAAAAATGCAAGTTTACATCAAACATACAATCGTATAAAAAAAAGCATTCAAAAACATATATTTATATATATAAAGAAAACATAGCAAATCTGAAAATATATATATATATATATATATATGAAAGTAAATAAATGTTTACATCAAAGGGGTATCCAAAAAAAAAGGGTACTTTCTTGAGAAAAAAAGGGCACCTACAAAGGGAAATTAACTGAAAATAAACAATTTTTTAGACATTGGTATATATCCCTACATTGTGATTACATTATCCAGGATGATTTCAATATTTGTATCTTTATACATCGTATAAGATATTGCTTAAGCATCATACTTTGCAGTTGGGTGTGACGGTCTGAATATTCAATTGCGAGCGAGGATTTTTTTAAGTTTTTATAGATTTGTGAGGTCGGAGTGCAAAAAAATTACATCTTACAAAGGGGAAAAACCCCAATCTTGATTGAGTCATAAGCACATTCTCATAATGGAAGACAGGAAAGACCTTTGATAAGATAAATAATAATGTCATCTATAAATGTGAGCGAGCAAGCTTTAGGGAAAAGGGGCTCTCGGTCGCTTTAAAATAGGGGCACGTTTAATGATTAGTGGAAAAGGAGGCACTTGTCAAAAGAGATAAAGACACTAGAAAACAAAAGGGGCACGTGTCAAAGTACAAAGGGTAATTATCAGAGGTGAAAAAAGGCACTTATGAGAATGGAAAATGGGCATTTGTCGAAGGAAAAGGGGCACCATCAGATTTTGATGGGGGGGGGGCATTTATCAGAGGTGAAAAAGGGATAGGTCCCTGTTAGAAAGGAGAGAGGCACTTATCATTGTTAAAAGGAAGCGCAAGGAGCGTCAAGTCTGACAGATATGAGTGCTATACAAGCACCCACTATTATTAAATTATCGGAGGTGAAAAGGGGGCACAATTTTGTTGGAAGATAAGGGGCACCGATCAGATTTTAATAGGGGCATTTATCAGAGGTGAAAGGGGTTTTTATGAGGAGGAAGAGGCTTTTTATTAACAAGAAAAAGAGGCACATGTAAAGATAAACAGGGCACTTATCAGAGATAAAAAGAGCACTTATTAGTAAGGGAAGGGGCAATTGTCAAAGTAAAACGAGCATCTCTCAGATTTGATTAGGGGCAATCATCGGAGGTAAAGAGGGCACTTATCTGAAGTGAAATTGAGTAACTTCTCGTACGTGAAAAGTGTCATTTACCATTCTTATAAGTGCCCCCATTAAAAGTGAGCCTTTCCCCTTCTCATAGGCTCTCTTGTAATAGGGGCTCTTATAAGAATGGAAAAGGGGCACATGTGAAAGTAAAAGGTGCGCTTATCTGAGTATAACAAAGGGGTTAGTTATTGAAAGGGGAAGGGGCACTTCTTACAATTTAAAAGGGGCACTTGTCAAATTAAAAGGAGCACCTCTCAGATTTGAATAGGGCAATTATCAGAGGTGAAAGGGGCACGTACCAAAAATGAAAATGGGCACTTCTCGTTCCTGAAAAGGGGGACTTACTAGAGATTAAAAAGGGCACTTATGAGAATGGAAAATAAACACTTATAGCAAAGGGAAAAGGGGCAATTTTCCTACGTAAAGGGGCACTTTTGGGGTAATTGAAAAAAGTGGAGGCACTGTGCCAGCTATTATCGTCACCACATGTTAATATGTTTTTGCCTCGCTTACAGTATCATGTCAAGAAAGAGAAGAAACGGTTATACATGTATATCTCTCCAAACAATATAGTCATCCGAATATATTGACGTCAGCATCTTTGTTTTCATAAGCAGCTGCTGGTACGCTAAACTGTTATTCATCCGTCTCTTGTTTTTGTTGATTCTTGTACGTTTTCCTTTCGTTCCATATTTTTTCAGGTGTGCATCGCTTTGCCCATCTCGAATAAAGATAGCTTTTGATAATAATGATGATGTAAATAAATAAATAACCGTCAGTATGTGGAACTAGTGATATAAGTTTGTTTTCGTTCGTTTTCTCATCTCTAGTCCTGAAAAGTTTAGTTATATATTGACAATGAACAAACATTCATCTCAAAATAAGAGGACACGAATATATCCAATATTAATATTATCGGGTTTATTAATAAATGTCAGAAAATGAAATATTCTAATGATTGTGTTGTTTTATTTCCTAAGTGTACAATGGAGATAAAGGAATACACAAATGTCCGCTTTCTTTTTAAACACAATAAGTTGAATATAACACTGTCTATTCGCCTGAAATGCTATGATATGCTTTTTAATGTGATTTTAAACGGATTATTTTGTAGACAGTTCAGCGACTTTGACGGAATTAAACAGACTTAGCGCGCGCAGGTCCGGGGCGCAGGTTCGTATATTACTGGTTCGATACACTTATATCATACATTCTATAGAAAAAACACGACAAGTATTTGTTTTGAAACAAAAGAAACGGGGGGTGCAAGAGAGGAGAAAGAAGGGGGTAAGAGCCTAAGAGAAGAAAGGTGGGAGTAAGAGAGAGAGGGGGATGTTGAGTGGAGTGGCCACGTCGAGGGAGCAAGAAAGATATACGCATAGATGAATATGTTGCTATGTCGGGTCCGCTGTGTAGGTATTCTTTGCTTGATCCTCGTGTACTATATATATTAATGCAGAAGTTTGAAGTCGGAGAGATGTATTATGTCGATCGGTCGGCAATTTTTTTTCCCTTGCGAACTGTGACTTTTTATTGGACAAAGATTTTTGTTTTGAAAATTCAAACATTGATTATAAAATATCGTACAACGAATTGTCTTCTTCCTCCAATAATTTAATGAAACGTCAAAGCTTCCGCGCGGGAGGAGGGAAACTGAATTCAGACAAGGATTAAGAGTAGAAAACAGTACCACGAATTGTCTTCTTTCTCTAATAATTTAATGAAATGTCACAGCTTTCGCGCTTCGCGCGGGAGGGGCGAAAATGAATTCAGACAAGGATTAAGAGCAATACTTTAATGAAACGTCAAACTTCCGCGCGGGAGGAGGGAAACTAATTTTAGACAAGGATTAAGAGTAGAGAACGGTACAGCGAATCGTCTTTTTTCTCTATAATAATTAAATGAAACGTCAGACAAGGATTAAGGATTGAAAACAGCACATAAAATCGTCTTCTTTCTCTAACAATTTAATGAAACGTCGAAGCTTCCGCGGGAGGGGGAAACTGACAAATTATTTAGCTCCTGGCCCCGGATTTATAGGGTTAAATTTGTAGACATTGGGACATTGGCATTGATTTCAATATTTGTATCTTTATACATCGTATAAGATATTGCTTAAGCATCATACTTTGCAGTTGGGTGTGACGGTCTGAATATTCAATTGCGAGCGAGGATTTTTTTAAGTTTTTATAGATTTGTGAGGTCGGAGTGCAAAAAAATTACATCTTACAAAGGGGAAAAACCCCAATCTTGATTGAGTCATAAGCACATTCTCATAATGGAAGACAGGAAAGACCTTTGATAAGATAAATAATAATGTCATCTATAAATGTGAGCGAGCAAGCTTTAGGGAAAAGGGGCTCTCGGTCGCTTTAAAATAGGGGCACGTTTAATGATTAGTGGAAAAGGAGGCACTTGTCAAAAGAGATAAAGACACTAGAAAACAAAAGGGGCACGTGTCAAAGTACAAAGGGTAATTATCAGAGGTGAAAAAAGGCACTTATGAGAATGGAAAATGGGCATTTGTCGAAGGAAAAGGGGCACCATCAGATTTTGATGGGGGGGGGCATTTATCAGAGGTGAAAAAGGGATAGGTCCCTGTTAGAAAGGAGAGAGGCACTTATCATTGTTAAAAGGAAGCGCAAGGAGCGTCAAGTCTGACAGATATGAGTGCTATACAAGCACCCACTATTATTAAATTATCGGAGGTGAAAAGGGGGCACAATTTTGTTGGAAGATAAGGGGCACCGATCAGATTTTAATAGGGGCATTTATCAGAGGTGAAAGGGGTTTTTATGAGGAGGAAGAGGCTTTTTATTAACAAGAAAAAGAGGCACATGTAAAGATAAACAGGGCACTTATCAGAGATAAAAAGAGCACTTATTAGTAAGGGAAGGGGCAATTGTCAAAGTAAAACGAGCATCTCTCAGATTTGATTAGGGGCAATCATCGGAGGTAAAGGGGGCACTTATCTGAAGTGAAATTGAGTAACTTCTCGTACGTGAAAAGTGTCATTTACCATTCTTATAAGTGCCCCCATTAAAAGAGAGCCTGTGACTTTTTATTGGACAAAGATTTTTGTTTTGAAAATTCAAACATTGATTATAAAATATCGTACAACGAATTGTCTTCTTCCTCCAATAATTTAATGAAACGTCAAAGCTTCCGCGCGGGAGGAGGGAAACTGAATTCAGACAAGGATTAAGAGTAGAAAACAGTACCACGAATTGTCTTCTTTCTCTAATAATTTAATGAAATGTCACAGCTTTCGCGCTTCGCGCGGGAGGGGCGAAAATGAATTCAGACAAGGATTAAGAGCAATACTTTAATGAAACGTCAAACTTCCGCGCGGGAGGAGGGAAACTAATTTTAGACAAGGATTAAGAGTAGAGAACGGTACAGCGAATCGTCTTTTTTCTCTATAATAATTAAATGAAACGTCAGACAAGGATTAAGGATTGAAAACAGCACATAAAATCGTCTTCTTTCTCTAACAATTTAATGAAACGTCGAAGCTTCCGCGGGAGGGGGGAAACTGACAAATTATTTAGCTCCTGGCCCCGGATTTATAGGGTTAAATTTGTAGACATTGGGACATTGGCATTAATATATTTGTCTGTAATTGGTGGCTATTTGTGTCGGTAATCGGTGGTCTCTACACCCGCCACTGAAAAAGGTCTAGCGACGTCCCTGCTCCCCCTCCCCCCCCCCCCCCCATCTCCCTATCTCTCTCTCCCTCTCTCTCTCTCTCTCTCTCTCTCTCTCTCTCTCTCTCTCTCTCTCGCTCTCTCCTTCCCTCCACCTCTCCCTCTTTCTCCCTTTATTTCTCTCTCACCATCTCTTTCCCCCTCCCCTACGCAGGCCCTTAGCCAGAGTTTGATGTTTGGGGAGGGGGGGGGGGGGGGTACATACATGCACTGGGCGCAGATCCAGGATTTCTTAGGGGGGGCCCAAATTTGAAATTATGCGAGCCAAATATGGGTACGTAATGGTGACACCGGCAGTGGTGAAACGAGCAAAAACGTTGGGGGGGGGGGGGGGTATGGTATGGTATGGTATATTTAAAAGCAAATACAATAATTGTGGCTGCATTCAGCAATAGCTTTTTTTCATCGAGGCCGTGATTACATACAATTCGAATAGAAAATAAAACAATGAAAATAGAATTTACAAACAAATATGCAAGTTATAATAAATTAACATATTTACAGAAATTTAATTACAAAATCGACAAATCATAGTGACAAAAGGTGGTCGAGAAAAAAAACCGCTTCACCCCCACTTTTATATGCAGGCCCCGCTGAACGTTCCTCTAAGTAGGTGGGGGAGGGGGGGTGGTATTTACGATCAGGTAGAGCTTAGCGTAAATTGGCGTGGGGTAGAGGGGCGGTGCCCCAGAAGCTCAGGGGTTTTATCGTTGAATTATTGTCAGATGAGCATATTTTGAAACCTTTTTTGTGACACTGGCAGGTCACTAATTGGCGAGGGGTCCAAGGGGCGGAGCCCCCAGAAGCTCATGTGTTTTGGGCAATAAATTACGATCAGATGAGCATATATTTTTATACCTTATTTGTGATACTGGCAGAACACATTTTGGTGTGGGGTCAAGGGGACGGAGCCCCCAGACAGGCGCGGATCCAGGATTTCTTAGGGATGGGGGCCCAAATTTGAAATCAATTTGAAATTTAGTATGCTGAAATTTGAAAATAGTGCCAGCCAAAATATTTCCTTCAGTTGGGGGTTGGGGTTGGGGGGGGGGGGGGGGTAGTGAGCACTAATTTTTGTTTTGGCCCACGAAAATTTGTGCAATTTTGGGCAATAAATAACGGTCAGATGAGCATATTTTTATTTGTGACACTGGCAGGACACAAATTGGTAATTGGTCCAGGGGGCGAAGCCCCCAGAAGCTCAGAGATTTTATACATCAAATTATCGTCAATGAGCATAATTTTATACCTTATTTGTGACACTGGCAGGTCACGAATTGGCGTGGGGTCCAGGGGGCGGAGCCCCCGGAAGCTCAGGAGTTTTGGGCAATAAATTACGTTTAGATGAGCATCCAGGGGCTCGCCTTAGGGCCATTGGTTGGTTTCGGGGGGGGGGGGCAGAGCCCTGGAAGCTCAAGGCTTTAGGCATTTAATTACGTCAGATGAGCATAATTATACCTTATATGTATTTGTGACACTGGCAGGTCATTAATTGGCGTAGGGTCTAGGGGGCGGAGCCCCCAGAAGCTTATGGGTTTTAGGCATTTTATAACGGTCAGACAAGCATGCAGGGGCCCGCCTTAGGGCCCCTGGTGGGGTCGAGGGGTGGAGCCCCGAAAACTTAGGGGTTTAACGGTCAGATAAACATATTTTGATATTTTGAAGAAAAAAATCTTTCCCCTTTTTTTCTTTTTTTTCACTTCTTTTTTTCCCTTCTTTTTTTCCCCTTCTTTTTTTCTTCTTCTCTTTTTTGCGAGGGGAGGGCACGGCCCCCACCCCGGACCCCCTGGATCAGCCGATACATGTTATTGATCGACGTCCTGGGGAGGGGTCTAAAAAAGTTCAACCGATCTTGGAAGGAAAAAATATGGGGGGCACGTGCCCCCCCCCCCCCCCCCAAGGAGCTACGTGCCTGCCCCTACGCACCTTTGTTGATTTAATGATATCATAACAAAATAAGAACATTGCACCTTTTTGGAAACTGAATTTGCATAGGCCAAATTATGAAACTTGAAGCTATAGGCTAATTTGGTTTCTCGTACTATGCTCTCTCTCGCGAAGTTGTAATTGTTGCCAGGGCAATATTATAATCACAATATTTAAAAAAAAGACACAATTATATAGACTTGCACATTGATTAACACCGTCATGGCTACATTCCTTGAATATATCGTAAATTAAGTTTACTACATCTGCTTTTAAATTACCCCGTTTTTTCGGACAAACCATTTTGATTGTTGAGGCAATTCTCCTTGAAAAAATACCTTTAGCCTAATTAGCCTTATAATTATAGCCTGTAAAAATGATAATGAATACAATTAGGGCATATAAATACTACTCCTTATCATTATGAGCATCAACAGTAACACTGGGATAAAAAAAAATTCTAGCCTTGTCAAAAACATTGTACAACCAACATTATTGTTTTCATTGGAATATAATTGTTTAGACAGGAAATTGAGAAAGAACGAATAAAGAACTCTACAGTATACAGGATTTATTTAAAAAAGCTATTTACACGTCTTCAGTTCCAGTACTAGCCTAAGGGTTAAAGAGGAAGGGGGATTTCTCCCAGTTACTGTAGGAGTATGCATTATGCAGTGGCGTACGCAGGATTTTTTTCAAAGGGGGGTTTTAAAATCAAAGGGGGGGGGGGGTTTCCAAAAAAACATACATAAAACATATATACACATAAAAAAAAAACTCGAGGGGAGGGGGGTTAACCCCAAAACCACCCCCCTGCGTACGCGCCTGGCATTATGCAATATCAATTAACCTTCCCTTCACCTTGCAGGGGAGTTAGGCAAATGAACAATGATAGTTTCGGGGTAAAGGTGCATGGTGTACGTTGATCCACATGTATTGTATTTAAAAAAAAAAAAAAAAAAATCGTTATTTTCGTACTTCCTCAAAATACAATTGATCAATCAAAGAAAAAAAAGCAAGGCGACTGTCTTTTAAGATGTTAATGACAGCCGTATTGGCAGAAAGGGTAGATTTACACAACCTTTGTGCTTAACCCCCATCCTGCCTCTCCTTATCGATGCAATCATGGAAAGATGTAGGATTAGGAGTCTGTATACCAAAGTCAAATATCTCTAAATGCAGATCTGATCCATCATAATGTCATGCATATATTGATAGAATATATAATTGTAATTAGAGAAATAATGAACAGCAAGTATATTGAATATGCACTAATTGACAAAGGTGATAAAAGCTAGAACAAAAGTGTGAAAGTTTGACAGAAGAAACTCGCTCAAGAAGAAGTGGAAGCATGAAGTGACGTCACACGTAGAGAACGATGGGATACATGGTCATGGAACACACAGGACTGCAATGGCGAGCCTAGAAAGAAGTAGTCCATCGATGTTTCTGGGCCAGTCCTGGTCCAGTTGGGCCGATAAGGTCACAAATCAGGAAGATGAAGGTAAAGTATACTTTCTAAGCAATATATTGAACCCTCGTTCGTGTTATTTTATACTTGATTAGTGTTCAAAAGTAGTTGGAAACCTCTTGTTGATCGTATGTTTTCCCGCTAATCTCCATTCTTAGATGCAGAAAACGACGAGAAAAGTGACAGGACAGGCGAAGAAATGGTGCCTGAAATGTCGCGAGAAAAGGAGGAGCCACAAGTAATGAGGCTGAAGATGGAGGGTATCCTTTTTTAATCACTTAGTATGAATTTTTTGATATGTTTTTATTTTATTATGGTCAAATTCTTCGTCCGAAAATGACATGTTGTAGAGTAATTATTGACACAACATGACTAAAATGTCTACATGTGGGACCACAAATAAATTCATTGCCTTTGGTGCTGTTTGCACGCGAATGATACGCAGCCGCGAATATTGAATGCCTGTTGTTTGTTGACAATCATTCATCGCGGCTTGTACAGCTGACGATTGCCATCCATAGTCGATCAAATGTACCTTAGATCTAAACAGTCAGAAATCAGAATGAAGTTAAGTTATGTGATTATTTATATCGTTGATTAGAATATGTTCTAAGTTTGAAGGTTAGTAGATCCAGTTTTATGTCTGAAAGACTGAAGTGAAAATACAGAAATGTTTGAAACTTAAATCTTTTAAAATCAAATTCAAGACTCAAGAGTTGGATTAAGCTAGGAAATTATGACAGTGTCTTACTTGCACTGACATCTCATTAAAAGGTGTATAAATTTCACAACATTCATTTCAATGTGATGTTCATGAACTTAAGTTTATGATGGTTCCTTTCCTTAACTTTGGTGAGATCTGTAACGCTGTCCCAATTTTGTGTTGCCTAAGAAGTTGAGATCGTTGAATTTCTAGTATACTATTTAGAATCTAGATTAGTTTCCAAATTATTTTTTCTTCAACCATCATGGGAGCTCCTTTTGCATTTTTGATAGCGAAATCTAAATTTCCTTGTAACATATAAACAGTTTGTTTGTATTCCTTTTTAACAAAATTTCCAGAGGCAGAGCTAGAGTAAAGTCGCGAGTTCTCTGCCAGCCCACCCCATGCCTTGCAAAATCATCTTAAGATGTGCAACGTCATTATTGCCTACCACATATCACACACAAGCTGTACATACCAAAGTCATACACGAACAGCAGAAGCAATGAAAAAAGTGCAAATAAATGTCACATTGTAGTGATCTCGCTGGCTATCGTGCTCATAAAATTTGGAAACTTGCATCTCTAATTAGTGCATCTATAAGGCAACATGGCTCCATAAACTGAGCTGTAAAGACATTTTCAGTTTTAGATCGGGATTTTCGTGAGTCGCAAGCTTAAAGGGATCATTTAACAATGTTGAAATTAAAAAAAAAATTCGCTTCAAAATAATCAAGAAGTGCCTCAAAAAAATAAAAACCTTTGAGTGACCGGTTTTACCATGCTCATTTTCCCCAATAGACTGTAGTGTTATGAAAACCGTTTGGCAAACACAAAATTTGATTTTGATTTTCAATCATAAATATCTTGATAATCAGACAGGTGATCAGCTTGTAAAAGTCATGGGTTCCTGACTGACTTAGAGGTTTATAATTATCATTGCAGCATGAGCTAAATCAAGGATTTTTTTTAAGGATCTAAGACAAAGTTACCAGATCCCTTTAAAGGTATCCAATCGCACATTACAGTCAATGATAGTTGGCACTGGGCACACAGGAACTCCTCATTGACTAGTACATGCGGCCAAAGCTCTGCTATGCCAACAAAAAAACACGGAGACTTCCATAATGAAAATTGGTTTTGCCATGGCAACTCTTTTATTTCTTAGGGGGATATGTCTTCATTTCTTTAAACAAAAACAAAATATTCTTGCATAATTTCAATATGAAGTGAAAATAATCCTGGAACAAAGAGTAAACATATTTTCTTTCTTAAAGATAAGCTTAAATTCTGGTAAATATAGAAAATAAATTTTCACAGAATCCAACGAAACTTACACTGTATGTTAAAGATTACAAATAAATTGCATCTGCCAAACATTTGGTAGAAAATGTATAGTGGTTGAGTAACGATCATAGAAAGATAAGTGCTTAACACAGGTCACTACTCACTACGTGCAAATGTGAGTTGTGGTTTTTATCAAAGATGATGCCCAGTAAGTTTTTGTGCGTTTGTTTTATTTCACTGGTTCAAACAACCAATCTACTGCAGGATAAACAATCCAGAATAAATCATAGCAATTTTCTCTCAAAATACAATTCCCATATTAGAGCTCAAGATTAGCTTTAGGTGTGAAAAAGCCCCCTCCTTTATTTTCCTCATTGCTTCTGTATACTTCCTGGTTGAAAGAGACTTATTCTATGATAAACCTATACTATGGCATGCTTCCATGCTTTTTTAGCTTTTTGTAATCATTAAAATATGCTTCATACATTAATTATAACATTTTCAATAATCTACAATGCATGTTGAATCTTCAATACATTCTGGGGAAAAGGTTGGTTAGTGATCCTTGCATGCCTTGAATAAAACCAACGTTATGACATTCGTACATGTATCTCAATTTGCAAACCAAGGAGATGTCATAGAGCTTAGCCTTACAAGCTCTTTCAAAGAGAGCTGGCAATCGACTATTCGCTTTAAAAAAACATAGTTGGTTTAGAGGAGTGAGAAGTCCCTTGTCACTTAAGTTTTATTTTTAGTAAGATGGTTTGCAAAACTCTAAGGAACAGTATTAGGATGTCTGTGATATTTTGTTTATAACAGATTCTTGTCCTTTTGGGTCCCTCGTTCTAAACATGGAATCTTTTTTAGGCGTGTGTCACTTCTTTTATTTGTTCAGGGTCATAGTTAAGGAGTAAACCTACTAATTTGATCTACATTTGCCACACTCCACCTAGGTGAAGTAAATGGGTACCTGGTAGGAATTTATTCCTTGAAACGCAGCGCACGTAACAGCTGCACTGCTAAAGCCAGGGTAATTAGACTGCATTATTGTAGAGCGCTTAGAGACTTCTGATAAAGTAAGTGTTATGCGCTATATAAGCAAGGATAATTATTATTATTATATACTCTGAAAGGTCAAGAATAGTTTAACTAGTTTGTAGGATGGTGCTCGAGTGCAACAATTTTTATGTACAGATTCATTGCGATGATGAGTCTATGAGTCTTATTCTGTCTCCCATCCCCCTTGCTGTGCACTTGTTCAATCAAAAGTTTGCTCTAAAATTCCAAGAATTGGGTCAAGTTTTTTCTTCTTCATACTTCATGGAGATGACAAGGTGTTTCACAGAGAGCTGGCAATCAACTTTTGGCTGGAAAAAGAAAAAGAAAATGACAAGTCTTTTGTTGTGTAAGTTGTTATTGGTTTTCAGAAACACGTTTCGTTGCCACCTTGCTCTACAAACCCACATTCCATAGAAAGCATGCTAACTGAGATAGCTATGAATTTGTACATGTGTTCGCATAACTGGTTATTGAGAAATGCTATGGCAATATGAAATCACTTTACACCCAAAGAAAATTATTCCTAACCCTTGCCCGATGTCAATTTTGGTGCTGGAACTCAAATGACATGTTGATGCGGATATCTTCTTGTAAGCCTACATGGTAGGGTATACTAATATATAATGCCATAGATGGGGGCAAGTGTGCAAGCATAGTCTCTAATATGACTTCTCACCTTTAGTAAAGCCTTAAGCAGAGCCTAGTTAAGTCAGTCTTTGCCTTGTCAGAAGCGGCTAAAGTACAGTACAGAGCCTATTGGAGCCTCGTAGTGCAGACACCTTTAAAGCCCCACTGTCCTATTTGTAGCTACTTGCTCCCTCTATATAGAAAACTTCCCCAATCGGTGCCTGTTGGTCCCCCATGATCCTCTATGTCTTATGTTATTTGAGAGCTGAGTTGATGGGATAGCCACCTGTCAGTGACCTCGCTGTGTGGTCTATTCCCTCCTAGCCACACTAGTGTTGATAAGCTTGAAAGGTGGGGTGACATCAAATATAGGTTGATTCCTGTTGATGTACAGAGCTGCATACAACTCATATTTGTTATTCAAAGATCTAAATATATATCATAGATTTTTAAATATTAAAAAAAAAAATTCTCAGACTTGTAAGCTCCACCCTAAAAAAATGCTCCAGATCTCATTCATCTTGAGACATTTAAAGGTCAATTCCAGTCGAGAAAAAGACTTTTTCAGCAGCTTAACAATAAATCAATGGGTAAAACTAACCATGAATCATGCCATAACTCTGAACAGTTGCTTCAAAAGAGATTTTTTTTAATGTCGGATATTTTAAAATTTGAAACTTTTAAATTTGCCGCAAAAATCCAGATAGACCATGTGACTGTGTGACGTTGCACCCTCACATTATACTGCCCGATCTAGCTCGAGCTGAGTTTTGTATACAGGCAGGATCTACTCGTTCTTCTCGCCATCATTACAGCCCAGACATCGAAGGCATTATTCGCCCGCTCTATTCAATTTGCTCATTACACAATTTTCAGAGGAGAAGTACGGCGATAATGCCTCCAAAATCCACTTTAAAATGTTTTGTTTCCAATGATTATGGATAGGTTTGGATTAGGGGCTAGATTGTGGTTAGGAATTAAGGTTAGTGGTAGAATTTAAGATTCCTAAACATAAAATTTGGAGCTTTACAACACTGCATTAGGCTCTTGATCAGCGCCGTAGACATAGTCTGCCGTACCGTAGTCTAGAAATATTATTATTGGAGCTTATTTCACCACAAGTTTTTTTAGGCATTTGACATTTTTGTCTTTCTGATGGGCTAAGCATAAAAAATGACAAGGGTTTGTGCTTGCAAATTAAGAGGGTCTGTTGGAGAATGTGCTGCTCGAGGTAACATGACTATGACTATTTTCATGAGGGGTACATCCCCAAAGGAAAGTGGTCATCCTCACACCACAGAGGGCACCATAGTTGATCAGAATGTTTAATTCTGCATTCATACTGGTTTTCGAATTTTGTGTGAGATTTGAGGCGGGACACTTACCCGCTTCAGTCTTGCCTTAAACACATTCATAGTTAAAACCGGCCCTTGACCCACCTTAAATTTTATCAGTGCATTCAGACCGGGAGGGTCAGCCCGCGTTAAACCATGTGTGGTTGTTTCAATGTGCAGGAATTTCCTTGTAGTATGTATAAACAATAACCGCGTGTAATTTAACCCGCCTCGAAAGCTTGACAGGTTCAGAGTGGCGATGTCTGGCTCACAATCCACCTTTAAACTCGGACGAAATCGCCATCAGCGGTGGTTTAGTTTTGTGTAGGTCGAAGGCCAGACGGGACTGACCCGCCATAGTTTTGTGCTGGATGGAGTATTAAACTGAAAATGTTCTGGCATTTTTTCTGGCCTCTGTCTGGCCTCAGCGTACATGTAATAACAAGTATGATAAGGAAACATCAGGTACAGGGTGGAGGTTTCAGCCAGTAATAAATTGTCACTTCTTCTGAATACAGTCCGACAGTAATGATTTTTATTTTAGTTACATTTTGTAATATATGCAGAGGAGTACATTCATAGGTGAATCAGAGAGTTTGTCCTACCAATGGTCCACATGTGCCGCATATTGTAATTTATTGATAATGTATATGAGCACCTTACTTCACTATTATTACTTATGAAACAAGTTATTCGGCAGACAATAATATCATTTGTCTGCAGAATGACTTGCTTCTCACATCCAATCCGCAATGCTCGCAATGCTCTTGCATTTTTCTCTAGTGGATCTTCTGAAAGATAGAATGAAGTTGTGGATTGAAGAATTGTTGACTATGTAAGTTGTGTTTGATCTTTTGGACTGCAGTCCAGTCGTGTTTACAGTGTTCAAGTCTTTCCTGGAATATGAGGACCTAGGTGGAATACTAGGGACTTTTAGATTTGCATGGACTGATACGTGTGACGTCCATTCAAGGCAGTGCATTAAAAGGACGTGGACCGTAGCAAACCCCATTGTCTTTGTGCGAATCTAAAACTCCCTATTGTATGCTTTCTTGTGCATTTAATTTGTTTGTTTAAAGTTGAAAACTGTGAACCATAGCATCACCAAAAAATGTATGAAATGGTTCAATTTGTTGAAACAGCAGACTCTCACTGAGAGCTCTGTTTGGCCAATCAAGTATTTTGCTGCATATCAGTATAACTAATTATACAACACCTACCAGGGAAATAATACATATAGTTCAATGCAAAACAAATTAAAGAGTGTTATTTTCATGCAAGCAAGCTTTAAAAGTAACCTCCTGAAATGTTTAAAGTAATTTTTTCCCTGACACCTACTAAGATTCTTGCAATCATTTTCCAGGCGTGCAATTCCGTTTGATCAATTTTTACCATTGCACTCTGACGTCACTAACGATGTGCAAAGTATATTGCGAGGTAAGTGACTTCACCGTGCAACGGAACAAATGGATCAAACAAAATTGGACATCAACTGGCATGAAACATCAGTCTTGGGTTCATGCGCTAATATCAGGCAAGGAGAGGGCATGGGAAGGTGAGATAGACTTAGGGTACGTTTATGCTCAACTTTTTCTGGCCAGAATGAGGCATTTGTTACGCGTTTAGTTCAAAACATGGTTGCGTCCTTTCTCATTTTGTGTAGAATCACAGAAAAACATTGATTGTAAATTCACAAAAAGGTGCGTTTTGGATCGGCGATTCTGGGGAAGCATTAACGCACAATCATTTGTAAACGCGTTAAAAATGGGATCAACGTAGCAGGCACAGTGCAGGTTTGCGAATCCAGCTGCAGACTCTGCATTGCACTTCTCTGGCTCTGAGCCAGAATCATGCCTGGAGGAGCCAGAGAAGTGAGCATAAACAGTACACCGTGGAACTGCGATTACGATGAGCGTTTATGTTGAGCGTTTCAAATCGCTTATTCTGCCTTCAAAATTGAGCATAAACCTACCCTTAGAGACTTAGATATGGTGGCAGCAGCATAGACTGTAAATCTAATGGACAGGCACTTGTCTATGCATTTTGTACAGGAGTAGCTGCAGGTACTTGTCGTCGATGACCTTGGCTTGGGAGAGTCAACTGTTTATGTGCAGAGGCCTCATCAGTTCCAATGATGGAGAGCCTTTCTCTTGATATTATCCAGTATGTTTTAGATAGGCCTGTAACTGATCATATGATCGGGGGCCGATCCTAAGCCGATCAGGGGTGATCGGATAATAATTTCTGATCGCCGATCAACAAAAATGATCAGAAAAATTCAAGTTTTTGGCTATCAAATGCTCCAAAAAAATTCATTGCTGGGATTATTTTGTCATTGGGAGTTGTTGTAGACTATGTTTGTTGATATTTAGTGCCTTTTCATGACTTTGAAACTTATAATATTGGTCTAAGAGAAGAGGCAAAACATGCGGGCCGCCATCTTGGATTATAATGCATTCCTACATTATAATCCGATTATTTTTGCCGATACCGATCACAGGTGCGAGGGTGTCGCTCCGATCTTCCGATCCGATCAAAGCCCTAACTTACTGGGTTAGTTTTAGATGTGTTGCTCAAGGAGTTTAATTAATGTACGTGAAATTAGTGAAGAATGCTCCATGAGACTATGTACTTGTGATTTGCACACTATTGATCTTCCTGCAGAGTCCAGTTGTTTGGCAACCTTCCTCAGCTCAGTGCACCAATCTTCTGGCAAGCTCTTGTAGATACCGGTAATAGATGGCAGATGTTTGGCCCACTGCAGCTTGCTGCTAGGGTTACACCTTAAGTCCTGAGCTAGTCCTTTTCTGTGATTACCAAACTGGGTATATTCGGGGTCGATGGGTTTTGCTTCTTTGGTATCACCATAGCTTTACACTCTGCATGCAGCAGATTGCTGATGTTTAGGGTTGAACAACGGCATCTTCACAGCTTCATATCTCCACAGCTTTCAAGGGATTCCAAATGGAGCTTAATATTGAAGGGTCAGTGACACAAAGACGTACATGCATTTGGGCCATTTTGAGAAAAAGTGGTTTATGTGTCACTGAGCACTTGGGCCTTAAAGAGTTAAGTCTATGTTTCTCTAGCCATTGACTTCAATGGGGTGTTGGGTGGAGTTGAGTCTTTGTGTTTTCTGGAAGGCCCACATTTATCTGAACATTTTGATATCAAATATTAATTTTGGAAAAATATAGAGCTACGTCTTTGTGTCACTGAACCTTTGATATGAATCATACAGTTTGATTGGTCCTTTTTGAAGGGAAGGGGGGGGGGTGGTTGTTAAGTATGTAAGTCCATGCACTAAAACCATAGTTCGAAAAAGAAACCATATTGATGATTTTTACATTCCATTAATGAAACTTCATTAAGTTTACCATGTGTGCTTGTGCCATTAAAACTGAATTGGTGAATGTGCATTTTCTGTCCTAAGAAGTAGTGTCAAGGAGTTCAGTGGAACTTCTAGCATAGTCTCAATCTGACACTTTTGTAGAATTGAATGTCTGTTATGTATGTGTACAGATATACATATATATGGAAATATTACCCTTTAAAGTTTGCTCCAAGCACAAAGTGGTATGCAGGCATGTCATTAAATTAAATTTTTAAGTGATAATTATCAGACTGAAAATTGAAATTAAAGGTTTTGTCCTTAAGTACTACTCAATAAAAACTTATTCTGATCATCAAATTTAAAAAATATGTTTAAAGCATAAGGAGCGATAAGTTACAATCTAGGGTATTTGTTTTACAAATTTTGATTTTCATCCGATGACAAGAAAAATGGTTACAACAATAAAGGAGATTTAATGCCCTAATAACAAAAATAAAGTAATTACTGGTATATTTCCCATTTTGAAGTTATGTATACTTGGTTTAAATCTATTGTTTCTGAAGTAGATATGCCACAACATCCATTGGTATAAGAAACTTTTGGAAAGAGGGGCATGATAATTTTTTGAAAAGAGAGAAAAAATTTAAGAATTCTGAAGTGAAACAGATTGCTATGACATACCTTGGCTGATAAAGATTGAGGCTTTTTGTTCAGCAACACATACAATTTTTGTATGGTATAGTGTGTGCTAGATCTCTACCTAGAATACAGTGATGATAACAAAATCTTTTGCAGTCGGTGTCCTATATCCTGCACTGTACCCTACAGTTTGCATTTTTGCCTGCACATAATATCTTAAACAAGTAAATGTTTATAGAATAATCATAGGGTATTCTTATTTCAACGTTATTTGTCATTTCAAACATACCTTGGAAATTTCTTGATGGTGAAATGATTATGAAATGTTGATTCGGTTCTAAACCAATAACCAGTGAGTCATGTATGCACTGGGACTATTATTTCTACAAACAAATCACACCCCTCCCCTCATGAAATAGAAACCAAGGAGAATAGAAATAATGATTTTAGCTGGAAACTATTAAAGGATAATGTTTGTAAACATATTGATAGACACATAATTCTAAGTTTTGTCTCTGCAATGCAGGATGTCCTTGAAAGTGATGAAACCCTTTACGGGCCCCTACCTTTGCTCTTTGATTATATTGGAAATGCTGCCATCTACTGGCTTATAAAACATACACCGCGGTGCATACGTGTATACATATGTGAGACGGAGATCCATTTATTGGTCAGGAAGGAAAGCACTCAGGTCTACCATCCTTAGAGGAAGATAGGTTACTAATTTTCACAAGTAGTAGGCTTTTCATATTGGCAAATAGAAAACAGTACAATATTCCCACATCATACACGTATGTCATCAATGACTGTGTTGATAAGTAAGAATAAATGTGAGATAAAACTGTGTTTCTTCTATATTTATTTTTGATGCCTACTTAGCTGCCGTTCCTCATGTTGGTTCATTTGAAAGTTTATTAATTCAAAGCAAGTTTTAAATGATAAACATACCCTTTAGCCATATATCAAGTTCCACACCATTTGCATGTTGACCCAGAAGCTTTGAATGTGTGTCACTAATGTTTAACAGGGAATTAGCACTTACAATTTATTGTAATTGGAAAATATGTTTAGTCATAATTTTATTGAGCCATGGGGTAGTAGACTATGTCTTCACCCCCCCCCCCCCCTCCCAGTTATAAGTTGCATGATACATTGGCTTGAAAAGGTGATATCTATTTTGGAATTTAATGTGTTTTGAAAATATACAGAATTTGTTAACTAATTACTTTTTCACATAAATTTATCAAATTTTGCCTTTTTTTGTTTTTATCTCAGCAGGCAAAACAGGCTTATAATTGAATTATTTATTTGTCCATGGTGTGATAATATTTCCTTAACCAAGATGTTATTCTAGATTCTCCAATGTTTGGGCTTTGTCCAGCAAGGGATGAGTTCTACCTGGTGGTGTGTGAGCAGTGTAAAAAAGTGGTCAAACCTCAGGCATTACAGAGGCATATAGGTAAGTACTGCTATACTGCCATTCTATATAAACTTAGTTCTAATAAGTTTCTTTTCTAAGCTTCAGCTGAATTATCTTTAATACAGGGGGATTCAACCAGATATCGAGTTGGTTTTAATGAAAGGAACAGATCAGTGAAAGTTTGAGAATTTTTTTTTTATGAATTTTTAAAGTTGTATGTGTATTTCATCAAATACAAATAAGCACTTTAATTTCCCTTGCAAGCAGTGCTCCATTTATTTTGAGCTGAGAATTATAACAGATAATCCCACTTCTTGGCTAGTGGTAAAGGAATAGATCTATTGTGTGGAGGAGTGTGTAGAAATGTGTCCAATACTATATTTATGGATCAGGAGAGTGTTTCACAAAGACTAAGATCGACTTTAAGTTGGACTAAACTATGGCGGGTCGTTCATGCTACTCTTTTCTCTCACCATTTCCTGGTATTGGTTTATCAAGGGACTTACAAACTGTGGTCACAAATCTTCAGAATTTACCTTCGTTTGATAGTTCATTATTGAAGGACAAAATATTATCTAAAGATCATAATTGAGAGACCAATGGTGAGAGCAACCAGTGGCATAAATGGCCTGACATAGTTAAGTCCAACTTAAAGTTGATCTTAGTCTTTGTGAAACACCCCCCCCCCCCCCCTGGTATGATGACAGAACAAGAAAGACAAAGTGGAAATTATTTGATAGAAGACAAACAAAGAGCTGCTCATATATCACAGTTGCTAAAAAATGTGTTTCTGATTTTACAACTTAAAAAGCTCCAAACTTATTATCCTTTATCACATTTTCTTCAAACTTTCATTAATCCCTCTCTTTCTTTTTATGCCTGTATTAAAGCCACCTTTATGGCAGGATGTTGTAGTATTCATAATTCCACTTTTAAGTTAAATAATGGTGAAATGGATGAAATTAACATCATTGTGATTAATCTAACCAGTGATCCTCATCATGGTCGAGTTAGATTATAAACTGCTGGAAAAGACCCCATGTAAAATTGATTGAGTTGTTTAGCCCAAATTTGATGTCTTTGAATGGTTTTTGCTGCACCAATGAACCGAAGTAAGAGTACGATTACCATGGAGATCATCTACAAGATGTTCAATAAGATACCATCAAGAAGGTACAAGGCAGGTGGAAGAATATGATGATGGTAAGTATTGAGTGCCTCACAGTGGATGAGATATATTTTCAGGATAAACAGCACATCTGTAGGAAAACAGATTTTATTTGCTGAAGAAGAAAGAAACTAATTGTTTGCTTGCTTTAAGACTATGCATGATCATTTTGCGACAAGGCATTGTGGCGTGCGCCTGTAATCCAGCTAACAGTGGAAGTTACAAACTGATTCAGGCGAGGACGCAGGTTCAAAACTGAGTCACGTCTTTCGGATGGTGATGTTTGAAGGTCGGTCCCCAGACGTAAATAATATCTGATTGATACATGTCTGTAAAAACCCAATACACACACACACACACTTTTAAAAATAATTTTTTTTTTTTAACAAGCAGAGCTGCCAACCATTCCGTTTTTTCCTCCAAATTACGGTAGTATGTTTTTTCTTCATAAAATATGTTTTCAAAAATAATTGTTATAGTTTTATTATTATTTTTTATGCCTCCGTTACGAAGTAGCCGGAGGCATTATGTTTTCGGGTTGTCCGTCCGTCCGTACGTCCCGTTCTCGTGATCGCGTTATCTGAAGAACCGATTGCTGGATTCCTGCCAAACTTTGGTCATGTATGTATCTTGCAGAGCCGATGAACTGATTAGATTTTGGGGTCACGAGGTCAAAGGTCAAAGGTCACAGGGCTCATTATGTATACAAAAACAGCTCGTGATCGCGTTATCTGAAGAACCGATCGATGGATCCCTGCCAAACTTTAGTCATGTATTTATTTTGCAGAGCCGATGAACTGATTAGATTTTGGGGTCACGAGGTCAAAGGTCAAAGGTCACAGGGCTCATTATGTAAGCATAAACGGCTCGTGATCGCGTTATCTGAAGAACAGATTGATGGATTCCTGCCAAACTTTGGTCATGTATTTATCTTGCAGAGCCAATGAACTGATTAGAGTTTGGGGTCACGAGGTCAAAGGTCAAAGGTCACAGGGCTCATTATATATGGAAAAAACAGCTCGTGATCACGTTATCTCAAGAACAGATTGATGGATTCCTGCCAAACTTTGGTCATGTATGTTACTTGCAGAGCCGATGAACTGATTAGATTTTGGGGTCATGAGGTCAAAGGTCACGTGGCTCATTATGTATGCAAAAATGGCTTGTGATCGCATTATCATTAGAACAGATTGATGGATTCCTGCCAAACTTAGATCATGTATGTATCTTGCAGAGCCAATGAACCGAGTAGATTCTTGGGTCATGAGGTCAAAGGTCATGGCTCATTATGTATGCAAAAATAGCTTGTAATCACGATATTTTGAGAACCTGTTAATGGATTACAAATGAACTTGAATTTGAAAAATTTCTTCTGTTTTGGTTGGTAAAATTGCTCTATGACGGAGGCATCATTTTCGACTGCGCGCAGTCTAATTCCATCTAGTTTATTTTTTTATTTTATTTTTACATACCGCAGTTCAAACAACTGCCCTAAAATGTTATTTGGATCACAAAGTCAATAGAAAACTAAGGTTAAAACATACTGGAAGAGAAAAATATTCTCAAAAAGAAAGAGACGCCGATGATACAAAAATATCAACAACAAAATACCTACTTGTAAATAAACTATAGGTCCTAATATGGAAACAAAACAGCATGAGGAATGGACATTTCTCCATTGAAAGTTTGTCGCGCGTGGTTGTAAGTTTCGTTTTAAGGAAACCCTTTTTTTTTGCCATCATGGTTCTTTTTTTGGGTCGTACAAGGTTGGCAGCTCTGGGCATAGATCTCTGGTCCACTGTCTGTTACTGGACAGTAAGACTGTCACCGGAACACGGCAGTGACACAATGACTTGGAATATATGCATGTGCGTGTCCAGGATTCCATTAAAGTGCCCATTGATATTCAAGAGTCCCTTTCTCTTGAGATTTGGTACCAAAATCACTCTATGTGGAAGCTACTGGCACAACTACAAACAAATCAGTTACTGCTATTAAAGTCATTGCTGAGCCTAGAACACCAAATAAAATATGAGAAAAAATTGGATGGCTGCTTGATGAACCAGCTCTAAAATTTAAACAGGTTCCATTAAAATATAATAATAATAATAATAATAACAGGTCTTGTTTACCCAGGGTAGCCTCATCAGTATTCATACTGTTCTCCCTGAGGGCCCTGCAATCATACACATACATAGATTATTCCATCATTGTATGGGCACCTGTGGGTCAGTCATATTGATGTACTGCAAATAGGCTTGATGATTATTTATTTATTTAATATAGATTGTATTAGCGCTTAATTGAAATGACAGTGGCAGTAAATGATTTGTTCTTTAATAATAAAAAGCTCTGTAAAGCATTTATATGCAATCATGCTGTTAGTATAGACATCCAAAGAAATCCCCCTTAGAAAAAAGGAATGAAATTATTATTATTATTGTTTTTTTGTTTTTTTTAATGCCCATCTGGCTCCAAACAGACGATATAGTCCCGCATTATCAAATGTGTGTAAGCACCTTTGAATGCTCAGTTGTAATTGCTTACAGAAGCACACCTTTTCAGTGTAAGCAAAGAGTGGATCTCTAGGTATTAGGTTAATGATGATAATAATAATAATGAAATACCCGGCAGATTTGATGGATGATGAGAGGTACAATTAGTCTGTAGACAATCACTAGATTACCGTAGTGAAGAATATGATCAGGCAATTTCAATAACATTGCATATCACCTGTTTGAATTTGCGAGCATGACAGTTTCATATCAGATATTCAGAACATGATTTCTATCAGCAACTCACCAAGGTATTATTGAAATTGCCCTTGAGTTGATCTCTGGAAAGTCTTTGTGATTACTCTGAAGGATTATTTTGTTTCTAAACCTTCATGCACCTGTCATATCTTCAGGAAAGCATTATTTAAGATAATATTAGATGATCAAATTATCATATCTAACAGATCATAAGACTTTCTATTTTAAACTGTTATTACTGTCTTGATTTAGTTCTTAAATACATACTCAATGTTAATGTTATTTCAATGAATTCATCAGAAACTCATTATAAAGTCATCATTACATTGTAAGTCATGGAACATACAAATGTACAAATATACAGAACTATATACAATGTACCATCAAAGAAATTAATTTAAAACTTCTGAGAATTACTAACAAAGAGAGATCAGTGACACTTCAAGTGCTGCTCTTGTAAAACAGAAATTGATGATTTGTGTATCTATTGGGAAATTCTATTGAGATAATAGAAATAAGATATGACAAGTGGCAAGATGAAGAGGCAGTTTTAAGTATGAGTGGGTTTTTCTTTTTTTACACCACCCATACCCAGCTGCCTGTCAGGCTGTCTGCCGTATGAAACCAAATATGCTTCGTGCCCTTTATCTATCTTCCTGCATGATTTAGAAGAAGTGGAAAAAAAGACAACACATCTCGTGCTTATAATGCAAAGAATGTTCTGAACACCCCAGACAGGTTGATATAATCCCTTTCTCAGCAGGAATTTTTGACAAAATTTTACAGTCCCAACAACATTTTTTCTGTGTGAACACATTGATAGACTGGTAAATGCTTTCATAATGAATATAATGAGACTGAGATACTGTCAATTTTTGATAAATGCTACTGAAACATGAATTTTAGTCTTGGCTTCTTTTATTATGGATAAGAAGGGTATTGATGAGAATAATTCATACAAGGATATAGCATTGTTCTATTGTAGGGCACAAATGAGGGCCATATACTCTGATTGTCAATACATGTAGCATCATGCTATTCAAAATAAATTGTGAATCAAGTGTACAATACAGTGTACCGTACATGTTTGCCAGTAAATTTGTTCCACATACTTTGACCTTTAATTCACCGATTTAATTTGTTTGTGCAATTAAAACACCAAGTGCTATAGAAGTACAGATATGGGGAATTCCCGTGTTGGCAGTAATTGGCACTCTCACAGCACAAGATTTTCCCTGAACCTGAAGGTCATTTAGAATGTATATTGTAAACTCAGAATACAGTATTAATATGCCACAGTGCATGTAAGCATGTGTGGGTTAACATGACGCTTGTATAGGATGATTTCAAGATAAGAAAAACTCCTTTAAAGCAGGTTTTGGTGGTTCAAAACAAAAATTGGAGTTCGAAATTATGTATATTTTGATACTTTCAAATTATGACAATATTTCTTGCCTGACTGTCAACATACAAGAAATATATGAAGCCAAACGTGATGCATGTTCATGTTCTGTAAAGCATTGGTATTGGGTATTTCCATTGACGACGGGTACGGCAAACTTTGCTTTAGAAAGGTTATATAAATAACAACCAACATGTCTAAATACCTGTATATCTTTGGAAATTCTTCCCCTATTTCTAGGCCTATAGAATGTATTTAAGCTTGTTTTATCATGTGCCATGATTTGAGAGTTCACGTATTGTGTGCGTTGAATGGCTGCATGATCGAGCAGCGAATTTGTTTTCACTTCTTGGTACAGATTTACTGCGTATTGCAAGTTACACTGCCGCTGCAAGTGCGATTTCTTATTTTCGAAGGCATATCGTGCTAAAAATTCCTAATTCTCATTTTCAATTGTTGGCAGGCATGCATCATGTCCACATAGTAGTGCATCTAATGATTCACGAAGCAATTTAGCTATCTGAAAGTGATTTATCATTGACACCTTTCATGGCCAGAAAATGTACCTCACAAGCATTAAAGTCTGCAACAATTACTCAAATATATAGATTCACCCTTATAATTGAAAAAAATAGTTGTTTCTATTTTATCAATGATTGTATCCAGTAAATCTATACACAGAGTAATTAAATAACAAATCTTTGCTTTTCATCAGTTACATGTATGTTATTATACCCAACAAAATTAGTATAGAGAAGCTTTGACATACAATTGTAATATGCCTATCCATCTACTGGCCTCTTTTTTTATTCTATACTTGCCGTAAAATTGATATGACTTTTATTTGACAGTTAGTATGCTGCTCTCATAAATAGGCTCTTAAAATTTGAAAACAGTTGCCAGTGGTTGCGAATATCTAGTAGTATTGCTGTTTGTCAGCTCAAGTACAGTTTTTAAATACATGTAGGTACTCGCCTTCATGTATATATAACAATACATAAGCGAATGGAATTAATGGGCAATATCAAACAGTATAGTGCCCTATTACTCATCAAATTACTTAATAATGGGTAATGGCATACAATGACCACATCGCTTGTCATTCATGACTCATTTATAAATGTCACTACTTCAATTGTGATACGATGCTTTCACCTTCACTACCAGACATGAATTCTGTAATGTGGATAACATGCTAATTAAACCATGAATATAATGCAATGATTTTGAAAAACCTTGACATACCGGTAGGTAAGCTCTGTCATGGTTAAGTACAGGATCTGCATTACCTCTAGAGACATACTTTTGCAGTTTGCAACGGCTGTCCATCTTGGTATCAAATGATTTACTGGTAAAAAAAGTAAGACCAGTTATGGTCATAATAATATTGCCTTGTGAAAGAAACGTTGTGGAATCGATCAGAAAAGGTTGATCATCTAGCATATTAGTATTGGTGTGTACTGCAAGGTTCTGGAATCATCAAAATGATAAGAAATTTGGCCCAGTCTTGATAAAGTTACAAACACTGTACACAGAAAGATGTATATGGGATTACCCCCACACATGCGCGACACGTGCGCTTTATCTATCACGTCCAAATAGATAAAATAATTTACCAAATATATCAATGAGTATGCAGTTTCTCAGCAAAATTTGTATGATCACGTATTAGTCAAAAAGTATTCTTTCACATGATCGGTAATAAGAGCTTCCATTTCATTTTTTGTGAGAGGGGCGTTTCCAAAACTGGTCTTTACCTTTAACAAGATCACAAAGACTCTCAAGAAGAAAAAAATCAAGGGCAATTTCAATAACCTATTGTATGTGTATATCCCATCTAGAGATCATGGTAGATTGTGTAATATATATTGTAATTTTTAAAAAGTGAAGGACTAGGACTTTACCTAAGGTCCGTTTTATATTAAGTCTTTGTGATTGTGTTCCTTTCTTCTACATTTAGGTGAGAAATAGGGTTGAAATTTAATGACCTACATCTTGAAGACTCACTGAGGGTTTGGGTGTTTTCTACACACATGTAATACTGAACACTGAGCAGCTAAATATACATGTAGATGCACATGGAATCAATTCCAAGTCATGCGTTTATGAGTGTACCGTAGCTTCCATTTAACATTATTTTGACTCAATGTTGTGACAATCTTGCGATTGATTGTTTTGGCAAGTTGATGAAATGGGCCACATGTCACTGATTGTGTGTGATCTTATCTCAAACTGTTAGATTTGATAGAGGCAGTGTATTAATAGCTGGATGATTCACGGGTAAGTTGCTTGATAGCTCACCATACGTTACTCACCTAACCCGCCTTTGGGATTTCAAGAAAGGTTAGCAGAGCAAATCACTTTCTATCAGCACACCATCTCACAGTATGGAGTGTCGGAAATGTTATCACTACAATGATTCAATTTCTCACATCAAGCCTTCACCAATTCCTCCTTATGTTCATTCTTGTAGAGATTTTTAATCTAGAAGATTATTTTTTCTACTTTATTAAGCTTTCTTTTGTTATTGAAATCCAGTCGTGATGGCAAGCTACTCTAGAGGAAAGCAGAAAAATCAAAGAAGTAAACTAGTGAAAGTTTGAATGAAATGGCCATGAAATGAAAAATTAACATGAATCTTTGAAAGTTGTAATCACTAGATAGGTATGGGCTCTTTATTAATTGGCTGAATTGGTAACTTCTCTGTGATATTGTGCTGGGCTATTTTCCCATTTGTTCCAACACTCCAAACAACTAAAATTTTAATTTTTCTAAAATGTACGACTCTGGAGGGTCTATTCTCTTTAGAGGACCTATCATAATTGCTATCAATAAAATATTTGGAGGAGTGCCCTAAGAGAGAAGGGCACTTAGGAGAGAAACTGAAATATTTTTGTACACTACTGGGGGGTTATCCGTGACTATGTCGCAATCCACTGACCAAACTGCCAATTTGAGATTCGCATAGACTTAATGATCTCATATTTCAAACATCAAGTAATTGATAGCTTGCTGCCTTCTAGATATTATCATTGAACTGAATCTAGTCTGGAAAATAAAACAGATACTCTACATCAAGACCCGTTTTTATTGATGTGGTAATCGCATTTTCCAAGACCGTGACCTACAAAAAAATTGACTTGTCTATCACATGGACGCTATATTTAGTACGGTGAGCTAAATGTAGTCATGCAGGATCTCAAGACAGCTGCTATTAGCCATGAAAAGAGGTTCTTCAATCCATTAGTCTGTCAGCTTGAGAGGAATTAGAGTGAGGTTATATTTTATGAACTTTCTCTATTAAATTGATATTATGGTATAAATGCTCAGTTTTCCTACATGAGCTGCAGGTGGGATAAATTGTAACTGGGGTTTTCACACAAGGTAAACATGCAGGTACCGGTACATACATGAAATCTGTCGTAAGTCTTAGGAATAGGGGCTATGTAATTGTAATCAATTAGGAAGATAGGGAGAATTAGTAAACAAACAGCACATATTCAATATGAACGAAGATTCCATCATTCGCAACAAAGTTAATACCATAATGTTGATGTTTGTCTACTCTAGTGTCTACTCTGACTCTTTACCATATTTGTTCTTTTTAACTGACTTATCCTGCTGACTACTGAATTATCTCATTGCCAAAGGGTTTACATAGGGGTCACCAGGTTCAAGCAGGCGATGGGTCAATATTAAGCAGATCTTTCATTGTAATGTCATGTTTTGTTTTACTTAATTACTTGTTAAAGTTCACAATTAGTTTTTTTTAAACAGGGCCCACATTGATTGGACTAGGATATAAGCCGATTATTGATCAAGAAGTAATATGTAGGACTAACAATGTAAATCAATATTCCTGTAAAACATGTAAAAAAATAAACCACATTATAGCCATGCAAAGTAAGTAATTACAATAGATATGGTGAAGTAACAACTTGATTCAATGATTGAAAGAGAAAGGACAAGTTCACCACTAAGTATGCAATCAATTTTAATGTCTTGCGTTACATGCCCTAAAACTTGAAACATCTATTGGATCGTCACAACGTGTATTACCTCAATTTTCAATTACCGGTATGTAAATTTCTGCAAGTTAGTGGCAATTAGGACCAATACTGTAAGATTAGAGGTTTATTGTCTCTGTTGATTAGAGGGCTCATAGTCATACTGTAATTGATGATTTGTATTTTATGAAGTCTGAAATGGCCCAAGATGTGTTTGATGTCATTTTGGTTTATTTGCACTTGATTTTATATGATGTGAATTGCGAAATGTATTCATTGACCTTATAAGGGTCTAAATTCATTAACATAAATGCAGACTCATAATTGAAATGTGTTTGAAAAGAGATGGATTTTGGGAGTAATTAGTTTCACAAACCGGGACAAGTACATGTAGGTCTTTTTTTTCTTGGATAAGTCCTCCCGCCCTCAAACCGCCCTCAAATTCCCCTCCACCCCCCCCCCCCCTCCTCAAACCCCCCTCCTCCGACCCCCCTCCTCCAACCCCCCAACCCCCCAACCCCCCAACCCCCCAACCCCCATCCCCATCCCCCATCCCTCCAACCCCCAACCCCCCATCCTGGTAGATAACCTGGAGATGTGTTGAAACATGCATATTTTATCTTCAAGATGATATCCTTTTTATTAGGATACTGATGTGGCCATTGAATATAAACATGAATTAATTTAACCAAAGTGTATACAATTGAATTATGCTTGTAGTTACTAGCCATATGTGATATTGTGCACCCATGTGGATGTTAGAGAAATTGTGTCAAGCACCGACTCTCTAAACACAATTAGGGATACCCTTGCCAACCAACAGACTGACACCGATCATGCACCCAAACATTACGTTCAACTAGACATGATGATGACATGGGCAATCCCGAGTCAAACTCTATGCTATTACTTTCCTAACCCCCAATACACAAATGACAATGATAACCACAACACAAGAAACGGAGACAGAGAGAAGAAGGAAAAAAAGCCCAGGCAGGCATGCATATTGTCACACACACAGACACACAGACACAACTTGGACGTTGCTCGCACACTCAAGTATACACATTATACGTTTGTATTGGACATGTATGTGTTCCACCTGCCCTGTGCGTGCATGGTTCCACAATCTAGATCTCTGACAATCACTTTGTAAACATACCACCAACATATCCATAATTTCACGGAAACTCATTGAATGTTAATTAGAGACATCGCTTTTACGGTTGGAATTTAATCCCATGGAAAATTTGATCAATTTGAGATGGATTTGTCGGTGAGTTGCGATATTGGGGGGTAATCCCCATCTTTGATTCTTGTAGTGTTTTGGTTTTGCTCTGTGTATGGGAGGTCAGGGGAAATTGCTCAGCTGTTGGTAATGTACATACATGTACCATTTCTTGCCATGATACCTTACTTTGTAAACAATTATGGTCATGATAAAATAATACTGGTCCAGCTCGATTGCTATTAGAGCTTTGTTGGATGGCTTTATTTCTTTTTTCATTCTGATGGATTTGAAGGACCTGTTGTTCAGTTATTGTGAGATCATTTATTGTAGCCTAAGACTCTGTGATCTGAAATAAGAAAGCTTATAAAAAGTTACAGGTTTTCTTTGTATTCGGATAGTTAAAGTACATTGTAGCTGTGCGAAGATTTTAAAAACTAACTTTTTTTTCATTATTGCAAGGTGAAACTCTGATTGGACAGTTTTATCAAAGTTCAATGCTTGGAAACATTCAAAGTAATGATTATTATCGATTACAAAACGCTTAAAAACAGCCTCGGCATAGCACCTGAAGAGCTCTCCGAATGCTGCTGAGATGTGTGACATCACAGGTTGGGCATGATTTGCACAAGCAGACGATGTCCCATGACATCTCACACATTTTCAGTGCCTGTTTTGTCATCTTCTCTTCAGTTAATTCTCTTACTTTACTACCGTCAGGCTAAATGTTTAATCTATTGCCTCACTCCGCGGATGGTATTATTTTGATTAAAATGCAGCAATGAAAAAATAAAGGAATCCGTCACTTGTAAACAAAATAAAGACACCACTGTGTTTTCAGCTGCATACACCGCAGTTTGTTTGGCGTTCCATGCTATCATTCCAGGGGATTTTCAATTTGAAAGTGTGGTTTCTTTGATTGTTCATTTATCCTGTGTATTTACAAGCAAAATATTTGAGTTATCAGAATCGGTTTCATATCCCTTTTTGAATGGTGTGAAATGTCATCACATTTATATACACTAAACTTATTATAATTTGAGAAATAATAGCATTGCAATTATGTTCATTCTTTATGGGATGTCGTCTGCTTGAGCAAATCATGCCCAACCTGTGATGTCACACATCTCGGCAGCGTTCGGAGAGCTCTTCAGGTGCTATGCCGGGGCTGTATTTAAGCGTTTTGTAATTGATAATAATCATTACTTTGAATGTTCCCAAGCTTTGAATTTTGATAATTTTTGAAAACTTTCTGATCTTAAATCAATGTTTGTGAAAGTATGTTCTGAGTTAGGACATTGCATTGCCATAGGTTGATAATGTATGCAAAAAGCTCTCTGCCATCATTAGAAAAAGTGTTTAATCTACAGAGTACAGACTTTCATTTTGTTAAGACAAGTGATACATACCTTTCATAAATGGAAATTATATAACAGAGCTTCAAAAATGCGGCCCAACATTTTTTTTTCATTCAAACTTATGATTTATCGTTATGAGATTATATGTAGAAGTTATTAAAAAACTTCTTTACATTTGATAATGAAATATGCTGTTGTTGATTTCAGTGAATCACAGCTTCATGTACAAAAGAAGCTTCTCTCTTGAAAGATTGAATCATAAATTTTGTATAAATGTCAGAACTCAAGAAACTATATTCTATAACAACAATTGACTAGGAGTTTTCATACATCAAGTAGACATTTGAATGAGGAGTTGTTATCAATATACTATATACATGTAGGGCACAGATGGGGTTAGTTGTTTATAAAGCTATTTAGAAACATTATGTTGAACAACATATTACTTCTTTTTGTAGTGCTTTGATTGAATCTTTATATTCTAAGAAATAAACTGCATTATTCATATGAGTATAAATGTATTTTATCTCAAACTTCAGACAAGGAATTTGTTTTTCCTGCTTGAACTATAAATAATCACTTTATTACATTTTTTTTGTTAATCACTTATTATAATAAGCACGTGCAGAAATCAATTCCAAAGTGATAATATTCCACCTCAATTTATCCAAAGGAAAGCTACAGTATGTACAGTAATATATTGCATCTTACATCCCACTTTTTGACTAGAGGTTAAACGATCTCTAAAAGATTGAGGGTATATTATAGTCTTAGCTTCGTGCTTCTGAGTTCTGACTCAATTTATATTGAACTTTCTCATAGGACTTGGATTTGATTGTAGGATAAACTGGTCTAAAAGCTCTATTGATTCCCGCATAAATGAGTGAATATTACAGTTATTACTTATTCATTTATTAAGATTGAAGGAAATCTTCTCAAAAGGAACTGTTAAAGACAACATACCGGTAATAGATATTTAATATTGACTTCATACTTTACCCTAATACAACATCAATAAGTTTTAGCACATTACATCTACATGAACATGTACTATGTTTTGTTGTCAATACTGCATGTTCACGAATGCTATATCTTGTGTATGTGCAAATTGTGCATGTACATGTAAAATGTACTGCACATGTGAGACATTTTATATGGTTGTGGAAAGGTTAAAAACCTCCATTTAAACTTTCTGGCTAGAAGGACACGGCATCTGATAATAATTTCCCATGCACATGTATGTGATTGTGTGACACAATACAATAAAGCCACTCAGTCTGTGATGAAAGTCCTATGAAAGTCCGATGAAAGTCTAATATAGATGCATTAACGCTGTCTGGTAGGTCAATATGGAAAGAATCGACGATCATGATGTATTTATGTATGAGAATAGAAGACATTGAATACTGGAGGGATAAACATGAGATGGTATTACCTAAGTATGCGTATGAGTATCCTCCATACTGCCAATGTCAGTTAAATAGAATTTTATAAGCTTGGAATAATTGTAAGATCAGGTGCAAGATCTGAAGTGGCATTTTAGCATGGTGGAGAGTGGAGACGATGTGATTTGATTCAGCATTCAATTTCATTTCCAATGGGTTTCATTCTGTGTTAAATGTCTCGGGTTTCGTATTTAGCAGGTTAACTTTACCGCTGTATTGAATCTTGAGTTCTGCTAATAGCATTTTGAGAGATTCTGCAAAATATGAAAACTGGCTACATGTTTACATTCACATGAAAGCAGTAACTTACTCATGAGATTGAATGATGTGTACTGTATGTAGAGTGATATCCTCAAGTAGCATTCTTTGCTGATACCCAGATATATTTATCATTCAATTTATACCAAAACTGTGTCCTAAATATCAGTATTAGTTGATGGTCTTTAATATTCAGTGAAAATTTTCTTGATACTGGCAGAATCCATTTCACATCTTTACCAGTACTCAAAATTTTCTCAAATTTCATATTCATCATGAACCGGTTTTGTCTTATCTGTTGATTACCCTTTACGTGTTTGTCGTATTCATATCAGTTTTGAAAATTATATTATGATATCTCTTCTAAGTCTCATTATATGTGTTATGACACATGTAGCATTCAGAAAGATAAGATAGCCTTTGTAGTGTATGTATATATGGAGGACAAATCAATATTGCCTTTGAATCCTTGCAGGTGTTTACTGTTCAGTAATACTTTTTTCTTTCAGGTTATTTCCAGGTTAACCTTCCATGAAAAACAGACTGTTTTGGGTTAACCTTCATAGAATAGTCCCCACAAATAAAGATCATTTATCTTGAAATATAAGTACAGTACCTATGTGCTTGTTGTTGATACATATGATTGATTCATTGAGGATCATGCTATGTTCCTTTTGTCAGCATACAGAGTAGAATTTCTGCTCCATATAACACCAGATGGTTTACTGAATTTGGACATTCAAAACAGTTTTGAATGGGAACGGTATGCCACAGTCTGATTTTTTTTCCCTATGCACTGAAACATGAACCTTGACTGAAAGGATAGATGTCAAAAGATTGATAGTAACCTGCTATATGAGATTCATTGTTATCATGATCTTATTCTTTAAGTTACATTAAATGCCTAAGATTTAATAACTTGTTCAAAATATATATACATTCAAGTAACATTGATATGTTCGAAATTCATTTTAGTGACGTGCCTTGCTTAGGTTTCAGCCCTGTGTCAATTCTTCTTGAGCATTAATTAACAGGATTATTTATCCATTTATTTTGATCTACATTTGCCACTCTCCACCCAGGTGTTAAATGGGTAACCAGAAGGATGCAAAAGCTAATGTGCTTTAGATTAGCAATTGTGCGCTTGTAAAAATGACGCCTGGCTGGAATGCTCCCCAGGGAGTGGAGAATGTGCATACATTCTGTGCGGGTAAGCCTGATTCTGATGACTGGGGTAATAATATGATTGCAGGGCCCTCAGGTAGAACAGTATTAAATACTGATAAGGCTACCCTGGGTAAACAACATATTATTATTATTATTATTATTATTATTATTTTCTATTTTCTATTTTCACCATCCAGAGTTCCGCCATGGGAAGCCACCGGACGGACCACTGCCTCCTCTGCCTATTCCTGCTCCGTTGGGAGGCACCTCATCACCCACCTGCAATAAGCAGATAATGCATGCACATCGGAAAACAGGCAGATCGGTATCAAGACCGCCCTCTCGGTCAAACTCTCATCCGCTGTTTGTGTCGCTGCCGCAAGTTGCAAACTCCCCTTCCCCGGAATCTGAAACAAAAAGGACACAAAGCGTGCCTGATTTAATCGCTGCCGCAAAGCCTTCCATAGACATTAGTCCCATGAGGCAATTGGAAGATCACCTGCGGCAACCCCACAGCACCTCACCACCGCCACCTCACGACCCTCACATACCGTCGCAAGGGTCTCCTCCGTCTTCAAACCACGATGTACTTTCAGCTCCATCTTCTCCCGTGGATACAGTACTTTTAGATTCGCCGTCTCTGAGTGGGATCACATCCTTTTCCTCCCTCCAGACAACAGAACTCTCGCAGGAGCTATCCATTCAAGTGCCATCTCAAGATGATTCACTTGTCAATAGAACTGTGCCCTCTATTGATACAAACTATGCAGGTGAAAACGTGGAGGTTGTGTTAGCGTCTCCTCCTGTACAAACCATGCCTGTGCCACTAACATCAGCAGAGAGTTTATCAACGTCCCTTTCCATGGTTTGTATTTCATCAAATACTTCTATCTCAAATTTATTCATGTCTTTCCTCTTTTACTTCTCTTTGCTTCTACTTTAACTGAGTTTTATTGTTATTCTTTTAATTAGAAAATTATGAATATTTTACTATTATCTTTTAATGCCATATATGAAAACAAAATAGGTTTCTACACAAAACTTTTAGTTGACATAGCAAAAGAAATATACTGCTAAGTACTAACATATTGATATGTCAATATTAAGTATTATAAACTGCTTAATTTGTTGTCAATATAATTTGACCCACTTGTCAAATTTTTACTATATTTGATGCAACTATGCTGAACTACGGGCAAGAATGAAATTAAAACCGGATATATATATTATTATACTATATGTAAAGCGATGCGTTTAAGTGCTTTTAGTCACTTCTGTAGAAGTTGAAGTGATAATTTAGATACTTTTAGCTTTGTTTTGTTGATCGATCAATATGTGTAAATTTCAAACTTGGTTCAGCAAAGATATAATTTGATAATAATTTAGGAATGAAGGATGAAATGAGGCTAAATAACGTATTTAGGATTAGGTCACTACTTCCATGTCAGATTTGTATGTACCTGGTTATTTATGAAATTCATTTTCTAATGTAATACTTCTCTAAACAGTAGAGATGTCAGAATTTGAAATCAGAATAGTGAAAATGGCCTAGAAAACCTAGATACTGTGGAAATAGCAGACAGTAATACATACATGTTCATATGCTAAGAGGCTTGGAATACATTTACAAGCACCCATCTATGGAATGTTCAAAGCAAATATATTTTGACATCCCAAATACTTTAGGAGGATCACCGTCATATAAGATGCATTTGAGAGTGTTCTCTTATAAAAGTAATTGTTACAGATAACCGGGGATTACGTATATATGGGATTTTGAGATGGAAATAAACAAACCTAATCCTCAATACATATTAAAAAGAAGAAAGGTAGATCGGATCGGAGACGACAGTTGATGTAAATTGAACATGGTCTTGATGGATCCCATACCTGCTAGCAATCACATCTTTGGATTGTTTACAACTAATAGTCTCTTACTTCAGACTCACTCCAGGCCAGTTCTGGGGGGTGTTTCACAAAGATCCTAAGTTGAACTTATCTCTAAGTTGGACTTAACAATTATGGAAAGCCGTTAGCATCCTTGAAAATATTTTGTGAAAGCTATTTTAAAAGGCATAAAATGTTGATTGAAATCATTCATATTTTCTATTATCATGGGAGATTTCATGTTCTTGATGTAAAATTCATGAAAAGTCTAGAATACTTGAATTTTTGCTTTTGAATATATTTCATTATAAGGCTACAAATGGCTCTCCAGAATATTTAAGTCCAACTTAGAGTTAACTTCGACTTAGAATCTTTGTGAAACACCCCCCAGGCCAGTTTTGATATGGAGGTCCATGAACAAAAATCCCAGTTGTAAGAGATTCAGGAGAGATATCTCATCGTTGGGTGTTTGAAGAATTTAGAAAATAATGCCATGGTGACTCCTCTTTGTGAAATGACCATAATGCACAGTTTTAATCTACCATTGGTAATGCCTAGAATATTAGTTTAATAAAATATCATCTATGGGCAATTTTTGCCATGATTTTTCTTTGAAGTATCTTATTTTTTTAGTCATGTGAGAGGAAGTTAGGAGTACTGGGAAAGTAGGAAGCTTGCATGGAGAAAGAAGAGGGTGAAAGTGAATAACTGGGAATTCATTATACCTCCTAGACATTAAGTGTATGACGCTAGATAGATTTGACCTTGTTAAAAGCTAACATTATTATAATAGCTGTTTTCTGTGAATAAGTGTGAATTCAATTATATTTTTGTCAGACAGAATGTCTTAAATTTTATAAACTTTGAAACTAACGTATTTAAAAACCTTCTATTATCAACCAGTATCTGAATTCATGAAATTTAAATGTAATGCTTTCATGTATCAGCAATGCACTTTTTGATTAGTTTTTATATTAACAATAGTCAGGTTTGACTCCTGCTGTTTTTAGCTGCTTCGTAACATGTGAAACATTCGAACCAAGAGAATAGGATTTGTGCACTTTATTTGGAACAGCCATGAGTACAAAAGAGGGCATACACATTTTTACTTACTATCTTCAGATTATCATCAACCCTGGCAAATAGATATTTTCCTTTAAAAGATGGATTTATTAATGACGATGATAAATTTGAAATATTTTTGTTACCTGAATTACCTGGTAAATGTCAAGACGTTTTATAGCAATGCATTTTCTACCAACTTGAAAGCTTGCATTCTTTGGTTAGAGTCATCATTTTGTGTTTTAAGATAAATCTGGTTTTATACTTAAAATCAGAAAATGAAATCTGTTTATCAGTAAGTAGTACCACTCCTTTCAAGTGACATGTCATGTATGGAAATATAAGGGTTTTTACATAATTTCGATATAGTCTCTCATTCTTTCTGTTTCTTTTTCCCAACAGCCTCATATTATCTCACTCCCTCTCGCTGACACCCTTCCACAGGTCCTGCTCCAATCAGAAGCTTCAAATCTTGTCCAAATCAGCCACCCAAGCTCCACCAATTACTCCCCAGTCAAGCCACGCCCTATAGCTATTACCCCTACTCCTACCCCTCCACCGGCACCGTCAGTAACCCCTCCTACTCCCAAGTCATCTGGGAAGAAGAAGAAGGTCAACACAGTCAAGTCAGATAAGAATGTCCCTTGTAAAGGTGAGTTCTATATCTATTCATTTATTCATTTTCTAGTTTGCTTTATCTGTAAATGTGTTTTATCTCATTGTTAGTACATCAATATGCACACATGAAACATTTTTGTAAGCAATAAAGAATATTCTTTGGATTTTTCTGGGAAAAAGGGAGAGAAGTGTGCAGGGTGTTTCTTTGTCTTTTGCTGCATGCGTTACTATATTCTTAAGCAGTGATTGAAATTGTGCTGGGAAAAGTGTATGCCATTAAATAGTCAACCCGGTGATATGATAATTAGATATCATTCCAGAGTTTTCCTTCCACTGATACAAATTGATTTGAGGTTATCATTTTGTAAATTTGTTGATACTTTTTGAAATATCCTTCAGGAAAAACAAATATATTAAGATGAAGCACTCTGGAACATTTTTTTAAAAATTGCATTTAAAAAGAAAATGCTTCCTTGAATATGAGTTTGATATGGGTAAAGAGCAGTGAAAGCTTCCTGAAGACAATGTAAAAGTAGGATTGGATTGGAATCGCATGTAATCAACAAAAACATATGTGTTATTTGAAAGACCGAAGTTCTAGTACATACAGTATGAAGCGTTTTAGCAAGTTGAACAAGCTCTAAAAGAAAAAAAAACAATTGTGGTGATGTGGCAGTGACAATTTGGCTTGCTTTGTGAATTACACTGTATTTGTGAATAGGCAAGAGTACAGGGTCACATTACTAATGTATAACTTCCTGTATTGTCCTTTCTCTCTGCTACTTCCCTTACCCCTTACCGATGTCCTCTCCTACTTCCCTTTACCCCTTATCGATGTCCTCTCCTACTTCCCTTTACCCCTTACCGATGTCCTCTCCTACTTCCCTTTACCCCTTACCGATGTCCTCTCCTACTTCCCTTACTCCTTACCAATGTCCTCTCCTACTTCCCTTACCCCTTACCAATGTCCTCTCCTACTTCCCTTACCCCTTACCGATGTCCTCTCCTACTTCCCTTACCCCTTACCGATGTCCTCTCCTACTTCCCTCATCTCTCCATTTCCCCTGTACCTGTTTGAATTCTTTCCTTCCTCTCGACAGACATAATAGTAGCACTCTGTTTAAATATTTCTGACCTATATTTTTTCCAGCCATGAAGCAGGTTTCACATTATTTTTGATAATTTTGTTGTTGTTGGTTTTTGTGTTTATAGAGAGTACTCGAAAATCATTTCTTAGAGGTGGGATTGGAGATGTCATCTATAAAAATGTACCCGGTAGTCATTTTACTACAATTGCGTTAACTTTGTTATCATAATATATGGGTAATAAAATATATCTACATTGTGTTATCATTTTTTATAGCTGTATGTTCAACATTTCTAATGTATCTTAATTTAATAAAGTACTGAAAGGATTGTTGGAAGAGAGAGGAGTGAAAGAACTGGGAGTGGTACTAATACAGAAGGCTAGGAGCCGAGGGTTGTAGAACAGCATGATCGCCAAAGTCAAACGATATGGCATTTAGAGAGAGAGAGAGAGACTGAAAGGATACTAAAAGAAAATTTTACCACAGGATAAGTCTTTTTTTTCTTTCTTCTTTTCTTGTGTAAATCCTCCAGATTCCATAGGTAGTAATTCACATTTCATGTCTATTTTTTTGTCCCTGTCTTTTAATTTATAGATCGACGGTATGATCCTGATAAACATTGTGGCGTGTGGAGTGATGAGCATAAGAGACATTGCACAAGATCTCTTACTTGCAAGGTATGATTTCATGTAAATTTCCTGGGGGGGGGGGGGGGGTGTCAAGATGCTGTAGTGAGTAATGTACACTCACTGAATCGTGCTATGATTAATTTCATTAACAGAAATATATATGAAATTTTAGCCTATCTCTGTTGTCTGGCATTTTCAAATTCTATTACCAAGTATTTTCTCTGTGTGCAAAGAGTTAAAGTAGTCACCTGAAGAATCCAAAGTGTTTTGAAATGATGCAAAATTCATATCATTGCTTCGGGGCCCCAGTAATCATCTCTCAAAAATGTTAATTTTGAAATCCAGAATTGTTTGCCTTCAGTCAGCGGTCCTCCGTAGAGCGTCAAGATTTGTGACGTCATGTGTGAGACATGTCCATAATTATCAGTTGTCGTGAATTTCGGGTGACTACTTTAAGAACTCTCTTATTCATATCCTCTTAACTTTAAATGTCAATTTGTAGACCCACTCGCTATCCCTACGAAGGGCAGTGCAGGGGCGGCGACTTCCATTCAATGATCTTCTGGCCGAGCACAAGGCTAGGTCTCAGGCCCTTGCTGCTGCCAAAGCTGCTGCAGCTGGTGGTGGAACTCCTGGAGCAACCACCACAACTGCCACCTCAACCACCACCACTGTCCTCAGCAATAACCGTAGCAATGCGTCAGGTGGAACCCAGCACTCGATCTCAAAGTCCATCAAGAAGGAAATTGTAAATCCACAGAATCTTGGAGGAACTCCCACGGTACCTGTTCTGCATGGCCCTGGTCCTACTCCTGTTATTATCAACTCATCTTCACATCCTCTCAAGTAAGCTTTATGGGATTATTATACAATCCATTTATTTACATGCATTCATTATTAAAGTGACTTAGTAACATTGTCGAAGGTTGATGAAAAAAATTTGTTTGATGAAATGTTACTTAATGTATTCCTACTACTGTACTAACCCTCTAACATGCAAAAAATCCGGGAAAAATTCTCAAACCACAAAGATATTTATAGTTTTCTTTGAAGGCGTCACTGTGCGACACCCTCCTACGGTAAATTCTCCCAACCATTTTTTAATTTTCCCAACCGTTTTTCAATGTAAATAAGACATAAGACACGCTTTAAAAAATCTTTCAACACTTTAATGTCTAGAATTGTATATAGATTAGAGCCAATTCATTGCCCTTGTGACGATTTACCTTAGCACCATTTTCTCTCATCTGAACAATGTTTCCAAGTCCCTTTAAAATATGGTTTCATTCTTTCCCCTGTGGATTAAAATGTTTGATTCATAAAATTCATAATAAATATCACTTAAGTTGATTCAACAACTAATAGTCATTATTTTCCCACATTTTCAAGCCCCCCTTTTTTAGGGAAGTTCTAAATTAGTATTATCTTTCAAATACCATTGGAATTTAACCTTTTCATTTTTTGGGCCTGCAAATGGGACATAGTACCGTTAAACTCTTCGGATTGGTTGAAGAAAATAGTGATATATACTGGGCATAAATGCTGGACATGTTATCTTGTGTATTAAATTTCTACATCGTTCTTCTCAGCTGCAATATCTGTTTTAATCAATTTCCCTATCTCTCTTTAAATTCATCTTGCACAGGAGGGCACTGTCGGTGTCGACCACACCATCCTCAATTCATCTGGTGCGGGATGACTCCTCCTCCTCCCCCTCGTCGTCATTGGTAGTGGTTCCTCTGGATACCTCTCAGCAGAATCCAGCCCCCCTCAGGCAGCAGGAGCACCACCCCTCCCCGACACATCAGAGGCTATCGTCTCAGGGTGTGGAAGGAAAGGAGGCAGGAGACAGACTAGACTCTCCTTGTACTCATCATCATCCAAGGCCTTTTGCTGTAAGTCAATTCTCGATCGTCCGTCGACCCAAAATTTTCTCCGCTGGCATGATTTTGGCTGAGATATTGGGTTAGGGTTAGTGTTGCAAACGGGTTAATAATAATAGTAATAATATTCCGTGTTTATATAGTGCTCAATACATCGATCCAACGATGTGGCTTAGCGCTTTACAGATATATATTATTACCCCAGTCACACAATGTGGGCACATTTTCCACTCCCTGGGGAACATTCCAGCCAGTTTGAGGTTACGTTTAGTTTTAGGGTTAGGTATAGTGTTTGTTGATGTGGTCTAGGTTTGAAGTTAGGCTAGCTGCCGTATACATTGCTCCAGCATTTCAAGGAAATTAATTCCTGCCAGGTACCCATTTACATCACCTGGGTTGAGTGTGGCAAATGTAGATCAATGTCTTGCCAAAGGACATTAGTGTATTTTGTGTGAAAGTCTAATGATTTCTGTGTTACTTTTATCTGTAGATGTGTACTTATGGCTCCAAGAGGACGGAGCAAGGTATGGTGGTGCTTAACAGACGGCAGGACCGTCTCAGGGCAGCTTTAGCTGGTCTTGTGGAAAGACAACTCAAACCGCCTCCATTGAAGTAAGTATATCTCATAGTACCTGTATCTTACCTTTGATTACTTAAGCTGAATATTTGAGCTTGAAGCAGGACAAAATTTATCAGTTGATTTTAGAAATTGAAATAAAATAGATTGAAAGGTTAATATTAAGCTGTTCTTGCATAGTGCATATCACATGATATAACATTCCTATGCACTTCTAAAGTTATGATTAGTATTACCCCAGGTTTTGCACTGATGGCCATTATCAGGACACAGTGCATTAATGCTTGGGTAGAGAGAGTCAATTGTAGATAACTTGCGCACTGGAAAGAGATTCGAACTTTCATACTATAATTCTCAAAGTCAATAAAATATTTGTTCTTTTTTAAAAGAGATCATTGTCATTTTGTCATTTTTATCCTTCGCTTTCCAGGAAAGTGTGTCACTCTCAGGAATCAGCACTTGTACCAAATCTTGCCAAGAACGGCAGCAACATCACCTCAGTGCCTCCCAAACTTACAAACTCACACATGGACCAAGGCCTCCTTCATTCAGCGGTGCCAAACGCCAAGCTCTCCAAGTCCAGTACCTCCAAGAGCAAGAAATCAAAGGCCAGTAGGTCGGAAAAGAGCGGCGATGGGGGTTTCTCACACCAAGTCAAAAATTCAAAAGTACGGAGGAAAAGCGGGAGCAGTGCATCAGGGGGTGTCTCCCCCGCGATTATTCAGAGCAGCAGTGCAAGTAACATAGTGCATAACATTTTTGCTGTGTCCTCGAATAGCAACGTGCCGCTTGCAATAGCACCGACCACGTACACAGTGGTGGGCGGCAATGGACTTCAATCTGTGGATATGATTAATATGGATAATAATACAAGTGTAGCGGATATGCAAGGACAGCTCTTGAAGAACCTGAGATTTGTGGTGACAAACATTGATAATACAAACAATGCTGCAGGAGCGTCGCAACCTGCAATCACGTTACCAATCCTCAATGCCGTGGGCAACGCACCTATGGTCATTGGGAACATAGGAGCTTTGCAGCTCCACGATGGCAAGATGAACATCAAATCCAGGACAAAGAATGTAGGAAGTAAGAACCTTGAGAGACAAAGTTCAAGAACTCGTAAGCCTTCAGGGAGTGGCATTGTGCATTGTTCTCCTCAGCAGACAGTGCAGATAGGTACAGTTCAAGGAGATACAATCATTGTTCAGGATCAAGGTGTCATTTCTAGCATGAGGAGTTCTCCTAGTCCTGTTCTAAGGCCAGTAAGTAGCACACTCTCTTAATTGATGTATTACATAAAATGTATGTCAACGGTTGTTTCACCATCTGTCAATCTCATTTAAATGGATTTTTCATTTAACCTTTGTCATTTATGTAAAATTGCCCTTTTCAGTATATTCTATTCTACTTGTAAATTCACCTGTCTGCTTTATACTTTTTCTATGTTTGTAGGAGTCCGCAAGTCCTCAGTTGACATCCCTCCCAAATGGCGTCATTCCATCTGGCACTGCTCTCTACACCGGCAACAAGGTGTATGGTGGCAGTTCGGCAGGTAATGCAGTGGTAGGAGTCGGAGCAAGCGGTGGTGTGGTAATGGTTGATCAGCATCACCCTCATCACCATCAACACCACCAACCACAGCATCATCACCATCACCAGCAGCTGCAACAACCGCAGCAACAGCAGCTACCAGGGGATATTACCAGCCCAAGTGGTACAAGTACCCCTAGCCCTGGGGGAAACTCTACCGAGACCTCTCCCAGCGGAAGCTTTCAGTACAGCTCAGGAATCCAAAGTCTAAGTGGTAATTACTTTTTTTCTTTTCTTTCTAGTTATCCTTTTACTATCAAATGTTTACAATTTTCAAAGTGTTTGAGTATTGATTTTTTAACTGTTTTCTATTTCTCTCTCTCTCTCCAAAAAAATTAAATCAATCTTAATTATTCCCTTGAAACTCATGTCTATATTAGTATGATTTTATGAAAAAGTACTGGTAGTGATTGATAATTCAACTTGAATCCTATTTTCTTGCAGCAAACAAATCTTTTTCATCCTCCAACTCTTCCAAGTCCAGCAGTGGTAGCCGCAAACAGCAGCAGAATGCCAAGACAAGCGGCGGTGGAGCAATTTCGGGAGGTGGAGCTCACACCAACCAACATCCGACCCCCTCGGTCCAACCCATCCCATTCCAAGTACCCATACAGCACATCATGGCCAACCTGATTGATGCCCAGGGGAAATCTTTAAGTGCCATCATCCCTGCCAATCATCAACTCTTCTCCAGCATCCAGCTCCAGCAGGGTGGGGGTGGAGCTTCTGCTGCCACGCCCGGTGCACCTGTCATGCAGGGTGTGGTAGCACCGGGAGACCACCAGAACAAGGCATCACCACCACCCACGGTTGCTGGAGCAGCTGCATCCATCCTTGCTCAGCAGCCTTTAGCCTTGTCTCTGCAGCAGCAGACAGCACTTCATCACCATCAGGCAGGGAATCAACCTATCAGGTTACAAGGAACAGGGCTTGCTACCGTCGCATCGGTTGGCGAACGTACCGCTCAGGTGGTGTTGAGTCCAAGTGGAACAGGGGATCCGAGACAGGAACTTAAACTGCATCATTAGCATGAATGAAATGGTTTTATCCTACAGCCGAAGCCTGCACTGATACTCTGAACACACTCTTTCATTCATTGATCCCACTCTTTTTAATGCTCCTGAAATAAGTCATGTGGATAAATCAAAATTTTCTAATCAGGCATGGAAACCGTGCAGCTGATCTGAAAGTTCTTTTCTAAACCCTTTTCTATGTAATACAATGACTTCCAATTCCAGATCTAGATATTTAATGAAGTCTTATTATAATTGAAATATAACAATAATGATGAAATAAAAATACGAAAATAATCTTAATGACATATTTTACTCTTAAATTGCACAAGTAGATTTTAGAAGTTAAAACAACAAAGGATTATTTGAAAGGGGTGTGAACAAAAACAAAACTTAACTTTCATCGTGAAAACCTGATATTTGTGCATAGCTCATGTGAGAAAGGTTGGGTCTGTAGAAAGTCTGCAGTATAACTTTTCTATCCATGTTTTTAGGATACCAATGTGGGTGCATTTGTCGGGTAAGACCTAATCTGCTTTTGATGGAAAGCCTCAATTCACATCGGTTTGAAATGTCATATTGTGGATACAAACAGATTTGCTATTGCTTCTCAATTCAACAAAAGGTGAAATGCAATAGTGATTCATCTCAAATCACTCAATCTATAGTAGTTTCGGCAATATGTCATTCATTACCTGTATGTGTGAGTATACATGCAGATCATTGTGTTCCTATCTAGTTGATTGGAGTTGATCAGATGGATTGGGGAAGTTGGTGAGAGAGAGAAAGAGAGAGAGAGTATTTGTTTTTGTATCAAATGGGCTTTCAGTGCAGTCCCCCTGAATACTGGTATTAAAAGAACACTTTCATATCTGATGCAAGATTAAATACCTGAACATGTTGATTTGTGTCTGTTTAAATGAGATGAATTAAGAAGATCCTTGGATGTTTGGAGTCTGCGGGAAACGAGTATCAAGCCATACTTCATCAAAGAACAATAATTGTCTTTGACAACATTCAAGATGCAAGCTATGTTATAGGTATGCCAAAAGAACCTAGTCAAGTTTCTTTGGTATATTTACTGTTGATTATTGGATTAATGAGAGTGGTTTGTAGCCAATTTGCTGCAGATTCCTTTACACACATCACCAAGTGGAGACTATTACGATGGATTAATATGAATGGAATCAACAATAAACTATTTAAATCTCATCAATATAGGTGCCTGGGAGGAATATGCAATTATTGACGCAAACACGAAGAGAAAAGGTCAGAGCTTCTCTCCTGTTTTTTATTTTTATTTACTAAGTGCAATTTTTCATGAAGTCTCTGTGAATTGACGAGAGAACCATTGATCATTGTGAGGTTTGACTTGCAGACAGAAAGTTTTGAATGTTATTATATTCAAATTTTATGTCATGTCATGGAGATGTAATATTATGTCAGTTTTCAGACCATCGATTATGACTTGTGCTATGTGATATGTGCTGTAGAGAGGTTTAAAAAAGAGACTATATTCAGCTATGAAGTGGAGTGAACTTAATGGCTATATCATGCCGTGGTAATTAAGATAGCAATGTATTTAACAGATAATCAGGTTTAAAGCAAGGCTTGAGGAGGATATTTGTTGCTTTGCACTCAGCCTGTTTTGTAAAAGTAGCTTTAGATTGGTAGAATGATTTCCAAAGAAGGGTTGTTGTATGTGTCCATGTCTCTGCACTCTCCATATGGCCCTATATGGCTTACAAGTTTCTGCCAAGCTATGCTACAACAAATCCATGTTGCTTACAACCTTCCTGCTGCCATGTTTTTATTTCATAACCAAATTAATTTATTCTGCCTTATTTATTCAGCTTTTTGTATTATTCTACTTAAATATAGTCATATGGTATAATGTAGTTATTAGGTTTTGCCAAACCATTCAGTAGCAAATCGCATATTATTGGGATTTGAGAGATACCATAACCACCTTGCTATTTAATGAAATATAGATTTAAGATAATGACAGTCTTAGTTGTTGTTCGTTAAGGTTCATAGGAGCCTTGGGTACAATATATATTATACACTTTTTTCCCCACAATATATCAATTTCTGCTTGTTCTTTTTACAGAATTGTGGTCCTTCTTGTAAGTTTATGTTACTTCAGCACCATTGCTTTCACTTCACCATACATTTGAAGAGCTTATTTATTTGATTTTTCTTTTCTCCCCCAAAATTCTCCATGATTATCTAAAACTGATTTTAAATTGAGGTCTACTCTTATGCTGTGAGATAGTATTAGAATATGACAAAAGACTGCTAATTATTTTAACTCTAAAATGTGGCTTGCATAAAACTGTCTTTTAACATAGAACATACCAAAGAATAAGCTTGGATGCTGAATCTTATTTGCATTAATCTATACATTGGAATCTCACTGTACTTGTTCTGTCAAATAGGGCGCATAGGAACATCTTTGTGAACAATAAAAGAAAGAAAAAGACAACATATTGACATATCCCCCCCCCCCCCTCCTGTTATGACCTTATTTTGTTCTATTTATTTCATTGTGAATTATGAATACATAGGGTCTGCATCATTCTTTGGGGGGGGGGGGGGGAATCATGTCATATATATTTTTCAATTTTTGTGTTTTTTCTTTCTTATTCACCCTGTTTTCTGAAAATATTCTTGACCTTACGGTTAAAACGCTTATTACCCCAGTCAGTCTTTTGATTCAGGCTTGCCCGCACACAGTCAGTGTATGCACATTCCCCCTCTCTGCTATCAGCTTGTTTATTTATTTTCTGAATCGTAGCGTAGCAATCAATACTTTGGTAGACATGAAGATCATGTCTGCTGTCTTTACCTTGCCAAGTCATAATAGTACATCTTTTTTTGTTTCTTCACTTTGTTCTGTTGTATCAAACGGGTGATTGCTTTTTTCATATGATTTTCACGTCTTGTACCCCTACCAGTGGAGGAGTAGTAACCTCCCATTGAATCAAGCTAGTCTTTTATAGAAATGCAGCTGTCACAGAAAAGTATCACCGTATTAACTTGTATGTAGGACATTTTTCTTGTTTGTAATGGGTCATCTCTCAGAGTAAGAGACTTCTGTTTAGTTTGCTTTAGTCCCATGTAATACTATTTAATGCAGTTATTTCACGTCCATGCACCTTTTATTGTTGTTAAGAACACCTCCATAACTGTCATTCTAATTTTTGTCTTGATCTGATTCAAAGTGATTATATCTTATACCAGCTTGGAATAAACCAAACAGAATTAATAAAGTTTCATTGGCTGGCAATTGATAATTTACAGTTCTTGCTAAACAAAGTTGGGACTTTTATTTCTAGCATTTATAATAAAATGTAATGTCTGATTAATTCAATACCCGGTATCCTATATTTCTTTAAAAAATTGATTAATACCGTTGTATCAGATACCAACCATCAGAACAGAATTGTACACAATAGCAAAATGATTTTTGATGACAAATTTTGAAAAAAAAGTGTTGTTCTTATTAAAAAGTTTAAAAAGCAGCTAAATGTATCACAACAAACACAATGTGGTTGTTGGTTATCTGCAAGTAACTTCTTTACAATACTACTTACAATTTCCCCTTAATTACTTGTCTCCCATTTAAGTTGTCATATAAATGAATATGAAATGGTGTTCAGGTTATAAGAATACATGCACTCATCGTCACAATTTGACATTTTGGAAAATAGCACAAAAGTAGAAAATACTTTTGCAGTCACAACATTCCAATCCTTATACTTCAGCAGGGCTGTAAGCAAGTTCAATCGGGTTGTCCTTTTTTTCTTCTTCTTGTTTTGCTATTGTCAATGTTATTAAATATTGCATTCAGTAAAGTACTATCTCACCACTATCAAGCCATACATTGAAGAATATTGCAAGCTTTACATAAAGTCACCTCTTCAAGGTTTTATCTTTTGTTGAAAGTCAATACGCAAAACAGAGTACAGATTGGAAGCAATATTTTCATTGCATTTGATCATAAAGTGCCAATGTTATTAGTTGTAAGACACGATTTAGATGCTCCTCTGTCTGATGTTGCATGCAGATTTTTTTTCGGGAAAAGGATGTACCGTAACGAAACATTTATGTGAATGGTTCTGTGGTGTAAGAGTCTGGTGTTGAAAGAATAACAGACCCTTTAAAATCATCTCAGGAAGTACAAACAGGTTTTTTACAAGTTGCATGATTGTTACAACAATTATATATAAGCTTTACATAGGATGTGTTTTTTGATGCAATATATAGATATGGCTATATCTTGAATATTTTGCTCTTCTCTCTCTCTTGCTCTGTGTCTATCTGTCTGTCTGTTTCTCTTGCTCTGTCTCTCCCCTTCCCCTTTTCTCTCTCTCTAAGTCTCTCCCTCCTCCCCTCTCTTTCTCTCTCTCTCTCTCTCTCCCCCTTTCCTTTTTTCTCCCTCTCTCTCTATAAGTCCCTTCCTCCTTCCCCCCCCCCTCTCTCTCTCTCTCTCTCTCCCTCTCCCCTTCTCTCTCACCATTTGGCTTTTGAACGTATGATTTCTCAACCTGATACACCAAAGAGATATAATGCGGTGAGCATCTAAATCTCTTTTGTGATGTATATTTGTACCCGTCAGCTTATGCATGTTACTCTTTGTTGTAGCTTAATGTTTCATGAAAGATAACAACTAATAGCTACTGGTTTTTGTTCTTGTCGAAATGTCTTTCTAGAAGGGAGCACAGGAAGAGAAAGGGGAAGAGAGAGAGAAAAACATGAAATGTTAGAATAAAATGGGTAATGGAGGGCATTATTGAAAGAGCATTGATTATTAATGTTGATTATAGTAGAATGCTTTATTTATAAAGGTTTTTTTGAGAATGAATTAAATCAATCTACATGTATCATGTAATGAGCCTTCCAGCTTACTTCTGCCCTATGTACCATTTAATCTATAATTCCTTCCCTACCATTTTAACTTTGTTCCATCAAGGGACAAAGTGAAGGTTTGGGTGGATCACCTCACACAGACATATATCACACTGAATTTAGCATCATTAATTTTCTATACTAGATAGATTCCAGTAGACTTGCTATTTGGTTTCCTTAACTGCACTAATTTTCCTGAACTGCACCATTTTCCTGTAATGTCATAAGCAAAAGGCCATGTTTTTTTTGTGTTTTTTTTAGCTCTGAGCCTGCTGAATTTCTTTTATAACAAAATATATAAGACCACACATTTAAAATTGTTGTTGGAGACTCTCCTGATTTATTTATGGACAATCAGTTTATATTACAATGTCACTATTTTTGCTTTAAACATGCTTGAAGTTATTTTTGAATTCTGATAAAAAATAAAAAATACAAGAATTTTCAGAAATTGACCATGAATGTCAAAGGCTATAAATAGAATAGTAACTACCAAGCAAATCCAAGAGAAATGAGGGGAAAAAAGCTGAATAAAAGATAGAAGGGAAAAGGAAGGCTGATTGGGCTATCAATAATATGTGTTGGCTCCTATACGCAATTTGTGTGTTGGAAGTTTTATGCAAGAATTTTTTTTTTTTTTAATTTGTTTGCTTTTTACTGGTCCTGAAAACTTATTTATGGTATGATAAACATTGAAAATTGATTTATGGACAACTTCCCTTGAAAATCAAGTTATTTGTGTTTTAGTTAAGAACAAGCCCAGATTTTGCAGAATGACCCCTAGAGCTACATGTACATCAGCCATATAATGGTGAACGTAGAAAGGAAACAGTTCTTTTATTTCTACAGATGACAAGGAAAAAAGGGTGTCTGTATGCATTATTAATTATTCTCTTACACTGTGTGAATGCATGGAGCTCTTGGATCAGAAAGTCTATTTTACCAGAACCATATTTTCCAGAATGAAACAAAAAGCAACTGTATTAGCCTTTAAGTGGACTTCATAGTAATATATTTATGCTGAAGCAATCATGCATAGTGTGATTTTGAATGTATGTTTGATGAAAGAAAGATATTAGGACTTTAGGCAAGCAATTTATGAATCATGCTGTTCATGTAGATTTCCTTTTCTTTCCAATTAACATAAGGTCATATATAAACACACCAATGAAAAGAAATGATTTTAAATATTTTTGTTCCCCACCCCCTTTTTTTTGGGGGGGGGGGGACATAGTAGTGCTTTGTGCCACCTTCCATTAATTTTGTTGACCTTTTGGGCTATCTTATTTAGTGTGTGCATACATAAGTGCCAAAGCAAGGGTCGTTTTTTCTGGGTTTTCTTTCAACAGCTGATATTATTTAAATAGTCTATCTACCATTTAATAGTTGTCAAAGAATGTCACCCATGAACTACCTGTGTTTTGTTAATGTACAGGAATTATGTATTTGGAATGGAGTCCATTATCTACTTCACAAATAGTATGAATAGGCCAAGCATTTTGAATGAAACCTAACAGAAAGTGATTTATTCTATTTGAAAAATTGAAAACAATTTAATTATTGATTTTGTTGATTCAATTTATATAAAGTAGAAATAGTGATTTTATATTAATGTTGCTGAGAAAGAACTATTCAATTTTTCTCCCGAATGTACAGAGTGTATAGTATGGTTTTATCATATCAGAGGATAGAAAATAAATACTATTTTAACATGTATTCCTCCAAAAGTGTATGTATATACTTTATACATTCTATTTTGCCATGCAATTGTATATTGTTTCTTTTGTTAAGAAAAGACTGAAAAATGTGATAAAAAATAGTAAAGAGAACTTGAATTCAGGTAAAATGGGGTATACACTTGGATTCATGATTCTTGATTTTTCTTTGTTTCTGTTGGTACCTTTATCAGCTGCAATTATTGTAAATACATCATATATATGTCTACCATCCTAATTCACACAAAAGTAACAAAGTAATAAAGAGGATGAGCGATAGAGAGAAAGTGGGTATGAGAGAAAACCAGAGAAGGAGAATAAGAATACCAGAATGAATTATGATATTGATAATATTCTGAGTGTAATCATTCAATCAACCATTCTGAGATATGTTGAGCATGTGCAGGATTTGGTAAATTATATCTTTGTAACTATACAAATTGTTGAAAGGATATGATTCTATTATGCACATGATGTAGAGTCCCGTGGTAAGTCTTCTCTTTCTCACACAAAATAATGTGACGGAGCATGCATGCAATAGGTCTCAGACATGGTGACTCAATCTGCTACGACAAACGCAAATTCTTTGTACCAATAATTCAGAATGGAGTATTTAACTGTGGTGCATCAATAGAATGGGAAATATATATAAAGTAGTCATTTGAACAACCACTCAAAACTATTGGTAAATATTATTGTTTTGTATCTACCTGTATGTATAAAGTATAGGCTTATTCAGTAATAGAACTTGCCTAATAAATTCCAATGAAGTGAGAGAAAATAGAACTGGTAATGGACTGACCTTGTCTTCATTTTCCTGTTGTTGTTTTTTAAAGTATCATGCATTATTTTTGTGAAGAGAACATAATTCATTCGCTGTTATATAGCTATTGATGGAATGTGTCATATATACATACATCAACAAAGGCACTATTTCATCGGTGTTGCTATTGCCTTTTGTCCAAATATCAACTTTCCAGTTTATACATTCTATAGGCAAGCAGCAAACTTTGTTACAGGGCTGAGTTTATTACAGTTACAATGTAATTTTATCATCAGAATAGAGTAGATCTAATTTTTAAATTTGAATTATAAAGAGACAGGGAAAATGAGCACCAAGAGAAAAAAAGGTAGGACAGAAAGAGGGAGAAAAGAACAAGTGAGAAATGAGAGAGAGAGAGAGGGGGGGGGGGGAGGAAGGGAAGTAGAGCAGGAGAGAGGAGCGGGGTTATGTGTTGCTGAAAAAAATTCTAAGAGGATATCCTTGTGATAGTTGATGCAGCACATTAATGAATTAAGAGATCATTCAAGCACATGCAACCAAATAACTTAGAGCATTTAGATTCAATAGATGAAATACAGAATGCTCAAATAATCAAGATTTTCATCTGCATCTGGGCTGGAATCTAGAGTCAAGAACATCTTTTTCATTTGATTGTGAGTGAACCTTATTAGCCATTTCAATTTCCTTAATTTCCTCAAATATAATTTCTGGTTGTGAAACTATAAAGCATTAGCCTTACCACAACGAATGTATGTTTTTAATCATTCCTTGTATATAAATTTAAAAAAAGAAAGGCTCTTCATGTACTTTGATTGCTATATACTGCAATAAAAGTGATTTATCTTTACTAGTAGGTTATTTTAGGATGAATTGAATTATCCTAGCCTACTAACTTTTTTTCTACTCAAGTTTAATTATCACATTTCTTTCATATTCATTATTTAATTGATGTATTGTTCTTGCCTCCTTATCTTAGTTTCACATGCATCATGAAGAAAAAGGGACAATAATTCAGACATTATTACTCTCACTTTTGCTATATACCCAGTCGTGGTATCACACATGCACAAGAGCCATTTTCCCAATGAGCATGAGTTATTATTGAGTGTCTGGATGCACAATATTCCAAAACGTTATTACAGTCGAGCCAATAAAAACAGCTGATTCGACACCGGTCGACAGCACACAGTCACTCTTTTCATCCGCGTTAAATTTGTTTAGATTGAACGCGGAAGTTCGTTCTCCTCCAGTGCATTTACACAGTGCATGCAGACTTCTGATTTGAGAAAAACACTTCCTTCCCGACGGGTATTTTATCCTTACAATAAATCTCAGTTTCTGTTATGACTGAGATAGCTGGCAACTGCAACTCAAGCTTGAGTTCCTACTTCAAGGATCAGTATAAAAACTTTGAAACTAAAATTATTTTTTGTTGGCGAAATTTCGTCGATCTTTACACTTCTACACATTGCTAGCAGACGATCCAATTCAGGAGCGGAGTGGTGGTGGAAGTCACCCCGGCAGTTTTCCGATGATCGCAGGTGCTCTGTCCGTACTTGATCTACTCATCAGCTCGGCCAATATAGAGTCTCAATAAAACATCCGAACATATACAAAGCAACCACTTTTGTTCAGCATGAGTGCGGGTCAAAAGATCTTAAAGGATGGTTTTCTCGTAAAAAAGGTAAGAAGCTTTGAAGAATCATGATCCCGACACACTGCCTGTTTAAATATGAAGCACATTGTCAATAATTCTGTTCGATATTTTGGGTGTATCTTTTTTTTCTCATAATTTTTTTCGTAACGTGTTAGTAGTATAGTATTTCTCATACTTTTAAGTTTTGCCTTAATTTGGCTGGTTTCTGCATTAATTCAGCTATGCATTAATTGTATCATGACAGTGATATACAAATTAATATACAACTTCTCCTACTTTTCAGGGTCATAAAAGGACAAACTGGAGGACAAGATGGTTTGTTTTAACTGAGGATTCCTTAGCATACTATAAACAGACGTCAGATAGCCTTCCTGCAGGGGTCATTGAACTACGAGGATGCTCCGTCATCTCACCTTGCTTGCAATATGCAAATAAGAAAGGAGTGAGTAATATTCCATGTCCTGGTTGCCCAAAACTTAACCCCATTTCTTATTTTGAAAAGTTGCCTATTATCAAAAGGTATACAAATAATGAATGGTTATATGAGTTCAATAGTGTGAATATTTTCATGAGTTGACAGGTTCTATTTATAATGCTTGAGGCATCAGCCAAGTTATATAGAACATTAATACTTCAACAAATTAAAAATATTCGCACTATTGAACGAATGAAAAACATTCATTATTCGTTTTATATAACATCTAAGTAGAATTGATAGAACGTTAATCTTTCAACGAATATGCTTTACTTATATATATATTAATAATAAATTAAATTTAGAGTCTGGCCTTTTCGATTACATTCATATTGCCTTCGCTTCAGGGCAGAGAGGTAAGCATGCATTTAACCAAAAATGCACAGCGAATATAACCAAAAAAATGTGCACCCGTGCAATAGTATATATTTATTGAATATCATGTGACCAACAATCCTCCAATCAAACGACAAGGATCTACTTAGGTGTTATATAATACTATTTAATGCAGACTTTGACAGTGACCTGACTACTTGTTTGTTGTATTGTTATTCACTTTTGAGTTTTGAGCTTTATGATATGTTCAGTCTATTTTTGTCGGTATTTACATAGCAAAATCTAATAATCTGAAAAACACAATTAGAACAAATAATTATTTTTTGTTATTTGTTGCTTAATTATGGAATGAACTTCCCGATGAAATCAAAAACAAAGGGTCTAGAAACACTTTTCGTAAACATCTCAACGATTACTTGATGAATAAGTGATTGAATTATGCAAGTACACATGTATATATTGTAAATAATCTCCATATTACATTTTTGTTGTTTTTTTTTTTTGTCAAAAAAATGCAATTTTTTGTATAAATAATCTGTAGATACATGTATCTATGACTTTTTAACCTGGTATATCCTCTTCATAATTATATTTGGAGTGTAGAAATTGTGCTACGGTATTACTCAACATGTATACTTCTACTGTCAAGTTTTATTTTTTGATAATGATATATTTATTTTTGCCAAGTGTGTGCTAAGAACAGGGGCCAGACTCGACTAGCACATGTGCTATTATTTGGCTCCTTTTCATCACCTTCTATATTCTATGAGAAAAGACATATGTCTAGCATATCAATACTTTGTTAGGTTTTTCTTTAATATGATCTATAATATTCATTTATGAACATGTACCATTCACGATGTATTCAAATGTTTAATCACTGATGTTATTGATGATGAATAAATAAAATCAAATCAAATCAAATCAAATCAAATTGTCAGAGATGTCTTCACCTCCTCCCACCTTGCAGCCCAATAATCAATTAAAATTTGAATGTACTATAGATCTTTTCTTTATTTTATTACATTCAAATGCTCAATCAAATGGGCTTTAAAGATAATGTTATTGTTTTTTTCTATATGTGTATTGTAGTTTGCATTTATGATGATGAATCAAGATAGGCATGAGCTTTTAATGCAAGCCTCAACCGATGAAGAGAGAGAAGCCTGGGCCAAAGCTATCGGTTCAGCCATTGTTGAGTGTGATCGATCCAAAGAAGAGGCGCACCCGACATCACCACACTGCAAAATAAACTATCAGTAAGTCAGCATTTAATTGTTAGCTCCAATGAAATTTATCCCTAGTCTATTTTGTTGTTGGTCCACCTCAATGTCTTTGTTATTTTTTGAATAAAATCACAGGATAATAAGACTATGGCCAATGGGGGTAACAAAACTCACATATTTTTTAAATACTTGTTTTGAGGTTTAAGCCTCTAAAAAAATCCATGGAGAAATGAAAGCAAACCAAGGAAGTTCCTTCCTTTTAAAGTTTTTTGGGGTCCACCTCATGTTTTTGTTATTTTAATTCCTCAGTGAAATGAATAAAACTAGAGGACAATAAGACTATGGGGGTATAAAAAAAAAAACTCATGTATATATTTAAAAAAAAAACTTGTTTTGAGGTTTTAATTTTAAGCCTCTAAAATCCATGGAGAAATTAAATCAGAATAAGGAAGTTCCTTCCTTTTTGGGGGTCCACCTCATGTTTTTGTTATATTAATTCCTCAGTGAAATGAATAAAATCTGAAGACTTTGGACTATAGGGTAACAAAACTCTTAAATATAATGTATTTTTTAAGTGTGTGGTGAAAAAAAGAAGACCATGACAGCTTGATTACACAGTATTGGAGTGTTACACATTTTGCTTCTAAGCATTGTGTATGAGACAAAAATACCTAATATTTAAAGAGGTGAAAAGGTCATTAACCTGTATGTTTATAGAGACATTTTTTTTAAAATCACTTTATTTATGCAGTGAGACCTGTCCATAAAGACTGCTCTAGGGTGAAAAGAGGAAAAGTTGTCTTAATTAACAGACAGATTTGTCTTTATACACAGGTTGCTTTAGTGCAGGTTTCAATGGGAAATTGGTTCAAGGGAAAGATGACATGCTGTCTTTAGTTTATAGACAGGTTTCATCTTATTTCATCTTGAGGTATCTCTTTCTTAGTCTTCATTACATTGAAAACACCATACAAGTAGTAGAAGCAGTAGTGTATCACTGAAAATCAAAATGTCTGAGAACCAGCTTGCCTCAGCCAAAACTGTTATAATAACTACTAGTGAAGGATATAGGAATATATGAAATGAAGAAAAAAAGAGTGGCCATCAGGTCAATAAAGACAGAGGGGTATTTAGTAAACCTTGATGTTGCCAGACACCGTGACAAAGTTGACAAACAGCACTTAATGTGAGGTTTGCGGTAATAACATGTATTGTTTCTCTATGATTAGTTGGCCCTGTTTTAATGTAATTAAATTGAGCATTGAACACTAGCTGGTTCAGCAAATTCCTTTCCTGTAATTTCTCCAAATAAGTCTCCAGAGAAAGAAGGAGGAAGAAGTAGAAGGAAAGAAAACACATTCATATATATCTACACATGTGAAAACCATAAATACTTTCTGTATTATTTAAAATGCTTTTCAAATACCAGGAAACAATTTTCAAAAGAGCTATTTTCTATAAAATGCAAGAGAAAATGACCTTACCGTAGTTGTATCACAGGATATGATAGGATCCTGTCTGTTAATTGTAAAAAAACAATGTTGACCAAATCAGGGCATACATTACAAATTAGATCACCTTGTGATGTAATCTTAGTGAATTGTGTATTGCAAAATGGTTCACATATTTAAGGTCATGTAATAAGCTCTTAAAGGTAATACAAAGTTTTGGGACATTTTGAAAATTGAGTGGATACTTTTGAGGAAAATTGATTATGTAAATTTACTGGTGCTCCCTGTAAATTTTGATGAATTTCAAATGGTCGTACAATGGTAGCTGCGACCATGAACATTTCAGAATATGTCGTGATATAATTTTCAAACGGGAATAGCTAATCGGTCGATTTTAGTCAAGAAACATAGATTAATATACATAGATAGAAATAGATTAATTAATATCTTGATCTTGAGAGGGAGTTTATTATTTACAATTTCATAAATTTAGACTTGATTTCAACCCCAACAACGATCTTGTAGGATCGCATATGCTTCCATTATGTTCATTTGAACCAAATTCATGACCCCATATCAAAACTTTGTATTACCTTTAAAGCAATTTAATGGTGACTAGATGAATACAGTCGTCTGAGCCTCTGAGGCTTTCTGTTTGAATTTAAAAATTAAAAAAAAATGTATATTGAAAAGTTTTATGAAATCATTCATCATTTGAAGTTGAAATACAAGTTATTTTGTATATAAGATTCTTAAAATAATGCATTCCACTGCTTTTCTCAGTAACTTCTATTTAAGGTTGAATTATGTAATAGGAATAATATAAGTTGCTTTTATAAAACTCTAGTACATAATATAAATTTGTTTTGTTGTTGCAACATTTGCAATTTCATAGAATGAAGAACAAAAATCAGTGGGCTATACTGTGAAGATTTACGCTCGACAATAATGCACTTATCGACACACTCTAATGAGCCGATTTTGAATGTTATGCAATTTTAAAGGGATTTCTCACAGTTATGAAGCCTATAGTTAGGGTTTGAATTGTCTCTATTGTGTATACACTCAATTCGTCATCAGTACAATAAAAGCTGAACTTTCATTACGTGGACAAATGTTCACCATGAAAGAGTGACGTACAAGGAAGTAAAGCAGGGTCCTATTGTAGATCAGTAGGCCTAAATGCCGAGGTGATTAAAACAGGCCCATATCACATTTCACACAAACTTTCAAGGCTATAGAGACAATGCGCATTATTTTCATTGTACATGTATATGTGCTTTTTTTCAATTGGTTTTATACCAATTGATCATGTGCTTTGTCTCTTTGGATTAATATAATATTATAACATTTTAATAGCTGTTTACACATCCGTAAGTAAAGATCTGTTGATTCAATTACAAGTAAGGGGGTAATATGACAATTTAAAATAGTGTTTAGTAAAATAAAAAACACAACAACAACAACAATGTTGATTGTCAAAAGTAGGACAAGTCATTGGTTAATGTTTGCGCAAAGCTGGCGGCATGCATTCGCATGAATTTAAGAGGCTTACATGCAAGCACCAATGGTAAACGTTATTGTCCATGCGATTTTTGTTTGTTATGACAATTTTCTCAACTTAAAATAAAAGTTAGCATCATTTCCAGAATATGGCCCCTGGTAATTAATGCATTTGACCTTGTCCAAAATGCTGTGTATGTTTGAAATACTTTTTGGTTGAGGGTAGCTACATTGTAATGTATAACAAAGTATTATGAAAATGTGGTGTTTTTTTCTCAGGTAGCTCTTAGTTTAAAGAAACAACCTTTCTCGTACTAACATCGCTTTACGGTACATGTGTACAGAATTTTGAATCTTTAAATGCCCTTTTATTTAATTAGTATGTACTTATAGTTGTCAACTGCTACATTTTAGTATTTACTTTTTGCAATACTGACAGTTAACATAAGTGTTGACAAGAGAAACAATTTAATAGCTTACTTATGAAGGATATTTGATCCTTTAAAACATATGCTTCAACAGAAAAAATAAGATAAGTGGATCATAAATACTTCTTGAAGAAGTCATGCCATTCAAATGGTATGAGCCTATCTAAAATAAATAGAAAATAGATATTGCACTCAAGCTAAGATAATAAGGAAATATTGAGTGATGGGAAATGAAAAGTAATTGATGCAGAGGTATAACATACATGTATGTAATAGACAACAAAAAACACTCACATAAATGGCAAAGAAAAAAACTAAAATATCACTCAAAGAATAATTAAAAATTAGGATTATATTGATAAGGGGTGGTACTAGATGCAATGAAGGAATAGGAATGTACATTTAGATCAATAAAGAGGAAAAACAAGGAAATATATAAAAAGAGGGGGGGGGGGAGCTAAATGGGGGCCTTTGTCCATTGGTAATGAGGATCCCTTAAAGAAAAAATATTAACAACAAATTAAAGGTAAAATATTGAAAATCAAAAGATCGGCAAAACATTAATGTTCTAGAAATCAAGGATTATTCTTATGCTTCTGTGATATGGATCCAAACAAATGTTTAAAATGACTATGGCTGTTGTAAAACAAAAAAAATTGAATTCACTTAGAAGGCTCATTCACATAGCTTCAGGACCTTTTTTTATACACATACGGAATTATGTACGGAATTAAAGGAAAAGCATAAACGATCAGAAATTAATATATCTAAATAAGTATTTCTGAAAGTTTACCTGCATGGGTACTTATTAAATTAGTATTCATCATCTATTCAAATAGTCAGAGTTATAAAACATTTTCTGCCTTCTTTGAAAATAGATCCACATTAGTTTCATTATAATGTATTTCAGGATGTACTAGATACAAGAAACGGCAAACACCTATCATCAAAACAAACTGATGTGTTTGTTGCTTTAGTGTGAAGCCGCGTTAATTCAGTCCAATTAATGGGTTTTAAAGAATTTTGTATGCCAGTATGGGGCAAAGGTCATTTAACTATAAACAAAGAATCATTACATGAGTATTAAAGTTCATTCATTGTTCAAATTGCAATCCACCATACTATCTATTCTTTAGCAAATTGACATTATAGGGGGCAGACAATGTAATCCAACTCATGCTGATTTTACTTTAATTGGTGATAAAGGCCACAATCTGATTTCAAAGGATCTACAAAGATTTTTGGTGGCCGTGACAAGATTTTCATCAAAATGCTTTGAACATGAAGATAACAATTTGTGAAATATTTTCTTACAATACCTCTTAAAGTTAATTAAGTTTCAAACCATTAGGCAAAAAATCAAGAAATTTACATCTAATTTGCTCCTTTAAAAGATTTTGCATTGCTGGAACTTTTTTAAAAAGTTCAGATAAAATAAAAAATATGTACAATTGAACCACTCTTTAAAAAACAAAACATAAACCTAAGTAGTCTCAAAGAAACAATTCAGTGTGATATTGCATCTGTCTTTCACTCTTTGCCATGTAAAGCGATACATCTTGTAAATTAAAGAACTTTAAGAGCTGTTTTTAGTATAGGTACATGTTTGTTTAATGTTTCTTTAATTATGAAGAATACTAGATGTTCCTTTAGATAATGATGAATTAGACAAAAAGGTTGGTCAAATTTGTTTCATTTTTGATGATTATTAATAAACTATTATCTTTTGGAAACTTAATTAACTTGCTTAAATAGAAGTTGCATGTACATTATGAAAAAGAAAGATATTAAGAAACTATTATTTCTTGGAAACTGAATTAACTTGCCATAAATAAAAGTTAAAGACATTATGAAAAAGAAAGATAGGCTAATTGTTTAATTTATGCATATCTGCAGGTGTAAGATTTTGAAATGGTTGCAAAATCAAATAGCATTTCACCTTCAGCATACATTCTTTGTATGTACATGTATCTTTATGATATTTGAATAAATAGCTGCTTAGATGTTTGTTTTATTAATGCAGGTTCACTAAGCTATTGAAATCAAACTTTATTCTTTTCTGCTTATAAATGTTTATTTGATCTGTGTTTAATCTCTTATTGTCCCTGTATAAAGTGTTCTATTATAACGAAAATGGTGCAGAAGTTTCTAGTGTAGATATCTGTCTGATGCCCTCAGGCTCAATATGTTCACACTTCCGTCTCTATTTTCTATCTTGCGAATCTGTAATAGAAGTAATAATCACCTTTTGATGTTATATTGGAACATGGATATGCATATTATGAATACCTGTACAGTGTAATAATGATTCAGTCTGTAATATCAATATGACTCATTGATTCTCAATGACTCATATTTGCTTGTACATATATGTATATATGTTTAGTGAGTTGGTAGAAGAGATGAAGGACCCTAACGCAGGCATTGTAGAGGGAATGCACAGGGTATTGATGATGAATGACTCATATTTGCTTGTTATTTTCAGTGAGTTGGTAGAAGTGATGAAGGACCCTAATGCAGGCATTGTTAGAGGGATGCACATATATCATATTATACAGATATTGACTGGCAGGGGGTGTAATATAACATTCTTTGGACCGCTGAATGGAGTTATATTTTCGATGAGGGAAACTCCCTTCAGGTCCGAAGAAGGGAATGTACCCTCTGCCAGTCAATATCTGTTATATTAAATAGCCTTGGTTTGAAAATTGTGGGGGGGGGGGGGGGGGAGTCCTTTTTTTTGCCAGAAGTTTTTTCAATTTTGTTTTTGGGGGCAAACAAAATTTTAGGAAAAAAGTGACGAAATTATTATTTTAGAGATAATTCAAGAAAAAATGTATAAAAAAGGCATTTTGGGGGAAGAAAAAATTTGGAAAAAATAATTTTGAAGGAAAAAAAAAAGTTTAGAGAAAATAAAATTTTGATAAAAAAATTGACCCTCAGTATTAGTGTAATTTGCGTAATTTTGAACATACAGTCCTCAAGAGGGCGACATGCATTGATTAAAGATATATTCATTTCACCAGCTGGGTAATATAACAGTGTAAAGTGACCGGCCAGGAGAATATAACAATTACGATCCTCGCAATTGATATCACATGACGAGCTCTGGACCAATCACATCTCGGTATCTGTCTAAGCTATCTAATATATTTGCTTGTTATTTTCAGTGAGTTGGTAGAAGCGATGAAGGACCCTGACGCAGGCATCGTTAGAGGGAAGCACAAGGTTGATGAGAGCACGGTATACAAAGACTGCTTTACAGGTAGGGATCCTGGATAGCGGGAAACAAAGATGGCATTTTTTAAAACATTTTTATTGAGTCATCAGTATTATCATTAGATAAATCCCTTTAATAGTGAGTGATTAATGATAAAAGTAATTATTAATAGTATGATTACACAAATATTTTTGTCAATTCTATTTGTCAGTGCATTAAAAATTCAAATTTTGACTATAATTACTGTTAAAACAATTTTTCAACCTAATTAAAGTTTTGTAGTTCATGTAGATTCTGTGTGGTGTGCTAAGTTATTGTATTGTGACAAGAGTATTCTTAACATCAGTATTTATTCAACATTTCAGTTTGGTGTTAAAGTAACTTGCATTGTATTGATGTGTTTCTAAAAATGCTTAGTGGTACTTAATTATTTTGTACCCGGCTTTATTGTCATCCTATGTGAATCCTTTAAAGGCTTCAACACCTATCATAGTCAATTTCCTTTTTTCTTACCAAGAAATTGTAATGAGTGGAGCAAAGTCAACAAGAGAAATTTCCTCTGAAATATTTTCTTTCTGGTATTTTAGGTATTATTTCTTACTTGTTATTAATGAATGATCCTGTTTATCTTTTTGTCAAGTTCAAAATATCTGTTCATTCATCAAAAAGACATTTCCAAGCTTTTTAAAAAATTTTAATAAAGAATATTCTAATTTTAGAGATTGGCAGAACACATAGCTTTCAAGTGGAACCCATTACATGCACATATAAAACCATAAAAACAGATCCCTAACCGTTTCTTTCTTGGCATTTTTGTATTAATTCCTATACAATTAAATGAACGGAAGTTACTGTAATTACAATTGAATTAATTTTTCATTTCCTAATTTACAGGTATTCAAATGATTATGTGGCTTATAGACTGGTCCTTCGCCGAAACTCGAGAGAAGGGTATAGAGATAGGTACAAAGTTACTTTCTCAGGCCCTAATACAGCCAATGACCTGCACATTAGATAACACTGCTCGTCGGAAAGCGTTTCTAGATGAAGAGGAGGCTCTCTATAGATTTGTAAGTATCTTGGTTCCTTATTCAATGTACTTTCTACATTTGAAGTTGTTATTATCTTATACAGTCAAACCTGTCTATAGCGACCACCCAAGGGAAACACAAAAAGTGGCCTTTGTAGACAGGTGGTCCTTGTAGACAGGTTCCTTTAGTACATGATTCACTGAGAAACCATTTTCAAGGGAAACAACAACTGTGGCCTTTGTAGACAGATGGTCTTTTTAGACAGATGGTCACTAAAGCAGGTTTGACTGTATGTGAAAAGTCTCTTTGTATGAAGTGGTTCTTGTTTATGTAGTATTCTACATTCCTAACGCTCCATTTGTTCTGATGCCTTCTATGTTGCTAGCCTTGTGCCTATTTTATGGTATCCTTTCGCCTTTTTTAGGTATCTTTTCGCCTTTTTTGAGATATCGAATCCTTTTGCCTTTTTGTAGGTATCCTTTCATGTACAGTGTATTGTTATTTTATGTTCAATTTTTCAATATTGTTCATATATTTTTCATTTTTACTTTTGATGGATGATAAAATTTGAATTGAATTGTAGAGGTCTATCATCTCAAAGCAGGGGCGGATCCAGGAATTTCTTGCCGGGGGGGCACGCCCCTGTTTTTCAGTAAATTTTGGGCGAATTTAGGGCTGATTTTAACATTTTTTTTTGGCCAGGGGGGCACGTGCCCCCTTTTTACCCCTCTGGATCCGCCACTGCAAAGTAAATTCACCCAGAACAGAGAAATATATTTTATAGTTCCATACCAGTGTTTGAAGATAGAGCTTTTAAAAGCCTATTTTTACAGCACAATTAATACAGAGTTTTAGTACTACAAGGGTGTTTATTTCATGGAGTCCAACAATGAAAGAAAAAATATAAAAAAAACACTGAATACAGCAATGCTGACATGGTTGTTTTGTTTTTAAGCTTGCCAGTTGTTATTACTGATAATTGTTTATGATTGAATGAAGTATAACAAAAATTTAAAAATCCTCATTTGCTAGCTATCCTGCAATATTTTCTCTTACTTTGATTCAATTACAGTCATCACTCAACATGTCCAATTTGAAGAATGTTTTAGACAGTAGTGATTCATCAAGCAGCGACTCGGATGCAGATGAAAGGTTACCTAGGAAGGGGAGAGAAGAACTGCCAATCAAACCACTCAAAGGGCATGGAGGAAAGATAGTCAAACAAGGATTCCTACTAAAAAGGGTATGACATGTTAACTTTATCATAACATTTGTATATTAAAGTGAATAGACTTTTAACTAACACCAAATAATTTTTTCTTTCTTTTCATTTAACTGGTGTGAGATTATTGGTTCTTTTGGTTTTCATCAATTTGTATTACAAGTTCATTTACACAATTGTATAATTCAGGCTACACTTTTACATGAAGTCAGTGAAAGAACTAGTTGTGTGATTAAGTTTATATATTTATTAACCCCTGAAAGATTTTAGAATTAAGTGCTCTCTGCTTTAGGGCTCCGAAATAGAAACGGTCCTTCTATCTTTCAGAAATACTGTAAAACATAGAATTCTAGTAGGCCATATTTTTCAAAATTGAATTTTTCATTTTGAGGGCTATAGTTAAATGACAGTATACAAAGAATGAAAAACATATATTCTACCAAGTTTTAGAAATTTTGCAATTACGGCCATTTGTCTTTGTAATGTTTTTATGCATTTAGATGACAAGGAAAAGATTCAATTTACATTTTGATACACTAGATAGAAATCAGTTTGCTTTAAACTTAATTTCTCTTCAAATTTTTGAAAATAGATTGATGACCAAATAAAAAACTGAACAAACCAGCTGTAAATTTTAATAATCACAATTCTGATATAAATTACCTGCGTGTGTATTTTCTTTGTTTCAGGGGCATGTAAGACACACCTGGAAAGCAAGACTATTTGTACTGTGGGATGATCCTGCTTACCTACAGTATTACAGGGGTTCCAAGGTATGATCAATCTGTTTGTTTTAAAGGCATCATATAACAATGTTAAATCTGAGATGCACGGCCCTACGTGTTATCAGTGTCTGTCATATGGTGTAATATTGAAGCCCTAAAAAATTGCGCTTCAAAATGATCAAGAAGTGCCTCAAAAAAGTAAAAATCTTTGAGTGACCGGTTTTACCATACTTGTTTTCACCAATATAGTGTTAAGAAAACCGTTAGGAAAATGCAAAATTTGATTTTGATTTCCAATCATACATATCTTGATAAATCAGACAGGCAGTCAGCTTGTAAAAGTCACGGTTAAGTTCCTGACTGACCTAAAGGATTATAATTATCATTGCAGTATGAGCTAAATCCAGGGTTTAGTTTCAGAATCTGAGACAAAGTTACTCAATCCCTTTAACTATCAGATAAATGAATTATAATTGTAGAAAGAAAGGAATGATCATGATGATTTGATCAATATCATTGTAAGTATTACGCAGACTACACAGACAGGCTAAAGATTTTCGACCTACACTCCTTGTACTATAGGAGAAGGAGAGGTGACGCCATTACAGTCTTCAAAATACTAAAAGGCTTAGTAAGGCTGGACCCAAGTCACTTCTTCACCTTATCACTCAATACTCGAACCCGAGGACACTCTCTAAAGATTTTCAAGGAAAGGTCTCGTCTAAACATAAGGAAATGCTTTTTCAGCAACAGAGTGGTGTCCGTCTGGAATAGTCTCCCTCAAGAAATAATTGACTCAAACTCCATCGATATCTTCAAGATGAGACTGGATAAGCACTGGTGGTCTGAGCGATTCAAATTGAGTTAAATTGATATGATCAAAACTGTCCTAAACCTGCGCATGTGCAATAAGCTAACCTCTAGAACATAACCAACCCTGAAGAAGTGACAGAGGATTACAGGATCTACCTCTCCTCGTATCATGATGATGATGATGATGATGAAGTATTAAGCGGAATGATAATAGACCCTAAAGATTTGATTTAGTTTAATTATCTGTTTCTTAACGCAATTCTTGCATCCTTAGAATCATATTATTAAGCCTCTAATTATTGATGGTTTTCTTTAAACTGCTATTTTTTCAATTAAAAAAAAAAGAAAGTCCTTCAAGTTACGGAACATGTTTATAATGTCTATGTAGCTTACCGTACTGTGATTAGTTTGTATATCGATGACATTTGCTTTCTTTTTGATTTGATAATTTCTGTACTTTCAATTCTTTTACAGGCAGGGGATGAAAAACCACTAGGTGAGATTTCTCTGCACAAGTGTACCATTGGTGTGCAAGAAGCAAGAGAAAAATCAGGTAACCACCTTGAAAAGAAAAAAAATATATAAAAAATAAGCAAACTATAAAAAAAAAAAGTACAAGTATTTTCTGGTGTTGAGAGTTTTATATAGTAGATTTACAGTATCTCATTTGTTTATGATATAGCAATCTTGTTAAACATGGCCTTATACTTGAAGTTGTTAAATACAATTATAAACTGAAGTACTACAAGTGGATATAGGTTTCAACAAACGTTTACAATATCATTTAAATTGACCAATGTACTGAGATTGTATATGTACCAATCAACAGATTTGTTTCAGGCACATGATGGAGATTGGTGTCAAATTAAATAAACTATGTTCATAAACTGTACCACCATATACAATGGGCAATCATTCTGTTTTAAAAGGGATTGAGTAACTTTGTCTCAGATTCTGAAACAATATCCTGGATTTAGCTCATGCTGCAATGATAATTATAAACTTTTAGGTCAGTTAGGAACCCCATGAATTTTACAAGCCGATCACCTGTCTTATTATCAAGATATTTATGATTGGAAATCAAAATTTGAAAATTCGTTTTGCTAACGGTTATCATAACACTACAGTCTATTGGGAAAAATGTGTACCGGTATGATAAAACCATGCATCTAGCCATGCATCTCAGATTTAACATTGTTAAACGATGCCTTAAAGGTGTTGTGGGAGGAGGTAGGGGGGGGGGTGTAAACACTCACCCCAAGAAGGACGGGTTGTTAGAAATTATAATGGATTGGAATGTAACATATGTATGCCATCAGGTGAATAAATGGTTTTACTTTTCTACTCATTGCTGGAGTTAAGAGGAGACTAAAATTGCATTAAAAAAAATATACACAGGCTTTATACAAAGAAGGAGGCACTGTCATCAAATGAACGTAAGATTAAGAAAGATTAAGAAACTGCATCTTTTTAAAGGGGGAATTAAAGTAGGGGTAACCCTCGATCTTTTGCAACTACAGATAGCATGGAATGAGGACTTGTGTCCAAATCTAGATATCAGTCACTGTATGATTCCTACATTTTAAAGTGCACTTCAGACAAGAAATTAATTGATATTGTCAACTTAACTTTTGTTTTTCTTGTCCAGATGTGACGGTGAAGAACAAGAATCGGCAGAACCTTTTCAGTGTGACGACCAAGAAGGGCAAGGTGTATGTCTTTGAAGCCAGGACTCCGGAAGAGAGAGAAGATTGGATGAGAGCCATCATCAGCCCACTCAGTGTTGGTCGAGAATAAAACTACTCCATTGACATTCGCACATTCAGCGTTTGTCCGCGATAATACCTCAGTCACACTGACAAGACCGACTTTAACTTGGTAAAAGACTGACAAAGAAATTGCATAACACTGACCTACTGACCAGTTATTGGTCAGCTTGATGGTGTAAGCTTGACAGTGAGGACTATGCCATCGTTTTTGTGATCAAGCAACTTTGTGATTTGTGTTATGAAGCCACTGTACACCTTACAACCTAGGTAAGATTATATTTAGGGATGAATGACATATGGATTGGATATGAAAACATCAAAATAAGGAGTTTTCGTAAATGAAGTCTAAATTATAGTCATATTAATAGTGAATTGTACACGTAGGTTATTGAATGTCTTCTAGCCGGAGGAAAGGCTTGATTGACTGAAAAGGAGTGCTGTCAGACCAGGGACCCATTTCACAAAGCCTTTTTCAATGACAAATAACAAAAATCAGTGACAAATCTGTTGATAACCAATCAGAAGCAAGGATTTCAGTAGCTTATAACAAAAACTGTCATTTGTCACTGATGACAAGTTTTGTGAAACGCCCCCAGTTGCACGACTCGATCCACACCAACTTATATCTCACAAATTTGATATTTTGTTCATGCGGCCAGTCAAGACCTTAGTCAGGAAGAATTTACACTTGTTGAATTCCATATTTAATTCTACTTATCTTGTAAATTTGATATTTTGTTATCATTTATATTATACTGCCATTACCATGTTTTAAAGTGTAGATACGTTCCACAGTTAAATAATGCTCCGTACCGGTATATGTATATTAGCATGAAAAACTGTAAGTTTTTCTCAAGAATCAGTAGGATATCTCAAGTAGGGACCTACCTGTGCCCTATATTTTTATCTTGTATAGATTTATAGAGCAGGCTTCGTAGTATTCTTGTAAAAAGGGATTTTTTTTTCCTGGTTATGAATGTAAAGCATATTTAGAGCTGAAAAGTCATACCGGTAATTACCGTTCACATTTCATAGTGCAATGTAAAAAATACTTTAGATATCAGGAAAAATGTACTAAAATATTTATACCTGTGCATGTAGATCCAGAGTTCCTAGGTCATGCCATTGTATATGTACAGTGCTGGTTTAAAGATGCAGTACACCTTGGAATTTGAGATAACTTTATTCTTCAATGTTTACATCCTACTTCATTTGTTTGTCTTGGCAAGAACAAATATACTGTAAGTACATGGTTACACATTAGGTGAATATTATACAGTATGTTTTGATATAAGTCTAGAACTGTTTTGCTGGTTAAATGAACAAGCTAGGTTGATGATATTGTTGACCAACATGGATGCGACAACAGCCTGCCGGCGCAATCAGTGCGAGCTAGTCTGTCTTTTATCATTGAACCTAGCTGTAATACAACATCACTGTAATATGATTGTTATATCGTATCCAAACCTTGAACAATGTTTCAGTACCCAGACAAGCTCATCACATGGGACATACACATTGAACTAAAAACTAAAAAAACTTTTAAAAAATTCAAAATCCATGGTGTACCAAATTTTTTGACCAACACTGTATATTTGAGAATTATTACTCATTCCTTCAGCATAACATGACCTTTAAACTAGTAGTATTTTCTAGTGAATGTAAATGGCTCTGACATGTGCATATTCTCAAACGATTGTAAAAATCAGTTACGAATTCCAACGTGAGAGCCGTCAGCTCATGAAAAACAATGAAATAACAAAGATATATTTGGTAGTTTTGAGCCAGTAGAGGAAGTAAAGTATGCATGTTCCTAGACTTCTTTTACATATAGTGTATAAAGAGTATGGTATCAATCACCTTTTTTTTTTTAAAGGTTGTGTACAGCTGTCTTGCATAACATCAAAACTTTACCTGGCATTCGGTGAGTTAATGGTCAAGGAGCTTTGTGAAAATCAGAAATACCATAACCCTCCAGCACGGACCCCAAGTTGGACAAGTCAAGTCTGTCAACTCGTCTAGTTTATTACAATCATTTTTAATGTTTATTGATAGTATCAATCTAGACTTGCAATATCACTTCATAAGAAGTAAAAGCTCATATTTTGAATACAGTATAGCGACGTGGAAAGTATATTAAGGTGATCAGTGCCCTTTAGTTATCTTTTGAAAATCAATTTTGTCCATAACTTTGACAAAATAAAGTACTTCCAGTAAGGTCAAGCAGCTGCTTTAATGTTTATGTCTTATATCTAAATTATCTTTGACATGATGCATGTAATGTACAGTTGGCACAAGATCATTTCAATGTGATGGAACCAGTAGAAGGAAATGTTTATTTAGAAAGATTTGGTGTTGACTTGACACATGTGTTCATTATTGTGTTTTCTTTAATAAGAAGATGTAGTTTGTAAGTACCGGTATAGAGTACCGGAGCTGTGACATCATAAAAATGTATTTTTAGAATTTCTCAATTTTTTTTCATTTTCTGAAAGAGCATCAAAAATAATGTCCAAATGTCGAAAGCCCAATTGAATAAGTATTGGTTGAGATATGACCATCGGAATAAAAAAAATCCTTTAGAAGCTCAGTGTTATTTTGCTCTGGTTCATAACATTACGAGCCAGAGCAATATAACACTGAGCTCCTATAAGAAATCTTTTTATTCAGATGGTCATATCTCAGCCAATTGGCCTTTGACATTTGAACTTTATTTTTGATGCTCTTTCAGAAAATGAGCAAAAAAATTGAGAAATTCTAAAAATGGATTTTTGATGACATCACACTTCACCACTCTATTGGACATGTACCATTCATCACAGTATTATTAGTACTTTGTGTGATGAGACTTTATCTCACCGTCTCGTGCTTTCTACATAACTTTAATTTTCATGTATGTTCATAAAACACTTGAAACTCCCTCATAAATGTCTTTTCCCCTATATTTTTCTTTATTTACTGTCTTTCTTTCCCGCACGTACACCAAAGCAAAGTTCAAAGCTAATTACCCTTTACATTTCAGAAAAAGTCAAGTTATTTCATTACTTGATATTTTGTATTATTCATTTCCTCCTTTCCCATAAACTTTACTGAAATTTCATGTCCCCAAGTTGTAAACATTCCTGAATTAGGCAAACTAGGAGACAAAGTATTGTGTATGAATGAGAAATGATTGTTTTTCTTCCTGTAGCAGAAACAAATTTCTTTATAGCAAAAAAAAATAGTGGCCAGTAATACAGCAAATTTGATTTATATCACTTTACGAGTCTAAACCAACCGTAAATTCTTTCATTGATAATGTAGATTGAGACGTTTCTATGTGTTTACTCTACTAATTTGTAGCTCATGTTTTCGCTGAGAACGAATTTGCACGATGCTGGTCATCTTGACATTGTAATATAATTTTTGTGAATAAAAATAGATGCTCTAGATTTCAACTGAGCATTGTCATTGTAGTTTCTTATTCAACTGCATTTTGCTTGTTATTGTTGATTATCATGAGCATGGAAAGTACTCTTTTTTCAGATACAAGCATACAAAAAGGAAGATTGTGCGACATTAATATAATAATCATACAGTTTATTAAGATATCATATTTCTAACCACACACAAATTATGGAAAAGTTCAGCAATAAATAAATTCTTGTTTTAATAGAACCTTAATACAGCCAGTATTGCTGGGACCACAGGGACTGCTGACTCTCTGTTTAAAAGATTATAGAAATGGTATCAATACTTACGAGTGAATCTCCCATGACAAAAATGCTATTGAATTTCAGTCAAGTATCAATATTCTGATATTTTTATTACCGTAGCTATTTTTGTGACTGTAAAATATTCCTAATTCCCACAGGCATTTTATAGATCCAAAATCTGGTAATTCTACTTCTCTGTTTTTGTTTACATATCTATTGATACATAAATACACTGCTGTGTAAACTTAGTACTCCAATAGCACTTCAAGGTTAGCCCTTGAGTAAGTTGACTTTATATAAGTGTATGATAAGTGTAGAAGCAGATCATGCATGCAACAATATGATGTATATCATAATCATGTTAAAGATAAACTCCACAAACAGAGACAAATAACACAAACGGTATTTGTATTTTCAATTGAATTCATATCTAGACTAAGAATATGATGAGTAAGAATATGAAAACATCCCTAAAATTTTAAGAAAAAGGATCATCATCTAGCAATGGAATTGTTCTTGTTCAATAAGTACAGAATATAAGGAAACATATTCAAAGTGCAACATAACTGATCATCATCTATGGAGCATCATTTCAAAGGAATTCCAAATCAACTTCTCCATCCATACAATCTAGATGCCAGCCATATTTTTAGACTAATCTTTCAATACATGTCTTTGAAAGATAAAATAGAACCTTTAATAAGAGTGATCATTGCCAAGATGAACCACTTAAGATGTTTCGATCCTCCAGCATAAATGTGCGTTGTCCTTAAATATACACACACTTGCCGTCTTCCAGCATGGTATCCGTCAGCTGCACATCCAACAGCAGTCAAAGTGCATTAACCTGTTTAGACGTATCTTGCAATAAATGCACTCTACAAGGAAGACGGTCCATGCCGGCACACTGTTCCAAGTTACCCCTTTACATACTGAAGCTGTGTTGCTCATGTACTAAGCCAATGGGAATGACAGAATTCAGTAGACAAAGGATTAAACTGTCCATGATCATGATGCTTGTTATATTCATGCTAGCTGTTTAATGAAGCTTCTTTGAGTTTCTGTTCCGCCTCCATCATGAGATTGCATGCGATCTTGTGTTTGCTGTAGTGCGTCACCTGACACTCCCTGTCATGAAAAACAAATAAGTAGAGAAATCCATCAATATAATTACAATTATGTGTATGATTAAATATGGAAATCCATCAATCTAATTACAATGATGTGATTAAATATGGAAATAACGTTCGACTAGGAGGATAGAGGCTGGAATTATACAAAAAGATAAAAAAAATCGATATAGAGAGGAAGGATAGTACCATGGATACTTCATAAATTATTAGTGATTGGAATATATGATTTGTGTAATAATAAATTATGCATGACTAGGAGAATTGAGACAAGAATTATACACACACACATAAAAATAATAATAATAATAACATAAAGAGGAATGATAGAAACATAAAATATTCATAAATTAATAGTGACTGGAATAGAGACAAGAATTATACAAACACAAAAACGAAAAATTAACATAAAGAGGAATGATAGGAAAATAAAATATTCATAAATGAATTGAAAGCAGTCTTTTAATTCATTTGATCACTGAGACAACAAAGAAATGATAGTGAATACCTCCGCAATCAAGGGAAAATATATAGTCATTTTTCATTTTTTCATTTCTGTTTAACAACAAAATAGGAAAGGGGATTTTGTTTTTGTATTTCTTTTAAATTTTTTGGACGTTTATGAGAGGTTGACATGAAAATGAATGCCTTTCATCAGTAATAGCTAATGAACATGAACAGCACTGACCTCCTGCAATACCACTCGTTCTGACATCGTGAACATCTCTTGGCAGCAGGTGAACCACAGAGGGCACACTTTGGCGGCTCTGCGATCAAGGACTCGAGGACGTCGAAGTTATACATGTCTGCAAACCTACAACCAACAAGAGAGAAGACCATCAAAAAGATTACATTCAAACTTATTAAATAAATAATACAAATAAAAAAGCTACTTCGTAATGGGGAGCAGACGTGAATACCGTGTGTACATCCACAAAGCAGAATATAGTGCAAAAACGTTTCAAACCCTTTTGCATGGGGAGGAACAAACAGTTTCTTTGGCATATATCTTATAAAGCAAAATGTTTAGATTAAATACGGCCAAAGTGAAAATTGTACATATAGCTATAACACAATATATTTTTCCCTCACAAGTTTAAATTTACTAGGTCAGAAAGTAACATTCAGCTGCAAAATCAACTGCATAAAGTATTGCACTGCGTGATATAAAGCTGCTTGTTTAACAAATTAGTGACCACGATAGTATCATCACGTATCGCACAATAATTATAAACTTCATATGACTTTGAGACTCACATTTTTGCCTGGTCCCGCATGGACTCTGCGGAGGAATTAAAGAAGTTCTTGACCTGATGCTTAGCGATGGCCTTCCACTTGCCTTCATTCTCTTTCAGTATCCTCTCTCGAATCTCGGGCACCTAAATCAAGGTCAGAAGGATAATCATTAAATGATTTTACCTTCTCCACACATTGATTGATTTTTCTCCAAATTACAATGTTCCATTTCATCAATTGAGACAAATTTGGTTTTCTTATTTTGTTACAGAAGAAAATTGAAGGAAGGACTATTTATCATTTCAATCAAATACAAACACTACCCCCCCCCCCCCCCAATGAATTCTTCCCAAATTTACATTCAGGAACAGTCTTTATTATCTATATTTCACTCTTTCTGTTTTCTTCAGTTTTTGCCGCTACTATTTTGTTTCATAGCTCCAATCAAGTTTAAATATCAAAATTGAATAATAAGAAATTAAGAATGATAATCATAGTAATGTCTACATTCTAAAGCGCAATATACATGTATATCCCCTGCTCTAATTTTGAAATCTAAATACTGTTTTAGTAACAATGAAAATATTATTACCTATAAAGGTGTATATATGATACATATTAATTAGATATATATCACAGTTATAAATTTTTTAAAGTTGAATGGTCTACAAATCTTCAGTAGAGGAAATAAGCCTACTATACTTTATATTGATCTTTTGAACACTATCTGCTTCAGGCCAGATGGGGGTTAATTAAAGAATTCTCCACAGAGTTAACACCCTTCTGGCTCTCTACAGACCAAACAATCATTTCCAAGTGAGTATTAACTATTTGTTTAATTCCAGGGACCCGTTTCACAAAGCCTTTTTTTCAATGACAAATCTGCTGATAACCAATCAGAAGCAAGGATTTCAGTAGCTTATAACAACAACTGTTGCATTTGTCACTGATGACAAGTTTTGTGAAACACCCCCTGATCTTACCTGTTCTAACACTATGCCTGTCTGAGCAGCAGGTGGGTCCATCATAGACAGGTTGCTAAGGTAACGCTGGAGCTCACACAGGTTAGGGATCTGATCTAGCAGCACTTCGGTTAGATGTGATTGTAGCTGGAATCAAAAGTCAAAGGGCATACAGGAATGTTAATATCAATGCAGGCATTCCCAATAGCCCTTCACAAGTTGTATTATATATAATCTCAATATTCAGCCATATATGGTAGCTTGTACTATATGCTTTTGGTGGAGTTGTTAAAGAATGCTTTTTATGCCAACTTATATACCGTGATAGGTCAAATTTCTAAGCCATTCCAAAATTTATTTCAGTTGTCTTTGATGCATTAACTCTAATTAAAAGATATATTAAATTTCTCATTGCAGGTAAATAACATTTTGTAGGAAGGAGTTGAAGAATTTCATAAATGGAATGCCATACAGGATATTGATACATTGCTGAATCTTCCTTTTCAGTTTTATTAATATTTAAATTTTAAAAACTTCCTTCTTTCAAAATTTAATCTGATCAAAATATAGAATGGATTGCACTTTCAAAAAAACGCGATAAGATTTTTAATTTGTGATTGGTGCTCTCAGCTATAATCTAATATACCTTAAGTATTTGGGCCTTATTGTGTGGACTGAATGCGTATTTCTGTTGACAATCTGGTCCCATGAGGAGGTTGAAGAGAGCAATCCAGACCTGTCCCTCCAGCCTGGTCAACTGAAGCCGATCAGCAGGGGCTACTTCTTGCCATTTATTGTCGATGTACTTGGACAACTTCCCTGGTGATAGGATAATACCAAAGTTAATGAACAATACTGGCATTTGGTCCATATATGCATGGAATTTAAATGAGAATCACAGAAATGTCATTGTTAGTAAATTGCAAACCCTAAAACCATCAGACTGTCTTTCACCATAATAAGGGAGCAATGAAGATACTGATGATGATGATGATAATAATATTGATGATGATGATGATGATGATGATGATGATGATGATGATGATGATGATAAAGATGAAGATGGAATAGCAATGATGATGACGATGATGAAGAAGACATAGTATACAAAGACAATGATGATGATGATGATGATTGTGACAAAACCATGATTACAATGACAGCAATGATTTATGATTCATTTCAGTTGCAAACTAAGAAAGTAAATACTTCTACATACGCATAGATAATCAAGCAGTGGACTGAAGGCTATTACCAATAACTATCTAATCATCACATAATGCATCATTACCATTTGTTATATTTGTTTGAATATTCTAATACCATGTATTACAAATTCTCATATATCATTAATTTGATCTGTTTGGTACATACCATCCTTGTACTTAGTCCAAGGTGGATCATCAACAAGCTGGACCAGGAGACTGGGTATATCCAAGGTGTTTAGGATTCTGGTCGTCACACTCAGTGAAAGACTGTATTTAAATAACAAGATCAGCATATGAAGAAGTTATTAGTGAAGGATGAATACAATTAAACTTTATTTCCATCTGATCATTATAGAACATACTCTCTTTATGCATCTATAGAAGATCACTCTGTAATGCTGTGGGCTTAGGTATGTGATATAGAAACATAATGAACATATTTAATCAAATACATTGGTGTTTATTTATCAAATATGTTTTAGTGAAAAAATAAAAAAATAAATCAAATTTGCAAGACTATTCATGAATCTTATCAAGATAGTTAGATCTCATTGGCTGAAATGAAGTGCAATGACCTTTGAAAATAGTTCATATAGTACTGTTGGATATTAAACCAAGTGACATACCCCAAGTATATACTCCAGAATTATGCCCCCACCCCCTCCCCTCCCCTTGAGATGATGACCCCTTTTTCACTTGTCAGAGAAACATTAAGTAAAATGGCATCCCAAAATGTGATTTTTTTTTTTTTTTTTTTTTTTTTTTTTTTTTTTTAAATTAAAAAAAAATATATATCTAGACTCTATATATATATATTTTTTTTTCCTTCCCCTCTCTGTTTTGTTGTTATTTTGTTTGTGTGATGGATGTAGTGACCACAAAGAAATTATCGTCCACAATATTTAAATAAAGTTATCCATTCTTACACAAAGGGAAGACTATAGATAACAATATACATGTTTGAGTATATCTCATATATCTTAGCTAGAGAAACATGAAATATGAGGTTCTATACCTGGATAGATGGTCAGTGATATATCTGAATATAGAGATGGCCTTGATGCTTACATCAAACTGGATCTTTTGCTGCTGTTTCTTCAGCTCCTGAAACACAAAGGAATTGATCACAAATGTATTGAAGTTATTACAAGATTGCAAATTACCTTGAGTATGTGATACCCACAAGTAGCATAAATCCTAAACTGTATAATTCCCTAACATTGACTTTACCATATTTCCTTTGACCATATTTCAATGTAAATTGCATACTGTAAGAAGACATATGAATACCATTTAAACAGATGTTGGTCACCAATAATAAATTATACCTCCAACTATGGAGTGAAAGCAGAAAGAAAGTCATACCTCCATGGCTGATGATTCATCAATAGATTTGCCATCCTTAGGGAGCTCTGCTTCTTCTTCGTCACGATTCTCTTCTTGCCTAGAAAAAAGAGTTTCAACAAACATCAACAACATCATAATGACTAGGAGAAATCCTTTTAAGTATTAAAGATTTTCAAATATGTGAATATTGATGCTATAGTTTGAATGTTTTAATTACTGCAAAACATGCAGAACATTTTTTTCTCATATAATTTCTCAAAATAATATCATTAAAAAAGCATTAACAAATAAATAAACTTATATTAATAAAGATATAATATACCATTGAATGAATAAGTAACTGGTATCATGTCCATTGTAATCAAACCGAGCTGATACTACTTTTCATGAGCTCAAACCTACGTGGTTCTGTATCATGAATTCTTGCTTCACTAGTGAAAAAAGAAATGCCAGAATCAATGTAAGCAGAATATAATTTCTACATGCTACAAGATCTGATTCATGGATAGACTACCTTGACTCTTCAACTATTACTGCAACTAATTTCGGGTGTCCAAGTTCAAAATGGAAATTTCGAGACTCATTTTCTTCTCCTGTATAATATACCCCTGGACCATTCCCAGCCTTTACACACAGGACCTATCGATTGTAGCAAATTCTAATAGATATACAGTTATGCAGGAGTATAAATTTATTTCAAATACCGGTTGGTGAGCTAGTACATGTATAAATGTCTGCCACAACCAAGAGTATGTGTCCTTAATTTATCATAATTACCTTGCAACGAGATCAGTGATTTTCCGATAACAGTAATCGACAAGATCTAATACACAGTCTTCAGCAGCTTCACAAGGCTCCTGTAACAAAATAGTTTGAGATATGCAAAACCACTTGCATTTCAAGAAATTTTTGTTTTTCGAAAATGCATACGGCTGAAAACTAAAATACTATATCAGCTTTAACAAAAAATAGCTACTTTCTGTTCTGTAAAATATATAGATTGTGTGTTCCTATATCATTTTTCGTAATAGAAAAAGTAAGTTGGGTATGACAATTTTGGTTGGTATGCTATGAGTGGTGACAAAATATTTTACACAATCTTACCAAATTGAATAAATTAATATCACAAGTTTTAATAGGAGAGAGTTAAATGGATGAACACAAGAAAAATTGGCAATCCAAAGAACTTCATATGAAACCATTTTCATAGAAAAATACCATGATGGCTATACACAAATATATATCATCATAAAACCATTCATGAGTCAAAATATATGGTTTCAAAACATTTTCCATTTCACTGTCTAGCTGTCTTTGAATGGCCAGTTCCAAGAAAATACTAAACTTCATGTACATGTAGCACGCATTTAAGTGAAAATATGACCAGCAATTGGTTGCGATGTTGCTATCATACCAACCCACCTTATGAAAGAGAATCGTTTCCAATAAGTTTGAAAGTGTAGCCTCGTGGTACAAAGCCATGTAAAGAGGAAAGGTCGTCTTAGGCTCAAAGTCCATTCTCTGAATGATAGAAAAGACATTCTGCTTCCAAACTTCAAGAGCAAGTAGTTCTTGGATCACAACAGGTATCTAGAGATTTAAAAATGATAGAAATCTCAATTACCGGTACATATTAGAATAATCATGATTGATATCAATATTTGAGAATAAACAAATAAGTGATTGAATGTGATTCCTCTAATCAAGCAGTAATAGCTGTTTTATTCATTTACATAACATATACCATTAATATGCTCATTTATGATATCAATGTTGAAGATAAACATTGGGTGGCAGTTATAATAAGCAATTTCAAAGAGAGAATCCATGAACGGCCTTTGGTTGAAAATCTAACGTTTTGAAAGTAGAGGCATGTTTAAAGAGTAAGTCTGGCACATTTTCAAGTTGAATTGAATGGAGAAAAAATATAAACAAACAAAACATTGCAAGCTAGCTTCTTTAAAATCACGATGGAAATTTAAAAAAGTTACAGAATTTTACAGTACTGCATAATTTCATGAAACAGTGATATGTATCACACAGGCTGGATGCAAATCCATGATGTGATGATATCATCCCTCACTTTTCTCTATATCCGTTTTGAAGATAAATTTAACAAAAATATAACTTTTCTGCTCTGGGAATGTAAAAAAAAAAGACTTGTATCCTCATGGAATATGTGCAAAACCACCATTACTTATTGTAATATAAAGTAAGGAATGTATACAGCCACAGGTGTGTCCAAGAAAACAATAACAAAAAGTAAAATTTCATCATAAACAAAACATATATCTGAACAAGGATTGAGTAATGAATGAAAAATATTAAACAGAAGGAAAAAAAGACTTACTTTGCTTGGGCAAAAGGGGTATTATAGAAAGAAATAATAATATAGGATTCAAGTCCTTATTAAATCTAGATAGATACATTGTAGGAGACTGAACAACTGTAAGGTATAAGTCTGACCTTTTCATGTGATAAAAGCATCTCTTTGACAAATTCATCTTGGTTGCTCGAAGCATGCAGCACAGCTTGAATGTTGAGTTTCTCCAAATATTCATGTTGTTTCATCCATCTGCAAAGAAGAGGAGCGGTGATGCATGGAATTGAATCAGTGATGTATCCTTCCAATATGTTCCAGAATTTTTTTGCACCAGATACCAATTGCTCACTTTATAAGATGATTTAGATTCTAGAGGGGTGTTTCACATCCTAAGTTGAACTTATCTCTAAGTTGGACTTAAAGGTAAAGACCAGTAAGGGCAGTAATGGTCATGCGATTGCATTGTGAAAGAAACGTTGTGGAATCGATCAGAAAAGGTTGATCATCTAGCATCTAGCATCTGCAAGGTTTTGGAATCATCAAAATGATAAGAAATTTGGCCCATTCTTCGTAAAGTTACAAGCACTATACACAGAAAGATGTATATGGGACTACCCTATATCTCTCACACGACCATGAGAGAAACAAATTTACCAAATATATGAATTAGTAGGCGGTTTCCCGGCAAATTTTGTATCATCATGTATTAGTCAAAACATATTCTTTCACATGATTGGTAATGAGAGCTTCCATTTCATTTTTTGAAATTGGGGCGTTACCAATACTGGTCTTTACCTTTAAGAATTATGGAAAGCTGTTAGCATCATTGAAAATATTGTGTAAAAATTATTTTAATTTGTTTTAGACCTAGATCTAGAATCTAGATCTATCTCATATGCTGTCTTTCATGTAAAAAATTCCTTGACTGCATTTGAAATGAATGAGTGTACAGACATGGGAACCTTTCTTTATTGCAATATCGAAATGACTCATCAGATTGACAGCGGCTTTTTTCTCCCTTAATTTTCCATCAACAAACCCACTCAAGAACGGCTAGACAGACACATTCGCGTAGAGTCTACTCCGACTTCATGAGAACAGTGCGTGATTGGATTTGGAACCATGCTTAAAGTTAAACGTGAGACTATTGCCCACACTGACCCTGTCAAATTAAAAATTGCCCTGACATCCCCCCCATCTACAAATTAATCCACCCTATCCGCACCTCCAGTTAAAACTCAGACTCAGTTCAAAGTCCAAACATTAAATTGAACGGGTGGGACAGTACGGTGGGGTAACTCCATAATAATTAATAATACTCACTTGGTGCTGCCTATATCCTGGACACGGAATGTTTCGATTGCTTCAACGTATGCCTCAGCTTCAACTGAAAGAAGAACTTGTCGATTTGAACTATCATCTGCCATTTTTGGGAAATACCGGTATCGTGATTTAAATCTGAACTAGCTTCACTCGTAAGTCGATGCCGTATGTCGTTTGAGCAGAGCTCGCGTCCCTGACAACACCGCCGGTCACCTGATACGGTGCCGGTGATTTCGATCGCGAATTCACTCAGAGGGCAGGGAAATGCCCCCGGCAAAATACAATCTGACAAGGCTACCTATGAAGTTAAAAAATATCTTAAAAATTGCTCCCCCCATTCACGCCCCAGCAATAATGTAGTGGACCCCATAGTGCACCTAGAACTTGTGTCATAAATGGGTTCGGAGGTCTCAGCCGCACACCCCCGTCCGACTATTATCTGAGTACCCCCCCCCCCCCTGGAGTTTCTTGTCTTGATTTTTTTCTTCAAACGAGGAGTTAGGGGCTCTTTGTCATATATATTTGATATTTTGTTCTGTACATTTACAAATGATATTGGGTCAATTTCAACACAAACTGTTTTATTTTCACTTGCAATACAGAGGCCAAGGTGGAACAGTTTTATATAAATAATTTCTGTGGATTCTATTGTTTACATGTCATCGGACTGATACCGATGTAATTTTCAGAATAAAATTGTCAAACTGATAAATTGAGCAAGACTAAAAAGGAAGGAGAAGCTTAAAGGGGATGAGAAACTGAAAGTTATTTTAATTTGGCCCAAGAGAGAAAGAGGATATAAAAGAAAGAAAAAGAAGGGGAAAAAGAATTCCCAGTACTAAATGTACATTAATTACTTTAGTCTACCTTATTCATTCATTGATATCATTAATTGAAAAGCAGCCTTGAATACTCTGAATCTGATTAATACACAAGAATAACCATAATTAATATACTTTTGATTTTGAAGGACTAAATTTTCATGAAACATTTCACGATTCATAATTTAAATCCTAAATCCTATTAAACGCCTACTTTTGGTTTCATCCTTGCTCGACTCATTGTTGCCATTTAATTCATTCACATACTACATCTTTAATGAAAAAGACAGCAAACAACCAGAACATTACATGAAGAAATTTGTATTTATTATGTTTATTAATCATTATACATTGTTACAATCAATACCTTTCATCCACTGTAAGGAAAAACTACATGTAAAATTTAGTAAATAGCTTTTGCCCTTCCTCAACATTTTGGATGTCCAGAACACATACAAGACACAGCCCCAATCAAATATATTAGAAACACAATCTCGGAGGTCATTTCTCGTGGCTGAAAAGCTATTTTCTTTCCGAAATATCCATGACCAAACATACAAATGGAGTGAATGAAAGATTAAAAAAGAGCAACAAATGAAAGGGGGGAAAGGCTTGCTCACGAGTGCCACTGTAAACTATGGTGGTTTGTTTAAGCGTATGCATCGCTAGGCGTATTGCACTTCACGTTATTGTATCTTATTAACACAGATAAGTGAGTATGTGTAGGACTTTCGTTACCCGTCGCTACTTTTTTCATCCCCAATAGCCAGGCACTCAGTACGCACACAAAACACCACTTAGGTTTACCAAAGCAACATGTGAACAAGCCGTTAGTGGTAGAATATGTTCCACAGCCTCCTACCCCTTTTTTCAAACCCCTGGGAAGGCAGGGGAGTCTTGCAAGGAAAATTTCCTGGAAAATTGTTTTCTTACTCATCAATGTAATCCCCCCCCCCACCACCCACCCCATCCCCCCTCCAACCATTTGAAAAATCCTGGAGAATTCTGACAGGACTCTTAAATTAAATTTCTTGGAAAATTAAACGTCAGGTACAATTACAACCCCCTCCCCCTTTAGACAGACCTGTATCCTCCTCTGCACTATTCTAGACTATGTACACTAGTAAATTGTCTACCGGTAACTTATAAATGTCAAGTAATTCCCTAAACCCTTCTTGTCTTCACTTCCCGAAGTATCTACAGTGGATATACACAATAATATTACAAAAACATCCAATATATATTTCTTGCCCACTCTCATGAGAGAATAGTAAACCCAGACTACATTGTTCATGAATATCCGCAATAATCCGAGTAATCACAAAAGCAAGTTTAAGAGTCAGACTTCTTCTGGCGTTGTACATAGCAACCGGGTTCAGCTGCACAGCAATGTGACGTCTTCAGACTGGAATGCATGACTGACCGAGACAAACTGAATTCCATTTCCCAATAAGTGGGATAAAACGTCGCTAATCTGTTCAGTGTTAGAAGGTCATTGGTTCTTTCTTCAATAAGAATTACTGATCTTCTGGCTCTGAGCAGACGACTTAAATATATTGTCCCTCCGTGAAAGTCATCACATTGTGACACATTAGGCAAAAATATTAATCAGAACTAATAGTACAGAACGGATTAAAAAAAAGTGATATATGAAGGCTCCTTATTAATTTAAACAGCTGTGTTCAAATATTCTTTGCATTACAATGCATTGACATAATAGTATCTTATGGTAGCTTGAAATGCAAATGTCTATTTTTTAGATATTTTGTTTGCTGATGCAAAAGGTATAAATGTCACAATTTACATTTAGCAGATAGATAGATAGATGAATTTATTGGTCTCTTATAAACACAAAAGAAATTTGTAATGGTAGTCATTAAAGAACACAAACAGAAAGTGCAATGTAAAACTACACAGGTTTGGCATTGAAAGTTGTCCATGACTCTCATGTATGCATCTCACAATATCACAAGAACATTCAGGCCTTCTCTCTGGCTAAAACATAATACTCACCTATATTTCCCCCAAAGAATCAATATTAAGGATTATTTGAGGAGTCTCTGCAGTGATATAAGCAAATGTAATAATTTTATATATAAATACAAACATAAAGATAACAATCTTGGTAAGCGAATTCTTACACAAGCTACATGTATTAGAAAAAATAATTTCCTTTCTATAAAGCAAGTTTGGATCTATGCATCTTTTATTCTTGCAAAAATGAACTAAATTGACGGAATCAAATGAAACAAATATAAAATAAAGGAATACAAGCAGGATGGCAAAGGGTAAGCAGAAGAAAAAAATACAATGAAAATATGAAATAACCTACTCAGAACAACTTCAACTTATAAATCAGTGTTTAAAATGTGGTAGAGAAAATATTACAAATTTGTGCCAAATCATATGCTTAGATCTATACAATTATATAACACGTTTCTCCCTCACCAGCAAGCTAATGATTTACAAAGTTTACGCTGCAAAATACAATGTTGATCAGATGCAGTAATTTCCTTGAAATTAAAGTCTTAAAATCTAGTACAAGTGATTGTTCATAGCTGACTTACTGAAACACATAATTTCAGACACATGTACATTCAACATTTACAATCAACATTATTATTGTATCAAAATACACTGTATCTTCATAATCCACACTTCATAGTGAGAAGAAAAAAAAAAAAAACGGTAACAAATACAAATACTTGTCAGAAGCGATAGATGATCATTTCACAACTGAAATATTACATTGTATTTGTATGGATTGAAAAAAAACTGGTTAATGAAAAAAAAAAAAAATCAAAATCAATGACATCTTTCTTCAGCCCTCTAGACAAATGGTGAGCAATAAATAATGTACTAGTAAAAACATCTCTTAGAGCCTTTCTTCGATATTTTAACTGTCTCTGTGATGTTATTCTGTCACTTTCTACACTGAACAGGAGTTGGAGGGGATTCAGAACCCTGGCCTTTCCGTGCTTAGGTGAATATACTCACATTTTTAGATCTTTAACATTAGACTTACCAGAATCCCTATATTTACTTTATTTATCTTCATAGTCAACTGTTAATAATAATAATAAAAACTAATAATAATATAAACTAACAACAATAATAATAATAATATTCAATAACAATAACTCAAGATATATATAGAGCTTAATATGGAATACCGTCTCTAAGTGCTTAACAAATATTAACTGTTGAAAATTTACATGTCGCAGCTTTCTGGCTTCACACTAACGGTACACTCTAAACAGTTCTTTCAAGTGTGTACCATATAACAGAAAAGCCGAGTTATCAGTAGCAACCTGCTCGTATTTCTTGAGTGATGATTTCATATACAATCTCTTAGGGAAGCATCTGGTGTTAGAGGAGTTGCGACACAAACGTCCATAAACACGGCATGAAGAAAATTCATACTGGTTGCTGAACAATGCCGGACTAATGCAGGAATTTATTAGCAGACACCACGAGATATTCTGTAGAATGTACGGGTAGGGAGAATAAGTCTATAATGACGGGGGAATCATTTCGCAAGCTCTGATGATAGCCAATCTAATCCCTCGTACAGCCCAGTACCTTGTGTTGCACACGCTGCAAATATATGCTGTTGAAGAGAGAGTTTGAGAAATTATGCTCCAGTTCAATATACATGTATCAACGACACATACAATACATAAATGCCATTGTCACATTACATTTGAATAAAAACATCTCATCCATATCATTATTAATCTAATTGGCAAAGTCCAAATAGCTCTTATCACTAGACAAATGCGAATGCGTCTCAATATGACTGCCTTTATGTAAGTTTATTAATCAATGATCTTGTGACTTTTAACATCTGATCTAATGAACCATTAATCTTTGCATGCTAATACATACTTGAGCCCAGTTTGGTCAAACTTGGTTCAAGTTTTGTTCAATCATCACAGTACTATATTTTCCAGGATTTTTAGCTTTTAATGTCCTGTGATCTTTCACATTTTGATCTCCAAATTACACCCAAAATGTAATCAGCTCATTCTGCCATGTATCAAGTTTCAAGTTTATTTGTTCGCATTTTACAAAAAATATAGACAGACATATAAAATTTCCTTTTCAATTGCAAATTGAGCACGAAAATTCAGTGCTGTCCAGTATGGTGCTGCTCCACATGCACATTTTGATGACAGTAATGAAGATATTTTCAACGTTGACAATTCAGTCTCTTGTAGTCAAGAAAGGATGTAAAGGACAGACATTTGTTCTCCAACAACCAAATTAAATATTCTAAAAAGAATGCAGATGTAAAAGGGAGATTTTACGAGAATAAATTGTGAGAATCTATCTTTCTAGCAACACAGATCTGAACGAGTTAGGACATTAGTTTTGTGTTGGGGTTGTTTTGTTTTCTTTTGTTGTTCATTTATAAATCGTTGCTCCAGGGCCAAATCGGTGTGACGCAATCCGGCTCTGGTCTATAAAAAAAAATCATGACTCGGGCCTAGTAACAAGATATATATCTTTGAGTTACTCTTTTATATAATTACATCCATAATTTTTCATCATTTTCAGTTTTTCACCAGGTTTGAAAAGAACTATATTTTTGCCTTGTTTTTGAAATACTAAAAACATTATCTCTAAAATTTCATGGACATTTTTCCGAAGAGACATTATTTTGAGAACTACATTAAAATAACATAAGTACAATATAAGCCTGCAGAATATATTACCATTTCCAGGCTTTGAACAAGTTTACATCATGGCTACTGGTACTCACATTTGAATTCTTCAATTTATTCATTGAAAGTGCTAGTCTGATTTCTTCAACACTCATGGCATTTGGGAGATCCTGCTTGTTGGCAAATACCAGCACAACTGCTTCCTTTAAGTCCTCCTCACCCATCTGCATGGCAAAGAAGAAAAATAAACTATGAAGAATGCTTTGTATCAAAAATTTATCTTCTGAACATTCACTAAGAAGTAATCAATCAAAATCATATTCCAATAATACCTTAAAAACTGCAAAATTCATTCAACTCCATACCGACAAAAAGAGTACAGAATGGTCGGAGCTTGAATGGTTCTTTTCATCTGTTTTTGTCTCCAAATAGTTTAGGCAGTGCTTTTGATGGAAACTGATCAAAATGAGATTTCAAAATAAATTACATGTTTTGCATGATTACGGGGTACAATCTTGAAACTATATTCCACCTGATAAATCTATTAAGTAACAATTGATGGCATTGTGTAAATGTGTTGTAGTTTATGTTGCAAAGTTTACACCTTTACATACAAATGTTTACAATTCCTGATTTACATATATCACAAAAATAATGTGAACAATCATGCCTGCCAGTGGAGAGAGCTTTTAAAAGGAAAGGTTTATTTAAAAAAAAAACATTTTTAAATAAAAAAATAAAAAAACATTTAGATGATTAGAGCAGGTAAACACCACTCACTAGTTTGTTGAGTTCATCACTTGCATCAGATAATCTTTCTTTGTCATTGCTGTCCACAACAAAGATGAGGCCCTATATGATGAAAATTGAAAGTATAAATCATGTTAGAAGTTGATCATTAGGTGATACGTAACGAAGTCTACGTATCACCTATTGATTTCGTCAAGATTTTTATTATTTTTTTTATTATTCTTCCTCGAATTTGTTCGCAGGATATCTCAAGACTGAATGAAGCCATTGTTATGAATCTTTCAATGATGATAGATCTTAGTCTAACTTAGAACTGCGTGACTTTTCAAAGACTCAAAGTCATCGTGACGTCATCCAGGCGCCATTTTGTGAAAATCAACTAATGATCATATCTTCATAACGGATAGTAATTTTTCATTCATATTTATCATGATTAAGATCAATATCCGTCTGGTCAATTTCAGGTCAAAAAATGCGCGCAAAAATGCGACTACGCTTTTGTCCGCGCGTTTACGCGCGTGAATTTTTTTAAAATGCTCCAAATCAACCCAATTTTTTTTTACATACGTTTCAGGCCATATGGAGCATTTGATAAAAAAATTACGCACACGCGCATGCGCGCGCATTTTCGCGCGTACTGGCATTTTGCAACATAGAATCGCCGATTTTTTTCTGTCATCGTATTTGGCACATTTTTCCAAGCATTTTGATAACTTGTTCACCTTTTAATAACGCAATGAGCGTCCGTCAAAGTTGACAGCACGCGCGGATTTGCGTTATCTTTATCCACAATACATGGGCAAAAACATGCCTATATAAAATTCATTATAACTCTTTAGAATAGATAGAAACTCCTAATATTTTTTCATATTTGGATAGATTATGAGTCGGAAATATGATTTCATGTCTCATTTGGTCCTCAATTAACTCATGAAGGCATCATAATGGCCTCCAAACTCAAAATTTTAATTTGCATATTATGACGTCAGCATATTTTTGGAAAATTGATTGTATCTCTGTAAATATCGATCAATTTTCTTTTAAATTTTGATATGTTTTAGCTGAGACAATTTTCTACAAATGCAGTACCGGGTATCCACAAATTTTATTTTTGACAAAATTATCATGGTGTATTTTTGCGACTAAAGGAGGCATGTCAATTTTTCACATTTTGCGTGTATTCTCTATGGGACATGACTTTTTCTCAAAATTGGATTCTACACTCCTGTCTTTCGCGAGCAAAATCTCCGTTGTTTGAGCTTCGTTTTCGCTGAGCTTCGGATATGTTGTAGCTGAGACAATGAGCTATCACAAATGTGCCCTTTATTTTTCGATTAGATGCCGGGATCATGCTAATATTTCACTTGCAAAGTAGGATTTCAGAATTTCATTTCCCGTTTACGTGTAATCGCTATTGGAAATGTTTTGGTACATCGGTAACGCACTTGACTTCCAACCTCGAGATCCCTGGTTCGAGTCCGGGTGTCTCCAACATTTTTTTTCTTCACTTTTTTTTCCTTTTGACCTTCACTGTACCATCTCCTTTGATTATTTAAACACGTAGAATCGCAAATAATGTCATAAACAACCCTTTTTACTTTATTATTACCCTATTTTCACTTAATCCATTACTTTTTGCGTGTAATCCCTATGGGAGATGACTTTTTCTCAAATCTGGAGTCTACATTCCTGTCTTTTGCGAGCAATATCGCCGTTATTTCTGCTTGGATTTTGTTGATTTTTGAGTATGTTGTAGCTGAGACTATATGCTATTTAAATCAATCCTCATTTTTTCAATAAGATGTCATGATTGCGCTAATGATCATGATCATTATCATCATGATCATCATTATCGTAATGATGATAATCATTTATCAATTACATTTTCATTTCTTTGAATAAGATAAAATCGTCAAAAGGTGTTCTTCATGATGTAAATAAGAGTCAAATGTGTAACTGGTTACTGCACAGGGTCAAAGGTCATATATTGTTTCAATCTATCTTCCCTAGATTCATGATGATCAAGGAGACACAATTTAATCTTGACATATGAATAGATCATAATGGGAGAAGCATATAAATGGGAGAAGCATTTTACAAAATAATATATTGTGTAATGCATTATTCGTTATGTAAACCATTATCATACGTATCACCTAATTCGTCTAAGTGACGAATTAAAGTCTAGTATTTATTTTGTGTCTGTATAGAAGAAATTATTATTATTATTCCTCAATTTTGTTCGCAGGATATCTCAAGAATGGCAAAAGCCATTGTCATGAAACTTTCAATGATGATAGATCTTAGTCTAACTTAGAACTGCATGACTTTTCAAAGACACAAAATTATCGTGACGTCATCCAGGGGCCATTTTGTGAAAATCAACTTATGATCATATCTTCATAACGGAAACTAATTTTTCATTCATATTTATCATGAATAAGATCAATATCCTTCCGGTCAATTTCAGATCAAAAAACGTGCGCAAATCCGCGCGTACGCGTTCGTGCGCGCAAAAAATTAAAATGCTCCAAATCATTTGTAATTTTTTTTGCATACGTTTCAAGCCATATGGAGCATTTGACAAAAAATCACTCAAACACGCATGCGCGCGCGTTTTTTGCGCGTTCTGGCATTTTGCAACATATAATCGCCAAATTGTCTCTTTCATCATGTTTGGCACATTTTTCCAAGCATTTTGATACCATGTTCATCTCTTTATCACTATTAATAACGGAATGAGCGTCCGTTCAAGATAAATATCCGTGTGCGCGAGCTCATGTATTACATAGTATATATGGGCAAATACATGCCTATAAAAAGTCCATTGGGATGAATAAGGACTGCCAAGTTTTTTTCATATTTTGATAGAGGATGAGTCGGAGATATGATTTCATAGCTCATTTGGCCATTAAATACATATTGACGTCATCATAATGGCATCGGAAGTCAAAATACAAAATTGCATATTATGACGTCATTATATTTTTTGAAAATTTAGTGTATTTCTCATAATATTGACTGATTTTCTTCCAAATTGCAGTATCTTGTAGCTTAGGAAATTGCCTACAAGATCAATACACACTGCTTTTTTTTATTTACGTCATTAGAGTACAAAATTTAATTAAAGGCCACATGTCAGAATTTTCTAAATTTGCGTGTTATGTCTACGGAAGGTGAAATTCGTTCACATCATGAATCTACATGACATTCATCTTTGAGCACTATCTAGCTTATTTGTGCTTTATGTTCTCCAAAATTTTGGAACGGTGTAGCTAAGCTAATTACCTATAAGAATGATGTTCATCATTTATCATTCTGATGACATCATCATAGTGAAAATTTGAATTAAAGGCGACATGTAAGAATTTTCTTAGTTTGCGTGTTAGGCGACTTTTTCTGAAATCCTAATTCTACAAATCTCTATCGAATACCTGAAGGGGGCGCTATACCACTCTTAATCATGGTCTTTATCGTATTCATGATCATTATCATTAGATCATCATCGGCACACTTTCATGATAACAAAATAGCACGTATCACCTAATTCGTCAAAGTGACGAATTAAAGTCTAGTTTTATTTGAATTTGGTATTTTACAAAAGGTTTTATGTCGGTTATTTTAAAATCTCCACAAAATAAGTGAGGAACCTAGGAGGGCACCAGTAAAATCTGGGGTCTAAGGAAAGGAATCAGACATTTGAGTAACTTTGAAACCTGCTCCAAGAGAAAACGAGAGCCTAAAGGGAATTATAAGATGATGAAGTGGATCTTAATCAAATGATTGGTTGAGAGAGTACACATGATTAGGCATTTATTTCGCCTAATACTAATGACCGGTCATTAGTAAAGCCATTAGTAAAATCATGTTATAGAACATAATTTTATAAAACAAATAAAACATCATCTTATAAAACAAATGATACACATCATTTTGTTTAGGCATTAGTAAAAACTACTCACACACTCTGTACCTTGTGTGGATATCTTACTAATGCCCTCACTGCTGTGTATTATTTGTCTAATACAACATCTTTTTTTTGTATATGCCTAATGCATGGTGCTCAAGGCACTTGATTATAACCCATGCTTCTGCCTATATATGCTGCTGATTAATATCATGATTTCCTTTGATGCACCAACACAGTGTAGTTCATGCCATACTTTTTTCTTCTAATAAAGTCTGGATGACATTTCATTGGACTAGGACAGCTAGAGACAGAAGAGAATGGAAATGTTATGAGGAGGGCTTTGTCCAACGTCTGGATGAACTATAGCCTGATAGATAGATAGAATTAGATAGATAGATAGATTCTCTTCTAATGCAACATAATAAATACTGATGAATATCATCCAAGCAACTCCTTATACCACATCAGCTGAATTGACCAAGGAGACTAATAAAACTCAATGAAAGACACAAAGTAGATCACCTGTGTGTTTGTGAAGTAGTGCCTCCACAGTGGTCTGATTTTGTCCTGGCCACCTACATCCCAAACTGTAAAACTGATATTCTTGTAATCCACCGTCTCTACATTGAATCCTGAAAGATAAAAAAGCCATTTAGGGTCAACTGCTGTAGTCAATGTTTTTCTTGGCCAAATGAAAATGAAGGCCTTAATAGGCTCACAATCACAACATACAAATAGCATATTGCTCTAAAATACATAAATTTACACTAAAGGGAACTTTGGAGTTTCCTGAAACCCATGTAGCAATAATGGTTTAGGACCATTCTGCATGTACTGAAATAATGTTATTTCATTATAATGCACAAACTAATACATACATGTATTAAAATTATAGTGCTGGATCATAGGAGATTTCAATTTTGGGTAAAACATTAATTTATCACTAGTGGTGAAGATCATATGTACTTACCTATTGTGGGAATGGTGGTCACAATTTCTCCTAGCTTTAGTTTGTACAGAATTGTGGTTTTTCCTGCAGCGTCTAGTCCAACTGTTGAAAAAAAGTAGAACATATGAAAATGATAGGACAAGAATCTGTAGAAAATTTACATGATAAAACCAGTCTTATGGTATTAATTGTCAAACACTTTGTGCTTTTCAACTTTTATGATGAATATAATTAATCAAAAATTGTGATAATGCTGTTAAGAAAGCTGAACCAACAATACAGCAGTTTCTAAACAAATAACACTGAACTTCAAATAGCAAAACACCTGGGCCCTGTAACACAAAGCTGAACAATTGATTATACGATTGACTTATTGATTGTACAAAAGACAATTTTTATAATGTTACATGCCATATTTATAATATTAAGGCATTTGAAGAGCCATGCTTAATTTTCAGGGAAATGAAAGAACATTTTTTATATGATGTTCTTCCACATTTTCATAATACAATGATAACGCTTACAAATTATTTATCACCTCTTCCCAGAACTCAACCTTCACTTAATTTTTGTCATATTTAAGCCGGTACAAACTGGAAATTTATTCTGAGATGTTTTTTTTTTCTTCTATTTTACATGTATGTGTGTGCAACGCCGTGTGTGTCAGTTATGTGTGAAGTGCGTCACCTGTTCAAAGCAGGACGTTTCAAATTCTGTGTGGTGTGACGTAATATTACGTATTGACTTTGCCATTGAACTTAAGTTACTCTTAAGTTAGGTAGGCCATCTCTCACTTAAATTTTAAGCCACTCGAGGGGATCGGCCAATGAGAGCGCGTAAACTCACTGTACAGCACTCAATGCGCAAAGATCTTTGTGGTCATAATACGAGTAAAAAGTATAAACATTTATAAGATTAGACCTAGGCGAGTAGGTCTAGCCTCTAGGTGCACTGACGTACCACTCCCCTTCTTCATGTTCTTATTCATCAGTTAATTCATCACATTCATTCTCCATCATCATGCTCATTAGTCATTAAAATTAGTGTCTAGACGTGACCCAATGACAGCCTGGCTCCACAGTTAACTTGCAGTGTATGGAAAACAAATACTGTCATTTTTACGGAGAAAATGTGATACTTTTTAGGCTACAAATTTTCATAATTTCATCTGTTCATACGACTAGGCGGAAAGAAAAAATCAGTCTAGACTCTATTTTGTTTGGCGATATGTTTCGCTTAGACCATGTCTGGATCTGGCTTCACTGAGTATGTATTCTTTTTTTTAATCCTCCAACGTCTTACTCTAAGAGTCTAAGCTCAGCAGTTTTTCTGTCGATGTCTTTCTCTTACTTATTCTAGCTAGCTACGTAACGACATGATGAACGTGTCGACGTGAATTTGTGAAGGAAGTTTAGAATTTTAGTTTTACTCACCCATCAATATCCTTACTGAACTTTTGCCGAAAAATCGGGTAAAAATGGACGAAATTGATAAACCCATCTTCAAGTTCGTATGACTTATTTCGTTCAAACAGTAACACTTAGATATAAATTCTTCCTAGGAATATGTAAATTCAGGAACATTGACTGTTTAACCACCACTGCAATGCCACGTCGATACGAACTACGTGTGCACTATGTAAGTACGGTACTGGCGTACCGTGCATGTGTACATGTAGTAGACAAATGTACGTAGAGAGCTTTAGTTTCGAAGAGTGGTTAGTCCAAAAACTAAGCACGTGAGTGTACTGTAGTCCAAGCTTCGGAATGTTGTTGTTGTTCATTAATTTTTTTATTTAGGCCCTAGCCGTATTATCAGGCCCGTAGCCAGAGTTTGATGTTTGGGGGGGGGGGGGGGGCACATATATGTCATCGGTCGACGTCCTGGGGAGGGGTCTAAAAAAGTTCAACCGATCTTGGACATTTTTATGTGCCCCCCCCCCGTGTGGCTAGGTGCCTGCGTATTATAGGCCGAACTGTGCTTGTATGTAGAACAAATATCCCAGGTCGAAAATCCCATAGAGACCAATAGAGACCATTAGAACAATTCTATTGGTCTCTAATGGTTTCTGTTGGAGTCTATTGGTTTCTGTTGGACCCATAGAATTAAATCCAATAGAGACCATTCAAACCATCAGAAACCAATAGAAACCAATAGCACCCATAGAAACCAATAGAAATAGAAACCAATAGGACCAATAGAAACCAATAGGACCAATAAAACCAATAGGACCAATAGAAAACGATAAGAAACCAATAGGACCAATAGAAAACGATAAGACCAATATAAACCAATAGGACCAATAGAAACCAATAGGAACAATATAAACCAATAAGACCAATAGAAACCAATAGAACCGATAGGACCAATAGGACCAATAGGACCAATAGGACCACTAGGACCGATAGGACCAATAGAAAACCAATGAGACCAATAGAACCCAACGGGACCAATAGAAACCAATAGGTCCAATAGAAACCAATAGAAACCAACAGCTAAATCTATCTCATGCATATTCATGATTACTTTATACGTGTTCACAGAAAATTACATTTATCATAATTTGTTAAGCAACTTCTGACAATGTACATCAATTTTGTGATTTTTATTTTCTTTCGGCAACTAATGACCAATAGATTATTTGTTTAATCATGTTACAATTTCATTCATGTTCTAGCAATAGATATATTGATTATAGATCTAGTCTAATGATTACTAACCAAGAAACAATGCATGTATGTTTATTATATAGAATAGTAGGCTACAAGCCTTCAATTAAATTAAAGAATATTCTTAAACTCACTTCAAGTGATCTATGTGATGAAGTTAATGCAATTGAGATTAGAATATACTTTTTTTGGTGGACAGTTGCTAAAATCGATTTTGATTTATCATTATTGATTTACCAATACAAGTCATTGGACTATTGGTTTCAATAGGGAATTCAGAATATGGGACCATTAGAAACCCATAGAAAGATCTCTAATGGACCAACAGGAACCCATAGAAAATATCTAATGGACCAACAGAAACCCATCATAGAAAAAAATATCTAATGGACCAACAGAAACCCATAGAAGACACGGGGTGGATGCTGGTCCAATAGAAGCTTTCTGTTGGTCCATCAGCATTTCTTTCTGTGGGTTTGTGTTGGTCCAATAGATATTTTCTAATGGTTTCTGTGGGTCCATCATTTCACTTTCCCTATTGAAACCATTAGACACCAATAGCTCTAATGGTTTCTGATGGTCCAATAGGATCGGATCCTAATGGAATTTCGACCTGGGATATGATATTTTGGGTCCAAATAAAAGTATGATTCGCTTGAGAAATGTTTCTGATACATGTAAAGCACTCTTAATACAATGACAAAAATTTAGTCTGATTTGTGAGCTGGTAAAAGGGTTGATCTGACTTGATCTTGCTTATATTAGCTATCAACAAGATTATATGCTACATGTGAGCTGAGCTGAGCATTATAATATTTTATTATTTGCACTGTGTTAACAAAGCAATAGGCAAAATAGGCTTATATACTTTACTTATACTTCTAAATATACTAAGGTTTTTTGCATTGTACCTCGGCCCCCCACTCAGTGTTATTTAGGGTACGCATATGCTTGTTCCCTCTTTTTGAAAGCACCCCCTATCTGAGGACTGCCAAAATTTTCGAACCCCCCTTTCACGGGCTTTTCGCGGGCTTTTCCTGCCTTGGAGACCCCCCTAAATCAGGAAAAAATGCTCTATGTACCCCCCTAAATTCAGAATAATTTTTCAGGAGTCCAAAGAGATGAGAGAAAAAAGAAAAAACACCCCCTTTTTAAAGAAATCTCCGGGTGAAAAGTCAAATACACCCCTTTTTTTACAATTCTCGGGCCGGACTTTGTTGCACGAAAAGTACCCCTTTACCGGACATTTTGGCAACACGCATGTGGTCATTCTGACCTCTGAGTGGGGGGGCCGGGCATTGTACATTGCCTACTCCCCCGGCCCCCTAAGCAGAAAATGTCCATGCAGGACAAGACCATGCAGTCCTACAATGGGAAAGATTGGTGTATTATGGGTCTACATTAACCAAGACAGCAGCCGATCATTATCCCTTCAAGAAAATATTTTGGTATAGTTGTCTTGGGTGGAATGCAAACTGGGGGGGGGGGGGGGGGGTGTTCATCAGAAAATAGAATTTAGTAGGTCTTGATCCATTCAGCATACTTGTGTAGAATTTTTTTTTTTTTTTAATCGAACTATCGTTCTGGCCCCTCAAGTATTCCCATCCCAACCAAGACAACTATCCCTGGATAAAGTAATAACCCTAACACAATATCTAGTTACCTATTTTATCATTTGTAATCATATAGTTTTATCATTTACTTTTATCCTATATTTAATTTCATCATTTCAATCAGATGCATATAAAATGAAAGAGAGCAGCAAAACAATAGAGAACCTTCCAAATAAAATTCTACAATCGATGAATGATTAACGACTGTCTTGGTATAATACTTTGTCATTGATAATAACACTGAAGCAAACAAACATGGGACACAATTAACAATATCATTGCAGTATTTGGCTTTATTGCATATATTATAAAGGCAGCTCATGTATGGACTATGGAAAGTGAAAATAAGTTTTTACAAAATACTTCTATAAACGACTCTATATATCTAAAATTGCATCATATAATCTTTTAGAAAGTGAGTATAATACAAGTATAATCAAGTTTAAGAAAAATAATTTCACTTTTTCAACATGATAAAATATACCTATATGAAAAATAAGTCTTGAGGTTTTTTTCAGGCTCTTATCACATCGCTTTTCATTGGTTTTCAGCTAATACAGATGTAAAAATATTCTGTACTAAAAAAAATCAGTATACCGGTATACAAAAATTGCACTTCAAGACATTCTGCTCTTATACACTGACATACAAAAGTGAATAATTTACCTCAAATTAAGTATTTATGTGGAATGTTGAGATGGTTTTAAGTCATCATTGTCATACAAATGTTCAATTGCACTATTATTCTGTCACTGAGAAGAATTAAAAAAATATAAAAAATGATAATGGACATTCAATGAATATATGCAAGTTAATGTCTTTCAAATAATCATGTTTAAATCTCTTGAATCACTTTCTTTTCAATCATAACAAACGTTCACTTAGACATATCACTGAACATGTGTACACAACTATAGTGAACTGAACGTTACCAAATGTTATCATTAGTATCAAACCAATATATGTTTATATGGAATGTATTCTGACAAATATTTGATCTTTCGTTTTAGTGAAAGATATTATAATCATTTTTCAATATGTTGTTACACTATTTGTAAAATGAGATATTGTGAAAACCAATAAACTATCTAAGACTATCTATCTTTTAAAATCTTCGTTATACATGATTTGTGAGGGACATTTTCCCTTGTGGCACAACAGGGATTTCCAAATTATTCATCAGAATAATACATCAAAATCAACCTCCATGAAGGCAAATAATCCAACAAAATACAACATTCAGAACTGATCCCCCCCCCCCCCCTCCCTCACCAAAGATAACGAATATCTATTAATCTAGGGGTAAGTTCACGCTATTTCTTTCCGTGCATAACCGACCACATCTAAGATATCCGATATATCTGATGGATATCTGACGACTGTATGAAGCTGATAGCCCTACTAAATTTGAATCAGACAAAACATCATTATCTTGTTATGTCAATTAATGTTCACAATTCCATTAAAAAATTCATAAAAACTTTGTAAAACATGGGACATTCCTTGGAATTAGGCCTAAAATAAAAACTTGTTGTATTGCCCTTTGCGACCGACCCCAAAATCTGAAAATCTACGGTCGGCATTTAATTTGTTTTGGTTTTTTTAACTGTTTTTTTAGATTTTTTAAATTAATAATGAATACAAATTTATGTATTTTGTTTGTTGAGATAAATGGGATATAAATGCATGAAATAAAATCATTCCCAAATTCTCTCTCGTCTTTTGCCCTAGTTTCCTACTAGCGTAAACATCTTGATCAACACAATACATTGCAAACCATGGATTATTATGAGGTGAAAAAGATATGAATGGAATAATGACGCTGAAACACATGTATTAAAGCATCAAAAACTGAGAAATATCAGCCATAAGAGGGCGGGGAAAAAAACGAAAACAAAAAAAAAACATTAAAAACTGAAAAATATCAGCCCAAAGAGGGCGACAAAAAAAAAAAATTTAAATAAAGACTTTTCCGACCGACCGACCCATGTTTTGGCACCCAAAGGGCAATACAGCAAGTTTTTATTTTAGACCTTATCTCTAACCCTGCATATTCAGACTGATATATGTATGTATTTTAATAGAGATTCCATTATCTATTCTACCCATTTATTTCTTCATGACGGTCTCAAGAGCTTCAGTAAACTTGAAAATTTCTCTCAATTTCTGGAGACCCTGGTCATCTTGGATGGAGCTGTAGAAAAACTCTGGTGCTTCCAAGCGCAGTTTGTGAAGATTGAACAAGAAGGTTCCATCGTACTCTTGGAGTGATGGTCTCCATCTGTAGACAAGGATCAAGTAAAACAAAAGAATCTTGAATTTCCTGTGCATGATTGTCCCATTATATCACCAAATAGGCAGCAGTGAATGATACATTCTATCAGAAAGATTTCTGTTATGGTGTGACAGAATTATGAAACCTGCTAGAGCATCATATAATATATACGGTAGTCTCATATCAATATCTTAAAATGGTTCTATAATTATTGCTTCTCAAATTATCATATTATCAGTCACAACAATTTTGCCTTGTGTACAAAACATGGGGAAATTACATTTTAGTATGGGTCTAGCAATTTTCTACATTGTGTGGTAAAACAGTTGACATTTTGTAACTTCGACTCCAACATTTGCTTTAGAACAATTTTTCTCTCAGTTCTGTCTTTTTGGACTAAGATAATGATCTCGATTATAAGACAGTAAAAATACATACCAGTATATTTCCTGACTCATTTTGGGTCATTTCCCCATGAAAGAACAGCTTTTCCAAATTACTTTTGATTAAATATCTAAATGTTCTCTCGAGAATTGAGCCTTTTATAAACTTACTTATCAAGTCCTGAATTTTTAAGCCAGTCCTGAACCTGTTCATTCGACCAACTCAAGACTTTTGATGGGGTGTTTGGCGGGTTAGACAACTGTGTAAGTAGTTTTACTTCTTTTACTTCTGTTCTCTTTATAGTATCTGCAAATTAAAGCAATTGATAAGATATGAGTTATAAACTTAAAACTGTGAAAAGAGTACTTTCCCTACACGATACTTTAATATCACTTTACATGCATCAAAGAAAGGGCAGCAGGGGGCAGGGGGCAGGGGTAAAAGTCTGAAAATCTTCCAGACACAAAAATGAGAGTGTTATGATATTTTTCAGGACTGTTTTCAGTCCAATTTTTTTTTAAGGGGTGGGGGATATAGGCTTTTGAGTTCATAAATTGAGAAGCTTGTTACCATACAACATCAAAATGAATAATTACATGTCTACCGGTATTACAATAACAAACTTTTCAAATAAAGTCATATGTGTGATATGATGTATGCTTGTTAACTTGATGATGATGCAGTAAGAGCTATGCAGTGAAACCTTGTTATAAAAAACAGGTATTCTCAATACAATACAGTTATTTTGCTGATCACACTTCTTTGTAATCTATTGTGTGTTGTTTTTTTAGCCCCGATTACAAAAAACAAAATTATAACAAGGTCATTTCCCTGGTTTCAAAGAGGAACTTTTTAACAAATCATACTGCAAATTGTCAAGCAAAACCATTATTATTCATGTATATTGCTCTCTTTATCTGTTGGGAATGAATTTTGTCACAGCCACAAAAGGTTTAACAGTTCCTTACATATTTCACTACATGTACCGTAATTAACAGTGTATTAACCACACTTTTTTGCCGCCGAGTTAAAGTTTCGATTTATGCCCCTCCACCTGGCACTATGCCTGGCAATGTCACCCAGCTCAGTAATCGGTGTGTTGACTCACCACTCTGAAACTAGAACAACACTCAAATTTGTCTGTCATCTTGGTTTGAAAGTAATCTTTCTGATAGATCTCAATATGTAGTTTATAATAATAATTCCTCCAATTTTTCTTCTATTACATGGTGTACCACAGGGTTCTATCCTAGGTCCTCTACTTTTTTTAAATTTACATTAATGATCTTACACATCAGCTGCATCTCGCAGTTAAATGAAAGGCCTTCCCGCGTGGGTCTTTTAACATGGATCTGGCTTGCTGCCGAAAAGTCGGCAAAAAAAGAGTCAGCAATTTTTTTAATTTTTTTTTAGGGCGACAAAGAGGGGTGCAGTTAATACACGAGGGCGGTTTATACACCGTTAATTACGGTATGCAAAGTAATAAGGGTAAGGAATCATAAACGAATCCTGTTTCCAACTCATCCGACTGAGAATACAATCCTACAATGAAGGTGCAGCTCATGAACTCACCACCTGCATCGGCAACCTTAGCTGCTTGATGGGTATGTACTTCTCTTAGTAGCTTTTTCATCTCTTCCATTTGATCCAGCTTTCCAGAGAAGTCCATGTAGAGTTTAGATCCAAGTATTATACCAAGCCATCCATCGGGTTGATAGTACTCCTCCATCATCACGGGAATGATGCACTTACCAAGCTTGAATGTATATTCTGCCTCTGTTAATATTTAAAGAATACGATTTGTTAGGTTAAAGGAGACCAGTTTTGGAAACACCTCCATTTCAAAAAATGAAATGGAAGCTCCTATTACCAATCATGTGAAAGAATATGTTTTGACTAATACGAGATGATACAAATTTTGCCGGGAAACCGCCTACTAATTGATATATTTGGTAAATTATTATATCTATCTGGACTGGATAGATATAGGGTAGTCCCATATACATCTTTCTGTGTACAGTGCTTGTAACTTTACCAAGACTGGGCAAAATTTCTTATCATTTTGATGATTCCAGAACCTTGCAGTACACACCAATTGCTAGAGGATCAACCTTTTCTGACCGATTCCACAACGTTTCTTTCACAATACAATCGCATGACCAGAACTGGTCTATTCCTTTAAGCTGTGATTAAGCACAGCACCGAAAGGGGTGATCCCACCGCTGCCACCACAACATTAAAAATGACAATGTATAAGTTACACCATGGCTATTTTTTAAGGGGAAAAGGCTGGTTGGATGAAGTCCATTTTAAATTCAAGACTTGCAGCATACTATAGTGGTGGATAAGTTGAATCAAACTTGAATGCTAATCGTCTATGTTAAAATGAAATCAATGTGATAACCAAAATGATCGAAACTGAGTACAGATCGGAACAAATCTGGTGAGATGGGCACCACCGGATAGCTAATTATATAAGTAGGGTAACAAACACATTCCAATGCTGTAAAGTAATAATTATAAGTCAGTTTCTCAGATACCATGCAATACACTAGGATGCACAGGACATAAAGAGGTAATGATGAGTAACAGGTAACATTGGAAGAGAGAAAGAGTAAAAAAAGATATTATTAGGCAGAATCTATGTGACACAATGCTGTGACATACCTGTTCTGCAATTAGGACTCTCCTTGTATCCCTCTGAGATGCACATAAGAACTACATATGATTTCTCCACAGCTTCTGCCATTGCTTGCAGTGTAGAACCATGCATATGATCGACATCAAGCCATACCTGATAGCCAGCAGCCTTAAATAAATACACATATTTAAATCAAAATGACTGTACTTTGGATTTATATAGCACTTAATATATCTATGACGTCTCTCCCCAAAGGCACATATATGATATATATCTCACTATTTAGAATGCAATAGCTGATAGGACAGCATGTATCTGCCATGAGAAACAATTAATAAATTCTCAAGAAAATGAAAATTGACTTGTTGGTTATTCAAAAAAATTTGGAGGAAATTAAATGTTGATATTGGTCAAAGTGAAGATTTATAGCACATACGGTAGCCCAAAATACATGAAGACATGAAGACATTGGTCTCAAATTTGTGTTGAGAAAAAAAAATGAATACCTTCAGAAGTAGGCAGCATATATTGCCAGAATGATTGAAATATTGGGTAAAAAATCATTTATTGATATTCATTTACCTTCAGAGCATCTCTGATCTTGAGAACTATAGGTTGTGATCCCCATTGGTAACTGATCATGATGTGTGAACTTTTCTCCTCTCCTGTTTTTGAATACATACAAGATAAGACAAACAATAAACTTGAACTGTATGACATGAAGATTTATGAAGTCTAGAAAACTTTGAGAGATTATATTAAATGTAGTAAATTGTCTTCTATTAAAGAGAAGTTTAAAAAAAATCTAAAGCATTTGGTAAAGGCGATTAATCTAAAAGTATGCAACAAGAAGACCTTGTCTAAATCAAACATAATTGACAGACTAAAATATCAGTTTATGACATTATCTCACGTTTTCCAGTTCTAAAAAAACATTTATCCACCAATACAAATATCTACCAAATCTGATCTTTCAATCTTACACAATTTTCTGTCCCAAAATGTCCCTCTCACCTTGTATTCCTTCAGCCTCTACTTCTTTTTCCACCTGTTTGGCTTGCCCCTGGGTGATTACCCATAATGCCCCTTTGGCCGCATCTGCTACATGGGATTCAGAGCATTGAGTGAGTGATTCAAGGAGCTTCACACAATCCTTATTCTCAGCAATTTTATGACGGCCATCTTCAGAGAAGGCCAGATTCCAGATGGTATTGGCAGCAGCTTCCCGGGTATCCGAGCTCCTGTCCTCTAACATCTTGACCAGCAGAGGGAGCCCTCCAGCTTCAAGAATCTGTTGATTTCAAGAATTTGGACAGTTGAAAAATTAGTTACTTGATGATTAAAGGCATATTCAATATTACTGATTAGTTTTCACATGCCCATTAATGTATTTATATATAGGTTGATGAATAAGGAAATCAAATAAACAAATAAGCATTTATGAATAGGTAGACCATTTCGGTAGAATTTACAGAATTAAACATAGCCCCCCAAAAATCTTTGTTCACAACAATTACAAAATATTCCCTTGAAATGTTTCATAAGTTAAAGCCCCACTGTCCTACTTGTAGCTACTTGCTCCCTCTATATAGAAAACTTCCCCAATCAGTGCCTGTTGGTCCCCCATGATCCTCTTTTTCTTATGTTAGTTGAGAGCTGAGTTAATGAGATAGCCACCTGTCAGTGACCTCGCTGTGTGGTCTAATCCCCTCTGGCCCAGTAGTATTGACGGTCTTTAAGGAATTATGAAACAATATAAACAATAATTGTTTAAACCTTTGCATTTGCAACAATGAATCCTAAAGTACAAAGAATTATAAATAATGGTATCATCCATTGGGATTTACCTTGCATTTACTAGTGTCATGGACAGCTAACCTTCTCAGAGCCAAAGCTATCTCTCGGTCACTCAACCCTTGGAACCTCTTGTCAGGACTTTTGAGAGCATCTCGAAGAATCCTTACCAGGTATTCAATTGTATCTGTAAAAGAAGTAAATTCTGTTTTAAAACAATGAATTAGGACTACAATTATTATCGACAGCTAAATATAATATCATTGACATTGATAAATCCATTTGTTTCCTTTTTTTTTAAATGAAACATCCACTAATGAAATACAGAGATAAATATTTTGATACAGAAATAAAGTATGCAGATACATATTATGCACACAAATTGAAATCTGCATACGGTAGACTCGGAACAGCTTGCGATACTTTGTGACAAATATGTTTTGATCGTCACCAGAATGGACAGTGCAAAAATCAATCATATGAGAAAAACACTACATTTCCATTAATTGGGTAAAAAAGCTCCACTGCAAAACTCAAGTATCACAATTCACAAATTAGTATGATTACCGGCTAATTTTGTTATGGCTAAAAACCTAACTACATACTTGCCTGTTTCCTTTTCTATCGAAGTATCTTCCTGCCCCTCCTCAATTATATATGCGAGGGTGATCATACAGATGGTTTTCAGAAAGGGGTCGCCCCTCAGATATGGCTGCATCTTTTCAGCTACACCTTCTTCTCGAAACAGGTGTCGGTTGCCGGGTGTGGTTGACATATTGCACAGGATGCCTAAAGAGACACGGATCAGTGATTGGACATCCTAAAAGAAAGGATGAACACAAAAAAATTGTGATAAATATGCATCATAGCAACAAAAAATAATTTTGGAGAGTGGTCCACAGGGAACAATACATTTTAAAAGCAACACATATGAATCTTTATATAACATATTTGAAAATCAGGGACAATTTAAAAAAAAAAAACTATTTCTGAAATATTAGTCATAATATTTCTTTGAAAATGATCAACAATATGGCTCAGATTGCACCAGATACTGGCAGACAGCATACACGAACCCAGGAGGCAGAGCCCTTGAGGTGAGCCCTGGACTCCAGCAACAAGAGACTTGTGCACACATAAATTCATACTGTTTCCAAGTTTCAATTTTATGCTGACATAACATGAACCATAGTTTCAATGTCCAGAAGAATTTGTAATCCATTAGGTGAATAGCGAAACAAAAAGGGACAAATGGGATGTCTATAGACATAAAACAAGGACCATAGTTTCAATGTCCTGAAGAATTTGTAATCCATTAGGTGAATAGCGAAACAAAAAGGGACAAATGTAGACATCCCATCTTGCCATAAAATGACAAACTTTAAGATGTTCCAAAATTATTATGTATGAAGTTGTCAACAGTTTGGCATGGTAACCAGACGTCTATATAAAGAGGGCTACAGGGAAACAAGTCTTTAAGTACATTTTCCAATGAGAAACGTTGTCAAGGAAAACAGTGCTTTCCAATTCGGGTTCAGAACATTCTCTGCTATCCTGACACATTGTGGCAAAATAACTAGGGATTACTAGTCTATAACATAATTGTGAACAGACAGGAATTAAGCTGGACAAAAACTATACAATTACACAAGAATAGCATTTAAAGGAAAACAGAGAAGACTGATTGAGTAAGGAAAGAGGAGAAATAGCTAAATCACAGCCTTCAAATATTTGGCTTAGTCATTTATTGTGTAACTAGAATCTCTGATTTTATTGAAGGAAATCCTTCCTTAAGACAGGAAGTGTTTGTTGTCAATATCCTGTACTTTGAGTTTGCTCACCACATGCCATACACGATTCCTTGTGCAGCCTGTGTATGTATATAGTGGAAATTAGATAAAGGCTACATAGTTTCAAATGTAACAAATCATTCACTCACCCGTAATGACATTTTCCCCCTGTATTTGACAATGTTACTTGTACACAGTTTCACCATTCCCTTTTCTCCCATTTGTATGGACAGGGCCAGGCTAGCTTCACTGAGGTTACATAGGTGATTGTAGATGACAAAAGCAGTTTCCCAGGCTCCTTTCACTTTGAAAAGTCCATCCTCCTCAAACTTAATCAGAGCAGATACCAGCAGTTCTAGATAGTAATTGGGAAGTATTTGCGAGGTGGGTAATATATAAAATTCTCATACATACATTTAATTTATACAGTGCGTCCCAGAAACAACAAAACCAAGAATTATCAATGTTTTGTCATAGCTTAGTCATATTTAAAATTAATAAATGACACATCTTTGGAAAGCTTAGATCCTCCTCTTCCATTTGATGCAACTCATGCATCATGTCTTTCGTCTCGGGCTGATTGTCAACAAAACGGAGTTAAGTCTTTTGTTAATTCCGGTTGTTGCTACGGCAGGCAGCCAGTGAAAACGAATTTGTTTAATAAAATTATGGAAATGCAAGCACTACTTTAAACAAACAGAACTTTGTTATTCCTAGCTCATTTTTCCTGACTAAGGTGTCATATGAACTTGGGCAGAAACTCAACTTTCTGGAAATGTGATTTTCTCTTTGAAATTCAGATACCGTTCACCAAATGACTTTTTGGTTTCCTCTCTTCAAATTCATTTTAATCACTCATGCGAGAAAAAGGCATTATATGAGTTGCATCTAATGAAAGAGGAGGATCTAAGCTTTACAAATATGTGTCATTTATCAATTATAACTCTGATTAAGTTATGATAAAACATAGATAATTACCAGTTTCGTTTTTTCTGGGACGCACTGTATATTCACAAGCACAAATAGATTCAATATGATGTCCCCTACTGAACATAATTTGCAAGAGAAAATAAATTTTATTAAAAAAAAAAACTTATTTCCTGTGGTATTGATTTAGCCAATATAGAAGGCAAAAGGCTTTACTGCTGGCTAACTTTTGTTCTTAAATAGTTGTGAAGCACCCAAATTATTGCTCCATTGAAGACACAACAAATATCACATATATGTATTGCCTTTAAAAGTACATTAATATGTTAAAAGCAATAAGAACAATTTATTTATATATAATGTACAGTCCTAAACTCCTATCAAAGAGCAAATTGGACAAATGAAAGTGCTCCTATCAGTCAGTCTCCAACATGGGATTACATCTGACTGAATGAAAAACTGTAGGAATGCTGTAGGAAAGTTATGCAATCATTATTCATTTTCTGTAGCAATGGTACATTCTATATACACAGGTGGAAGTATTCTTTTCAAGAGGGAAAACAAAAGGTGTTCATGAGGTGCCTCCATCACTGTGGCAGAACTTGATTATTCTATTGCACAAAGTGTGACTTCTCCATGTTTCAGTTATATGGATATTCTAGGGATCATTTGTACTCTATTAAAATTAAAGAGTATATATATGTCCTCACCAGCTCCACCATAATCACAGAATTCCTGACAAAACTTGATCTTGTCTGGAGATTTCCAAAAGGCTGAATCCATTTGTTCACAGAGAAGAGCAGCCTCCGGGCTTGCCCAACTAGTATCTGTCTTCTTTAGAACATCCAGAATGTCCCTCATCTTATCTATTTGATTAGACTCCATCTCTTTTTTAACCTGTTTTATCCACCTGAAATATCAAAAGAAGATATTAAGAAATAGTAGATGGTGTAGACCAACTGGTAGGATAAAACTACAAAGAACTTTTAAAATCAATTTTAAGACATTTTGAGAGCTAAATTGTAAGTCCACATGAAAACATCTTATTTTCTTCTCCAGTTTACAAGAGATGGGTGTTTTTTTAACAGCAAATCCTAATCATCCTATGATTGAATTGCTCAACATAATGATCTTAAAGTTAAAATCAAAATATAATTCTCACAAACATGTAAAGCAAAAATATGTTATTAAATGAATATTAGAGTCCAATTAGTCAAGTTCCTTATTTTCACTTAGACTAATTGTCTATATTATGGGTCTATTTCTAATTCTACTCTAGACCTATTCTATTTCTATTTACCCGTACATGATTAGTACACTATTGTACGACTATACTCAGTAAATATGTAACTTTGGTAATTGGTAAACTAGTTCAGTAGACCTACGTACTCGGTAGACTAGTTGCAGTCTATCTACTCTAGAAGCTAGACTAGTCTAATGTTGTGAATGAAATAAACCTACCACAAGGATACCAGTGTGTTACCGATGTAATCCCGCAAATCAATATGAATATACGGTCCTATATAGGAAGTGTACTCTACTGAAGTCAGAGATCCTTGCAATTGATTGCACACTGCACCACCGATCGTCACTGGTCGAGTCCTATATACCCTCGGTCGGGCAGCTCTGCCGGAGTTCCGGGGGCGCGGTAGACCAAGATGGGTTAGTCACAAAGGGGTAAGCCTAGGAAGAACTAATTTTGACCTCACAAAGTCACACCATATAATATAGGGCACAGCTACAACATGACAGACATTCTCTTAATGATTCATTGGACGACAAATTTTAGGCGTTGTTATATTCCATAGCGAAATCATGTGATAATGGCAAATCATCTACAAAGTACAAATACAAGTGCTTCCTGCTCAATCACGTCATTCTACTGTGGTTCACACATCCCGCGTTTCTGCCTCCGGCTCCCTGGCGCTGGCCCCGGCCTCAGCTCCTGCGTTGCCTGGCGATGGGCTGCTAGCTAGCTGCATGCTTCTTGCGAAGCGCGACAGCGGCGAGGCGTCACCGGTGAGTGAGCGGAGCGACCAAGAGGAGGGAGGACTGGGTCTTGGAGGGGGTCAGAACCCCCTCTTAGTCTTAGAGTAGGAATCATTTGCAATTTTAGAACCACATTATGCGCATTTTCAGGCACTCTCTGCAATATTGCTAAAATTGCTTTCTCCTACCCTCTCCAAGAGTAGGGAACTTTGCACTGATTTGAGAACCACATTTTGAGGGCACATCATTGGCGCATTAATGTCCACCGGCGCGGCACTTACGGAAACAAACGAGGCCTCCTGATTGAAGTTAGAGAAAACTCTGTCACGTCGCGAGAAGTTGTGTGCACAAAGACGGTGGTCTGTTACTTCACCAGTAGTACTCACAAAAATTATCTCGAGTGTGTAAACTGTGTTGTAATCAGGGGCGTCGCTAGACCTTTTACAGTGGGGGTTGTAGAGGCCACCGATTACCGACAAATATATTAATGCCAATGTCCCAATTGTCTATACACCCGGGGCCAGGAACTAAGTTTATTTCAGTTTTTCCCCTCCCGTGCAAAGCGCGGAAGCTTTGACACTAGAAAGAAGACAATTCGTTGTATAAGAGAAAGAAGACAATTTCTTGTACCGTTCTCGACTCTTAATCCTAGTCTGAATTTAGTTGTCCCCCCCCCTCCCGCGCAAGGCATTCCTCGACGTTTCACTAAATTATCAGAGAAAGAAGACGATTCGTTCTTAGTCCTTGTCTGAATTCAGTTTTCACCCTCCCGCGCAAAGCGCGGAAGCTTTGACGTTTCATTAAATTATTAGAGAAAGAAGACGATTCGTTGTCAACTCTTAATGGCTTGTCTTAATTCAGTTCCCCCTTCCGCGCGAAGCGCAGAAGCCTTGACGTTTCATTTAAGTATTAGAGCAAAAAGACAATTCGTTGTACCGACTCTTAATCATTGTCTGAATTAAAAAAAAATGTTTCTTTGTCTATTAAAAGTCACGGTTCGTAGGGGAAAAAAAATTGCCGGCCGATCGACAAAATAAATCTCACCGTACTTCAAACTTCTGCATTGATAAAGTACACTCGGGATCGAGCAAGAATACCGACACAGCGGACCCGACACAGCAACTTAACGATCTATGCGTATCTTTCTTGCCCCCTTGACGTGGTGACTCCACCCAACATCCCCTCTCTCTCTCTCTCTCTCTCTCTCACTCCCACCCCTCTTCCCTCAGGCTCTTACCTCCCTCTATCTCTCTCCTCTCTTCCACCCCCCCCCCCGTTTCTTTTGTTTCCTTGTCATAGTCTCTTTTTTTTTCCTTTTCTTTCTTTTCTTTCTTTTTCTTAAATTCCTCTCCTCCCTCTTTTTCTCTTTTCTCTTTCTTTCTTCTCTTTCCTTTCTTTTCCTTTTCTTTTTTGTTTTCTTCCCTTTCCCTCTCATTTCCCCCCTCCCCTTTATCTCATTTTCCCCGACAGCAGCGCAATTTTTCAGACAATATCCTGACAGGTGGGGGAGGGGTGTCGCACTCTTCTTTTAAAGGTAAAGACCAGTAATGGTCATGCGATTGCATTGTGAAAGAAACGTTGTGGAATCGATCAGAAAAGGTTGATTATCTAGCATCTAGCATCTGCAAGGTTCTTTAAGAAATTTGGCCCATTCTTCGTAAAGTTACAAGCACTATACACAGAAAGATGTATATGGGACTATCCTATATCTCTCACAGACCATGAGAGAAACAAATTTACCAAATATATGAATTAGTAGGCGGTTTCCCGCCAAATTTGTTATCATCATGTATTAGTCAAAACATACTCTTTCACATGATTGGTAATGAGAGCTTCCATTTCCTTTTTTGAAATTGGGGCTCTTCCAATACTGGTCTTTACCTTTAAAAGAAATGCATTTCCTCATGCTCTCGCACCTCTCTTCTATCGTTGTTTAATTCCGTTTCATTTTTTTTCCTTTCTCCTTTAATTCACAAAATTCTCTCTTTCCCGCTTTTTTCCATCTCTTTTTTTGTTCTTCTTGTGCTTTCTTCTTTTTTTTATGGGGAGGGGGGGGGGGGGGGGGGCTTCACGCCAAGAGGCAAGAGGGAACCCATTATGCACACTGCAAAATTGCGAGATGATCATCTAGATTGATTTATTTGTCAATGGAACATCTGAACATGGAAAATAATGTGAGTTGGGGGATGTGGCCAGCCTCGATGTGGCAGTCCGCTCTGAGGCAACCCTCCGGTGGAGAGGGGGCAGGGAGGGGGGCACAGTGCCCCTACCCCACTTTTTCAAGTACCCGAAAAGTGCCGCCTTTAGCTTTGTAAGAAGTGCTCCATTTTACATAGGAAAAGAGTCCTTTCCCCTTTTCACCTCTGATAAATGCCCCTTTTTATTTTGACACATCTGCGTCTTTTCCTTCGACAATTTCTCATTTTTCTTTGCAAAAAGTGTTCATTTCCCATTCTCATAAGTACCCTTATTAATCTCTAGTAACTGCCCCATTTTAGGTACGAGAAGTGCTCCTTTTCACTTTTGATAAATGTACCCTGATATTTGCCCTATTCTAATCTAAGAGGTGCCCCCTTTTACTTTGACAAGTGCCCCTTTACCTGTAAGAAGTGCCTCTTCCCCTTTTAATAACTTTCCCATTTCAAACTCTGATAAGCGCACGTTATATTTTCACATTTCACATGTGCCCCTTTTCCGTTCTAATAATTAAGTGCCCCTCTTCCTAATGATAAGTGCCCCCATTAAAAAAGAGCCCCTTTACCTTCTCATATATGCCCCTTTTCATCTTTGGTAATTGTCCCTTTTCAGGTACGAGAAATTACTCCTTTTCACTTCAAATCAGTGGCCCCTTCACCTCTGCTAATTGCCCCTATATTACAATCTGATCGATGCCTCTTTTGTTTCAACTTATGCACATTTTCCTTTATCACAATTGCCCATTTTCATGTTTGGTCAGTGACAGTGTCCCTTTTCACCTCTGAAAATGTTCCTTTTAACAATGATACTTACCCTTTTTCCTTTCTAATAAGGAACCTATCCCCTTTTCATGAATGCCCAAAATCTGATGGGTGCCCCTTTTCCGTCGACAAATGACCAGTTTCCTATTTTCATCTCTGGTGAGTGCCTCTTTTTGTAGGTGTAAGAAGTGCCCCATGGTCATCTGATAATTACCCTTGTACTTTGTCACGTGCTCTTTTTCTTTATGATAAGTGACACCTTTTCCTCTCATCATTAAACGCGCCCCAAATTTCTCCACAGCCCGCTCGCTATACGCTCGCTCGCATTTATAGATGATATTATTATGTTACTTATCAAAGTTCTTTTCAGCCTTCCGTTATGAGATGTGCTTATAACCCCATTAGGATTGTGTTTTTTTTCCTTCTCTTGATGAGATGTAATTTTTGCGCACTGCGACCTCACAAATCTTAACAATTTTTCAGACCATCACATCCAACTGCAAAATTAAATATTGATACTTAGGCAATATCTTGCATGGTTTTTGAAAAGAAACAATTATTGAAATCCCTGATAATGTAATTACAATGTAGAGGTATATACCACTGTCTACACAATAATTGTATATGTTTGCTTCGAGATTTCCCTTTGTACGTGTCCTTTTTTCCTTAAAGTGCCCTTTTTCTTGGTGCCCCCCCCCCCCATTTTGGAAGTCGCTCGGCCGCCCCTAAAGAGTTAGTAACAGCCACACGAACAAATCTCTTATAATTTTTTAGCAATTATACATTAAAGGTAAAGACCAGTAATGGTCATGCGATTGCATTGTGAAAGAAACGTTGTGGAATCGATCAGAAAAGGTCGATCATCTAGCATCTAGCATCTGAAAGGTTCTGGAATCATCAAAATGATAAGAAATTTGGCTCATTCTTCGTAAAGTTACAAGCACTATACACAGAAAGATGTATATGGGACTACCCTATCTCTCTCACCAGACCATGAGAGAAATAAATTTACCAAATATATGAATTAGTAGGCGGTTTCCCGGCAATTTTTTTATCATATAGTCAAAACATATTCTTTCACATGATTGGTAATGAGAGCTTCCATTTCATTTTTTGAAATTGGGGCGTTGCCAATACTGGTCTTTACCTTTAAGGTTTAAAAGACACAAACACACACAAAATCGTGTTGACAATGCAAAATGTTCTTACATTGAAAAGATCGTTCAATCAACTTTATAGCGAATGTTGTGTTTCTTCTTCTTTTTATTTTCTTCAAAGAGCTGTATTATATCTCCACAAAGCCGGCGGGGGAACGTTTTGCGGGGGGGGGGGGGGGGGGGGTAGTGAGCGTTTGTTCCGTATTTGCTCCCGAAAATGTGAAAATCGTGCCGACCAATATTTTGCTCAGTGGGGGGACTCAGTTTCGAGACGTGACTCAGTTTCGAACCGGGGTCGCCTATTTTGTGGATGAAGATTAACGTGCGGTAGGGGGGCACAAGCTGAATAAGCGGGGGGGGGGGGGGGGGGGGGAGGGTAAAATAAGGACACTTTTTTTTTATGAACCCCAAAAAATCGCAACGACTCAGCCAGCCGCTGAATAAGCGGGGGGGGGGGGGGGTCTCAAAATTTGAAAATTTGACATTTTGTTCCGTTGGGGGAGGGGATGAGGTCACCTTTATTTAGGTCAGCCATTGGCATAATTTTTTTTGCTCTAAAATACACACAATTACACAAAACTGAAGGGTTCAACCCCTACCCCCCCCCCCCCCCCGCGTACGCGCCTGCTATAAAGTAATCTTTCGTTGCTTTCTTTAAAAAGATTTCACTTATCCCTAGGCCATGTCATGGTTTTCTCCTATACGGTTTTCCCAATGATTATTTATTAATAATCGTTTTGTAAGAGGAGGCCATTTAAAGATACTATGAGTATGTCCCTTTTGCAATGGTCTGAAAATCAAGACTATTACTTATTGGCTCTATAGCTCCTAAGTCGATTTGACAACTAATAGTCGTTATTTTCCCACTTAAAGACATTTTCAAGCCCCATTTTTTTAAGGGGAGTAATTGCAGTATTATCTTTCAATGTCATAGGAATTTAACCTTTTCATTTGTTTGGCCTGCAAAAGGGACATAGTACCTTAAAGTTACAAAATAAAAGCACCATATTCTCTAAATGTACTGAAGTGAAAATCCACTTTTTGGGAGTTATATTACGGAGGCACTTCGAATTGAGAGCTAAGATGAAATAAACTCTCGAATCCATCTAGTAGTTGCAAGTTGAGGTCGGCCGCAGATGGCGCGCGTTTCATGTAGCAAATTCCGCAGAAGTGATTGGCGTCCGTCTCTTGGCAATAACCGATGTCTATCAAAGAAAATATTGGTGGTAAGACATCTTTATAAGAATATATAGTGTGCGCACCGGTTTACATATTGTAATAGTATTATACACAAATCTAGGTAATTTCTATTATGAAATATTGCCCAAGTTGTTTTTACTTGATACGAAGGTAGCAGATGATGACATGAATTTGAAGCAGAAATAACAGTCCCGTGCCTTGACAAATGTGTGGCAAAATATTAATGGGCATGATGAGTGTGTCAACTCATCAATCATGTCTGTGCTTGTGAGTGTGAGTGCTGCTGCTCAGCTGCTGTTGTGTGTTTGTTTGTAATGGCATCCAGTCAATGTTTGCCTAACACTCGACTCTATAGACTAGAAATAGGTCTAGTATACTTATTCTAGACCTCTACTTGCATTTTAATAAAGAATAGATCTAGTTAAAGAATGAGATGAAGTAACTCCATGGAGCTCCTCCGACGCCGGAGTTAGGGATGAAGTAGGTCTAGACCTAGACCGAAAGCTTCAGTCTCTATAATCGTCGGTTGTTCCACTGAGACTACGTCTGGCTCCACTAGACCTCGGGTTATAGAGACTGAACGACTGCCTATGCCAGCCTGTGTTGAAGATATTCGGCTAGATTTTAGCCGTTAGGCCCCTCCCACAAACATGACAAACTTGCCACGGCCGTATTGTTATGCCCCCAAAATCCCCCGAAATTTCATTTTACCTCGCGGATATCCAATTTTGAACTAGGCCTAGGCTATAATACATCGGTTTCACTTACTAACTTGATTGATATAATCCGTTTAATGGTCCCTTTTAAGGAAATTATGGGTCAAAATCGACCTCCATGTTGAAAATCTTGCAAGCCGTGTTAAACTCTCGCTGCCGTCAATCTCATCCCTTCTAGTCTACGCCGAAGGCAAAATGATTATGAAGGAAAAACTGTGCGCCATCTACACGTTCGTAATGGCGTTATCACAGTTTTTCCTTCATAATCATTTTGCCTTCGGCGTAGACTAGAAGGGATGAGATTGACGGCAGCGAGAGTTTAACACGGCTTGCAAGATTTTCAACATGGAGGTCGATTTTGACCCATAATTTCCTTAAAAGGGACCATTAAACGGATTATATCAATCAAGTTAGTAAGTGGAACCGATGTATTATAGCCTAGGCCTAGTTCAAAATTGGATATCCACGAGGTAAAATGAAATTTCGGGGGATTTTGGGGGCATAACAATACGGCCGTGGCAAGTTTGTCATGTTTGTGGGAGGGGCCTAACGGCTAAAATCTAGCCGAATATCTTCAACACAGGCTGGCATAGGCAGTCGTTCAGTCTCTATAACCCGAGGTCTAGTGGAGCCAGACGTAGTCTCAGTGGAACAACCGACGATTATAGAGACTGAAGCTTTCGGTCTAGTCTAGACCGAATTCGGTCTAGGGATAAAGGCAGAGACACCAAGTTCAAAAATCCGCAATGCGTGACATTTCCATGATTCGGCGCCTGTGCGCGCGTGCGAGGGTATAACACACGTATAAGGTATAGCGTTTTTTTTAAAATCTAACGCGCGCATCGTGCGTGAGAGCGTTTTCAGACCCTCGAAATGCGTGATGTCACGCCTAATGCGTGACACTTGGTAGCTCTGTAAAGGGGAGAAAAAAATGCCCGCAAATCCTGTGGGTGGGGGTGTTACTTCAACTTAAGTTTGTGTCTGGACGGACACTTAACAAAAATGGAATCAAGAGCCATCTCTTTTCATGTTGGACTTTTAGGAAAAGTATGTCTAGACTAGTCTAAATAAAAATTAACTAGAGTAAAGTACCCGGTAATCGGTCAGCTCCGGTTTTCGGCCAATTGGTTGGATACATGGTAAAATCACTTTAAAATACATCGCATAATAGCATAACACATATCCCACACATACCATACCATGCCAGTGTCACTGAAGAACCACATTTGCAATGAAAATATATCCTAAAATATCACATTTTAGCGATGTAATCGGCGGTCCCGCTACCCAAATCTGAAAAATCGAGTTTCTTACGCGTGTATGTAAGAAATATGGGTACCATAAAATGAGCTTTATTTCAAGTATTTTTCAGATATAGAGCCCGATTTTGTGCTGGTCGCAAGCTCAAAAGTATCTCATCGCATGTATTAAATCAATGCAGCCGCACACCGCGACGCACACACGATATGTCCGTCTAATTCAGATTCCAACTTCCGATCACCGCTGTGCCTGTATTCGGCCAGGCGAGCACCCGGGAGCTCCGGCGTGGGATACCTGCTCCGCCCGCTTGTGCTATACATCAGCGCAGAAACGCACAGCGCGCGCGAGCGCTTCCTATTGACTTTGTACATGCGGCCGTAAACTGAAACGCTCGGCCGATAACCGGCTCCAAAACAGTGAAAATTGAAATGAATATTGTCATGGCAATTCGTGATTTTTTTAGGGGATTCTTTTTTTGTTTAAATAATAATAATATTTGCTTCATGATTTGAACAAGAAATGATAATAAATAGGAAGTAAAGAGTCCAATAAATAGGATTTTGTCTTAAGTGGCCGAAAACCGGGTACTTTACTCTATCTTGTGTATTTTTCATTCATAATTAAATTAGTACCAAGGCTTATAACTTTTGAAAGGTTAATGGAACATTAAATGCAAATTTGTTCAAATTACTTTGTGTTGATCCTCTCGCTCATTTCTCCGCCTCATTTCATAAACTGAACTTAATCTTTACCTTGCAGAAGCTGAGGAAGACCACTACAAATAACGAGCAAGATGTTGGTGCCAATCTTCACCCTGAAGCTGAATCATAAAATCAACCCGCGAATGGTTACTATTGGAAAGTATGATGGCAAGCATCCTAACCTCACAGCTGCCACAACGGCAGGAAAGGTAAGATAATTATCTTGCAATCTCAATTCTAACGTTACAGAGCTTTAAAAGCATATCTTACAATGCAATGTTCATCATAATCTTATAAAAAAGGGTTGGAAGAAAAATAGGTAAAATATCTACCAACATGCATAAAATTGTTGGGAAACAGTATTAAACTATGGGTTAATGGTGTTTTAAAGCTTTAATTGAAAATATGAAATTTTGAGTATTTCAAGTGATTGTGGTCATACTTAACCTAATTTAGTTATTTGACATTTTGACGATTTTAGGCAAGTGTACTTCACAGCGGTTGCTTATATATTGTAACTGGGAAGGTGCTACATAAAAAACAGTTACGGTATTGTTATTATTGCAATTATAATGTAAAATCACAATATGTACGTATATAGTTTTTAAGGTAACTTTGAATACGAAATTGAATGTAGAAAAATGTTTGTGAGATTACTTGTGGGAATAGGGCAAATAGATAACTTTTGAAACAAGTATTGATAATCTGAAAGAATTATTTGTATGTCGACAGACAGACTGTGTTAGTCCTACTTTTCTCACTTTCATTTATTCATCCATAACCAGGTCTTTGTCCACAACCCTCACACTCGTGCTGTGCGTGGAGGACGAGCCAGTGAGATAGCGGTGGATTCAGACATCAGTCTCCTCAATATCAACCAGAAAATCAGTGCCATCTGTGCTGGGTCACTTGATTCCATGGGTGTGAATGACATCCTGATGGTGGGCACTCAAACCAACCTCCTAGCGTATGATGTCCAGAACAACACGGATATCTTCTACAAGGATGTATGTCAGCTCTCAATACTGTTATTTTGTGTGTGTGTGTGTGCAAAGTATTGTTTGGCTGTGTGATTGAAGATTTCTAGCCAGGTCTTTAAAATGTATTAATGGAGACGATTGTTCTTTCTATGGAAAGTTAAGGAAAAACAAACTTTGAATATATATGATGGTCATGTAGAATTTTTTAAAGATTTTAGTAGCTTAATCGTAGCTTTGATGAATGAAATGTGATGTAGATTATAAAGATAGATGGCTATTATTCTATATGTATTGACCAATTTCTTTTAGTCAAAGTTCTTGTAAATGATTTTTTTTCAATTCTGTCAACACTTAACCCCCCCCCCCCCATGTTTGATCATTGCATGGTGTCAGACGCACAAATCTACAGGCTCCGAATGTGTGTTACAGATATGTTCATGATGCTTATGAAACCAGAAAAGAACTTCACTTAATTAGTGCGATTTACATCTATCCTAATTCTCCCTTGACATTCACACTTAAAATCCACAATACTTTCCTTACAGGCACCAGATGGAGTGAATGCTGTTGTGATGGGTAAACTAGGAACCATCAACACACCCCTAGCAATCACAGGAGGAAACTGTGCTCTGTCTGGATTTGACATTGAGGGAAATGATCTCTTCTGGACGGTGAGTATTATCTTTAAACACATTTATATTTCTTTTATTCTTTCTTTCTACTATCTGTCTAGAAATTTCTTTCATATATTCCCTATCTTTTGTGGCTTCTACTGATCTTTGCCTTTGATATAATTATATCATAAATTATATGTATTTTCCCTGTCTTTTTCTTTTTTTTTTAAATGCAGTAAAAATAAAAATAACATAGGAGTGGAGATTGATTTAACTCTGCATTGCTCAAATAGAGCTATGTTACAACATATATGTTGAAGTTTTGATTCTTCAATGTGTTTGTTTTATTTATTTCACCCTGCCTTTTACTGTTGTGTCATTTATTGAGACTCTGTGAAGAAACGAGGCAACAAACAAGAGGGATTCTGATGTAGATTTCAATTAATTTTATTATTTTTCTTACTTTTTAAGGTGACTGGTGACAACGTATGTTCTTTAGCATTATGCCAGTTTTCTGGAGATGGCAGGAATCAACTGGTTGTTGGATCAGAAGATTACGACATCAGGGTGTTCCAAGAAGACGAGATCATTGCTGAAATGACAGAGACAGAGGTAAATCACGTTGTATCAAAATGAGCACCTTACAAGTCAAATTAGAAGCAGATATACTGGTATTATTAATTTAAATGTTTGAATGCCTGCTGACTGCAGATATGGAAGCATAGAAAGCTGATAAAGAAGGCTGACAAAACCTTTCTGTAAACACTTGTTGGCTTTATGCATGTTCTTGTAAATGAATTAAATGAGTGGAATTGAAGTTAGGCATAGGAAATTGTCAATATAGAAAATGTATTGAAGGAGATTGAATGAATTCAGATTGCAAGAGAAAAACATGATGTGTTAAGGTGAGCCCTAGCATCAACTATGATTCTTGTTTCCTATTTGGGAAATGAGTCTGAAAAACTCACCTGCAAAAAGAAGGGGGGGGGGGGGGGGTCCCACATTTTCAGTGGCAGTAACACTCAAATATCTCTACCACCTGATCTCGAACAGTGTATTCAAAGTATGGCCGATACTTGGATGACGATGATGCCCTTGTTAAAGATTATTTGACCTGTAATATGTGATGACAGCTATAGGCCATGCATAAGTATTTTGTTGCCCTTTGGTTTTATTCAGGCCATCACAGCTCTCTGCCCAATGACAGATGCTAGGTTTGGGTATGCATTGGCCAATGGTACTGTTGGTGTTTATGAAAAGAATTCAAGGTACTGGAGAATTAAGGTAAGTATTTCTTTGAAAAACTAAATCTTAATTCACAAATATTACCGGTATGGAAGAACTTCTTTGGTTTTCTTCCAAATTGAGACATAAATGTTAAGTATAATTCACAAGTTCTTCCTTTAAAAACAATTGTGTAACTGTGAACACCAGCCTTGTAGCTTCTCTCTAGAAAGGCAAAGCCATTTAAAAAAAATCTGTTTGATGAATAGTGAAATTGTTTATTTTTCAATGTCACGAAAGAAAGAGCAAGGCTACTTATTTAGGGATTTTATTCACTGCTTGGTTATAGGATTCAATTTTTTGTTTTCATTCTCGAAAATGGCAATGACTGATTGATACATGTACGAGTATTAGGAACCATCATGCAAGACCATGCGTATATACCCCTCTGATTTCCTCCATTCCCACAGTCTAAGAACCAAGCAGTCACCATAGATAGCTTTGATCTGGATGCAGACGGCGTACCTGAACTTATCACCGGCTGGAGCAATGGCAAGGTAAAGTAACAGAGACCGTCAGATTTTCTGCTCTTATAATTGACTGAATTCACTGTATTTTCAGATTATGTCCCTCTTCCCATTACTCCAAGTAGTAGTAGTAGTGGTGGTTATTTCACCTGACTGCTAAGAAAGCATAAATGCTTGTGAGTAAGCAACCAGAGGACCAACGACTTAAGGTCCTCTCCGAGAGACCTGGTAATGAGGATTAATGCCTTACCAAAGAGCACTAGCGCATCGCCTTGGTTTTGTACCCGGGTCACTGGATTACGAGACCACTTCTCTGCCGACTGAGCTATCGCGCCTCCTCTTGGAGATTATAAAGCCACATCATAGATGCAATCTGAGCATCTTTAGATTTTAATATAGACATCTGCATAATTGAACAAACAATTTTAGCCTCTAAAGAAATATTAATAAACATTGACTTGTTTGTGGCATAACTTTTGTAATTCAATAAATTAGTGGGATTTTCTTTCCTGTAAACCACAAAATTTGTATGTGTAGTCATAGTGATTTTATTCATTATTTATGAGATTAGAGTATGTCTTGGAATGTATACCCTCAGGTTGCACAGCAGCAATAAAAAGTACATTTTTTCAGTTTTTATAGACAAGTACAAGTATATCTTATACAAATATACAAATGCAATTACAAGAAAATACAAAAGAAATCAAACAGAAATAAAGCAGAAATGAAGGAACAGATCAGTGTTTGTTTCCTCCCCCCCCCCAAAAAAAGCAATTGATTTCAATTGAATCAAGTGCCTTCAAATGTCATTATTATTAGATTAGGCTTCCATGATTTCAAAGTGGAGACCCCTCCCCTATCAAATTTGTTGGAAATGCAGCATTTAACTTTTTTTTAATTGATGATAGATTGATGCAAGAAGCGATAGGACTGGTGAGGTCGTCTTCCGGGATAACTTATCCTCAGCCATTGCAGGGATTGTACAGGGTGATTATAGAATGGATGGAAACACGGAACTTATCTGCTGCTCAAACGAAGGAGAAGGTATGAAATTCATTCACTATATTGATTTAATAGAGTAACACAGAATGACAGAATGACATTTCCAGCGTTTTTAGTATAACAAAATTGAATAAAAATGGATATCAGCCATTCATCACATGTATAAAATATTGTGTTTTAAATAGCTTTGTTATAGAATGAACAAAAATTACCATTTATGTCATTCCATAAAAAACCATTACAAACCTTTACAAAATTCAATATTTCATAAATTTGATGAATGTTTAATAGGAAACCCAAATGTTGTGAAAGCACTTCATAGTAGTTAACATGCATATCATTTATTCATAGATTTGTAATAAAATATCTATAATATTCTTTCCTCAAAAGTGAAAATTCTCCAGAAATGTCATTTGGAATTGATTTTTACTTGTTATTCCTCCCTTTCTTAGTGCGAGGTTACCTTCCAGCTAATCAGGAGCAGAAAGGAAATCTCATGGACACCAACATCGAGCAGGAAACTATCCGAGATCTGAGCCAGCGCAAACAGAACCTCATCCTGGAGATCAAGAACTATGAGGAGAATGCGAAGGTGGGTGCCCGGCCCCCCCACTCAGGGGTCGGAATGACCGCATGCGTGTTGCCAAAATGTCTGGTAAAGGGGTACTTTTTGTGCGACAAAGTCCGGCCCGAGAATTGTACAAAAAGGGGTGTATTTAACTTTTCACCCAGAGATTTCTTTAAAAAGGGGGTGTTTTTCCTTTTTCTCTCTCATCTCTTTGGACTCCTGAGAAGTTATTCTGAATTTAGGGGGGGTACATTGAGCATTTTTCCTGATTTAGGGGGGTCTCCAAGGCAGGAAAAGCCTGCGAAAAGCCCGCGAAAGGGGGGTTCGGAAATGTTGGCAGTCCTCAGATAGGGGGTGCTTTCAAAAAGAGGGAACAAGCATATGCGTACCCTAAATAACACTGAGTGGGGGGGCCGGGGGGCCGGGGGGGTGGGTGCCATTCTTGGTGTCATGAGATTGTTGGTTCATATAGGCATCCCTTCAAACTTCCTCTGAATTTCATTCATCCTTTCTTTAAAGAATTCCAGAGTAAAGTCCTTTAGATGAAGTAAAACAACATTTTGTAGAGACTGATGATGAAAGGAAAGAATATTTTACCGGATAGGTTTACTTTTTAACATTATGAATAACTGCATGTCTGCATTAGAAGTGTATATGTCCCCTTGTGAAAGAAATACTCCTTAATGCTCTCTACATCCCCATGTTCATTGGTCTTGGAAGTCTTAACAATTGTCAAAGCCAAGACCAATGTCAAAGTCAATACTAGACCAAGACAGTCCATGTATGGAGTCATCAAAATACGATCTCAAGATTTAATTTTGACCACATCACTGAGACTTTGGACAACTTCATAAAATTATGGTAAAGCTGTACTGACTTGTCACACTAAAATCTGAATATACAGTAGGCTTGCGGGTGCACCATGTGAGAGAGAGAGAGGGTTGAGGAGTCCTGAAAAGGACTCTGACTCAGTAATCTTTCTTGGGGGTGTGTAGTCCTGAAAAGGACTGTTTGTTATCTTTCTTAGCATATAGTTCTAAGGAGAACTATAGCACTTGGAGAGGATGAGTGGCTCGACGTTTCGAACAGGTTGACTATCCGTCGTCAGGAGTGGAGAATAGCTGGCGTGCGTGAGCCGGGGTGCGGACGTCAGGGAAAAATAGGTGACCGTGTGGGCTTGAGTCATCGGGGAGTGGACATGGATGGTCGGCTGGTTCGTCTGACTGTCCGTCTGGGCTGGAGTCTCCGGGTTGCGGACTTAGGAGAGTTTCGATTCGATGAGTGGGGTGTGCTGTCGGCGAGACGCTGTGTGTGTCCCCGACGTAGGCGGTGTTGTAGTCTGTTAAAATCAGAATATCGACAATCTACGGAGACATTGATCTTATTGAAGAAAGAAAAATGTTCCTTTCAAATATGTTCTATTCAAATTGCCTGACATGTTTCATATGCATTACATGGCAGCAACAATTTAATTCTCTTTTTTTTTGTAGGCTGGGAAGGATGAGAGACCTTCTGGTCTAGGTGATTTAGACAAGGCACAGATGGGCATCATCCCTGCAAATACTCAACTCCAGACTACCCTCACTGTAAACTCAGGTGCTGAGAATAGCGCTGTAAGTACAAAATCCATACCAAAAGATTATAGTGGTGCATCATTCCATCTTGAAAACTAAAATTGAATAGAGACAAAAGCACTGAGACATAAGAATAACATTTCAATCATGAAGATTTTTTTATCGAAAGATGATATAGCTATTGCAATTTAGTCCGATTTTTGGGGCAGCTTTATTTATCTGTACAATTTGCTCATGTTTTACGTGCAGTGCAGCCAGCTGTTTGGACTGTACAAAAGCAAACAAAGAACCTTAACTACAACAGAAAGCAATAAAATGATAGGAGAAGGGAGTGAAAACATTCAACCAGTGAACATGTATTATAAACATTGCATGTTTAATTTTGTTCGTTGTCATTATAGGTTATCATTTTCCAACCAGAGTTTAAAATATATATATCAAAGGCATAACATTTTTTGAGCTTGGAAGTACTTTGAAATACATGGCTTTTAAAACATGATTTTTTTAAATTTTTTTTAATTTCTTGATTCTCTTTTTTGATTCAACTAACTCAGCCCCATGTTGAACTGACAGTGAACACCAGCAATGATACCGTTTTGAAATCTGTTCTCATATTTGCTGAGGGGATCTTTGAAGGAGAGAGTCATGTCATGTGAGTTAACAAATCTCTTTTTGTTTAAAAAAAAAAATGAATTTTTAAAAATTGTAATAGGATTCAAGCCTGATAAAAACCTGATTTAAATCGGTTTCCCATTTTTTTCTTGTTTTTTTTTCTCTATTTTCCCTTATTTTCTCTATTCTTCCCTATTTTTGCTTATATTTCCCAATTTTTCTTACTCAAAAGGGGGGAATGTTGTTAGATGCCATTTCCCCCCCTCGAATCCTCTTCTTTCTTGGTTGAGGGAAAAAAATATAACTTTTTTTTTTAATGCTCACTATCACCCCTGAGTTTTACATGAGATATATCTCCTTCATTGCTTGATCAGTGCACTACAATTGTAAAAGAATGATTTGAGTTGGTATGTGTTTGTAATCAATAATGTAAGTTAAAGAAATAAAAGTGAGATACGCATCTCTGATTTCTCTGTTTAGTCTGGTTTTGTTTTTTGAAAATGGAAGTTGGAAGTTATCCAAGCTATATATCCAAGTCCATTGTTTAAAGGTTTTGATCAACATTTTTAAACACTTCTTGTAGTCCCACGTAAATGTTTTTTATAATCTTATTGTAAATCTTGATACTTCCTTTTTTTCTTAAAAAAGAAAGCAATATATGATGAGCTTTGAATTGAATCACATTGCATTTATTTTGTATGAAATTCATTAGGAATTAAGGAGTTAACAAACGGCATAACGTTTCATATGAATAATGCAACATTTGCATTCATTTTAAACCAGACAATGGTAATAATAGATTGTCATCTGAGCACCAGATATGAATATCATATGAAGTTATACAGATCTAACACCCTCTGGATCTGAGAGTTTGACACTTACCTTTAATAGACACACTTGATTTATTGTATTGTATATGTATTATTGTTTTAGGAATATGCTGTAACTCTGTTTTGTCATAAATATTTTTGCACCGACAGTGGAAACCAATAAACTATCTATCTATCTATGATATCTGCATCAGCACCAACATTTGTTGTTTTTACTTTTCTGCTTTCTCCCTCTCTAGACACCCAAACACACCTAGTCTATCTAACTCCTTGAAAGTGCCAATAGTCCCACCCAAAGACATCCCTGTGGATTTACACATCAAAGCATTTGTTGGTACAAAGTCAAGGTGGGTATGTTTTGATATTTTGTCTTTTGCCACTTTGAGGCTCGCAGGTTTAGGGACTACTGTGTATGCCAACTTTTAGTAATATCAGTAAAGTTTATCCTATTCTAAAATTTGAATTTTATTAGGAATGTCTAAGTAAATTTAATTGGAGGGACTTTGGGGATGGAATAGATATTAGTTGTGAATTCATCTAGTATGAAAATATAATTGTATCCATCAGGTAAGTGCATACATGCGATGTTCTGGTACATGTTTAATATGGATAAAGTACAATAACGCAGTAGAATACCCAAGTGTGATAAATGATGATGTACATAAACTACAACACTAGAATGTAATCAGGTTTCTTGGCAGAAATTGTTCATCGTTGGTCTGAATTATGTGAGATATATAGCCATACAGCATCACAGGGAGGTGCATGGTGAAGGAGGTAGAGATTTTGAAATTGACATGTTTAGTACCCTTAAAGTACCCTAGTTGGAAACCTTTACCCTTGGCCTTTTTTCCTCTGGAGTACGAGTCCCCCATATACAGGCGCGTCTCCAGTATTTCTTAGAGGGTGGGGACCAAATTTTAAATCAATTTGAAATTTAGTATACTTTTTTTTTTTTGCCCTTTATTTATTATTATTTATTTTTATTTTTTTTTGGGGGGGGGGCAAGGCCCGCTCGGCCACCCCCCTGGATCCGCGCCTGCCCATACTGGGTATTAGCTATAAGGATGTTCTGCAATAGCAAGAACCCTGAGTGTACTTGCATATCGATCTACATCTATTACTACTCCATCCAATCTTCTCTTTGAAACGCAGTATGCAGTTCCATGTGTTTGAGGTGACTAGGCAGCTCCCAAGATTCTCCATGTATGTACCCTGCACAGACCAGGTGCCTGAGCCGAAGAGTAGTGTGGTCTTCACCATCAATGAAAGGATACAAAGGGTAAGATTAGTTTGCCTTTTAAGTTCACCTTGAATCATGATTGCCAAACTCTGAAATATATTTATCTATTAAAGGTAATACAAAGTTTTGGAATGGGGTCATGAATTTGGTTCAAATGAACATATTGGAAGCATATGCGATCGTACAATATTCAGTGATCGTTGTCGCGGTTGAAATCGAGTTTAAAGTTATGAAATTGTAAATTATACACTCTTTATGTTGTGTAGCTCCCTCTCAAGGTCAAGATATTAATAAGCTATAAAACAATGTTTCTTGACTAAAACCGACCAATTAGCTATTCCCGTTTGGAAATTATACATCACAACTATCTATTCTCAGATTTTCATGGTTGCAGCTACCATTGTACGGCCTCAGGCGCTATTTGAAATTTATCAAAATTTACCGGGAGCACCGGTAATTTTTTATATTCAATTTTTCTTGAAAGCAGAAGTGTTTTAGGTGCTTAATTGTCTAGTGCTTATAGTAAATCCACAGGGGCATTCAAATATATCAAAATTGTAAAGAATCACTATCCACCCAATTTTCAATATTTCCCAAAACTTTGTATTACCTTTAAGTACTTAAGCCTTGACAGCCACCAGCATCTGTATTATTCAGTTGCTACTATTTTGGATTGATCGCAAGTCCTGCGGTCAATCACAAACTTACAAAACGTCCAGTTCAGAGTTACGATTGATATCAGGTTGCGATCGATTTGAATCTGTCATAACTCTTTGTTAGACAGGGTCCAAGTACCCATTTACTAGACCTGGGTTAAGAAAAACCATGTTGTAGATACCAGTAAGATGCAGTGCTCATCTCTGTTTTTTCTGATGCATATGAAAGCTCGATCATATTTCCGAGCAGTGCATATATGCTTGTTTTCTTCTTTTTATCTTTCTTTCTTCCTTCCTTTATTTGTTCTCGAGTAATCCACACAAATACAAGCACTGCCTATATATAGATATATATTGTATCCTAAATTGCGTTAAATACTTATCAACATTTAATATTGTATAATATACAATTAAGTTTCATTTTGTATGATACAATATAAATGTCATTTGATATTTTTTCTCCTGAACACTTCTGTCAGTCTTTATATCAATAGCTGTGTAATATATGTTGTCCGCTGAGAGCCAGAAGGGCATTAGTCATCATTTTAGACAGCCCTCTGGTTTTCAACAGACAATATTCTTTTTCTTTCCCCATCTCTTCAGCTGTACCCTTTTTTGTGCTCTTCATAATCTAAATTGTTATTAATAATCAGTAAAGGATTTACTTTTTACTTTATTTTCTGTACCCTCATTGAATATATAGGTGGTGCTGTGGATAAATCAGAACTTTTTAGTAGATGAAGACATAGCAGCTGAGACACCCCTCAATGTAGGATTCCTTTCCTTGAGAGGATCAGGTCCTATCTTCATTCAGATGCAGGCCAATGGACAGGTGAGCGGTAGAAGGAATGATGTTATGTGAGAGCAACAAGGACGTTGTTAAACTGCTCCAAAGTTGAAACTTTGATTCTCATCTTTTAAACTTCATTAAGCGTTGGTCACATCCCACCGTGTGTGTTTTTAGTCCGTACGGTTTTTGGGGAGGCCACGGCCGCCACGTTTTTCTGAAAACGTAGGGAGGGAGTTGCAAAGGCAGGGAGGGAGTACCGGCAACGCGCGTCACACGCACTGTGTAAGTACGTGGCCCGCACGGCACGCCTGGCCGTGAACGGTTGCGTGCATCGTACGTTGCGCACGTGGTAAGTGCGTTGTACGTGTTTACAACGTGCGGTCTCCGTGCGGTTGCCACGTTATCGTACGGAGGCCGTACTTACAAGTGCTGCTCACGTACGGTGTCCTTACTCACTCGCATGTTGTAAGTGCGTGCACGTGCGATGAACTCGGTGTTTATATAGGACGACATTCCGATGTTCTCCAGAAGTCCCAGCTGTTGCTGCCTCAAGATGCCGCCCATTCCACCGAAGAGACTATATACTGCATAAATCAGTGCGAACAACGTGCGTTGTAAGTGCTTACTCGGTACGGTCCACGTGAGTTCTGCGTGCTCATTGGATAGCTGAACTGGGGAAGTGGCGAGTAAGCACGGACCATGCACTTATCACGTGCGCCTTTAAAAGACGCACGGAGTCAGTGCGTTGTGCGCTCGTTGGCAGTACCGGGCACGCACGTCACACGCACTGGGGTGAATCGGTAGCCCGAACGCAGCCCGAACGCAGCGAAAGTTCCTCGTGCACTAAAAGTGCTACGGTGTGTCTGCGTGCTCCCAAATCAGTACGGAGGCGGTACTCATCATGTACGGATACCAAAATTTTTCCCACGATTTTGCACGTAGACAGCACGCACTTGCAAGTACGGCGGGATGTGACCACCGCATTACACAAGTGCATGCGCATACTCACAAGGGCAATATTTCACTTTCACATGGTTCTGTTTCTTGGAAAAGTTCTTCTTTTAAAACTATCACAAATTATTTGTTATGAACTCCAGGCTATATTTTTTTCTAGTGAAACTGCTTTCAAAGTTTATACTAAATTATTCACTTAGTATTTTCAAAGGATTTGCTTAATTCTTGAAGAACTGATCACTTAATAAAAAAATGTGGGTGTGAAGTGAACTCCAGCTGTTGCCGATTAAAATAAAGATAATGTATCTGTTAATCAAAGTCTATAACTGAATGGTCTACAATGTAAAGTTTCTTTTACACCAAAACCTGATTTTTTAAAGAATACTGTAAATGACTTTGATCGCAGATAACCATCCGTACAGATGACATGGATCTAGCTGGTGATCTCATCCAAGCATTGGCTTCATTCCTGGGTATAGATGACCTTCAGGTTGTAGCTGATTATCCCATGCATATGGAGGATCTCAAGAATCTACTGGTCAAGGTCAGTTTGTTAATAATCAAGTATGTCTTTCCTCAAGTGATGACAAGCATCCGTAACTATGGACCCGATAGATTGTGAGATAATTTCTAAAGACCTGTTTGCAAATCAATTAATAAGTTTGTATTTCAATTGCTGATTAATAGTAAAAGTAATAGACACATACAGTACAGCGTTTGATGATTAAACGTGCCTAAATATGGAGCAGATATATGTTGAAATGCCTCCCAGAAGTTTGTACTGTTGTCGGTGGTACATTTGTCAGATTTTCTGAAATCATTTGAATTCATCCACACTGTACTGTATGAAAATCTTAATCATTTTCCAATGGTACACTTCACAGCATGTTGTGGTATGTTGTATTTCTCAACATACCCTCTACTTTGAAGTAATAATTGTTCTCTTTCTGAATCGGGTCAAAGCTCTAGCTTTTCTTAACTTTAAAACATTGATTACTGTTTTACACCTGCCATATTTGGGGTATATGCATCTACCTGTAATATTCAGTTGGAAGTATGGTGTATAGTTTCAAAATGACATTTTCATCCTATTCTCGTACTCTTTTACACAGCAATACTTTCTCTTTCATTACTAGTGAATACGTCAGTAAATATAAGAGCGTTTCCCCATCATATGCCTTCAATGTATATGTCCATCTTTGTTCTTATATAGGTGGATGAATTTCATTCTGTGAGACAGAAGTTAACAGCTGAGATGGCAGACCATTCTAACTTGATCAGGAGCCTGGTCGTCAGAGCTGAAGATGCTCGTCTCATGTCTGACATGTAAGCATACATCTAAATAATGGAATAGGCTACCTTTAACACTCAGACAATCACCATCTGTCTCTTCATTCAAAAAGGGACTTAAAACATTTCTTTTTTGTAATCCAGATTTTTAGGATTATGTAAGTTTTCGTTTTCATTTTTTGTAGGATTCTTCTTGTTGTGAGCGCTTTGGGCCACTCTGGGAAAAGCGCAGTGTATAAATAATAATAATAAAATGTTTTTTGTAATCAAAATGTGTATGTTAAGAAGAAAAACAAGAGAGTATTTGGTCTTTTTGTTGTCATTTTTTTGTTTATATTTGTATTGGGTTGAGTTTTATGCACCTGCATATTTGCAGATTGCATTATCACTTGACCATCTTGATTAATAACTAGTTTGTTAATTGGTAGCGAGTACCTCAGCAGTTTCCTTGCTTAAAAATCTGATAAATTTGACTTCAGAAATGGGATGTGAAGAGAGACTCAATAACAAAGAAACTTTCTTTCTTGTGTTTGATAATACACTCATCTTCAAGTGTACACTAGGAAAGAAGGGAAATGAGTTTGTGGAGAAAAAATGTTTAAATATTGCCTTGTACTTTTATCACTTCTATGACAAAAGATGCCGCGTTATTTTGTGAAAACACTTCCTATTGAATTGTAATTTGTTTCATATAATGCAGGAGGAACATGCGTCGTGGATACATGGAGTTGTTTGACCTGAATCGTGACCTGGTGAATGGATATAAGATCCGTTGCTCTAATCACCAAGAGCTGCTCAATTGTCTCAAGCTGGTCAACCAAACCATCCAGAAGGCTGGTCAACTAAGAGGTAACTATGTGGTGGACACAGAGACAGATTTGTATCAAACTTAAAATTGTTTTTAGGCAAAATCAGACCATTTTGCAAATTACGATTTGAGGACTGTTATTCCCAGAACTTCTTGTGATAACTATTCATTGTGAAGTGGCATCTCAAAAGATGGAATCTTGTTTGCATATTTTGTTGTTGCTATATTAGGCAAGACTTTGATCACTAAGTGTAATCTCTGTGCGAGAAGTATGCATTAAATATAAATAATATGAGTTGTCTTTTCAGACATGATTGGACTGTAAAGCTTGGAATATATTTATCAAGACCAGATTGGGTGGCATTTTTTAGTTTGCACATAGGTTATTTTTAATTTTTTTTATGGTAGAAACTTGGTATGATTATTGTTGAGTCATGAAGCTAGAATTTATGTAGTTTTCACTTTTTTCAAAATAGGATTTTTTATTTTGTGTTCTGAAATTTTACAAGATCTGTTCCTGGATGTCCTTAAGATTTGTTGTTGTTGATATCTAAACCAATATTTTTTTATTCCTCTTTAATAAAATCATCTGTATTCAATATTGCTTTCGACTTTACAAAACATAATGAAACATATATGAATATACGTACATAATATAACCAATAGAATCAACAGCAAGAATATTAGCTGATTATACAAGATAAATATTTTTTTAAGCAACACAATGTTTTTCGACCTATTATCAAATGATACAAATTTGTTATTTTTAACATAAATGTATTGTTCAAGAGAACGATAATACCTTAACATGCATTTAAAAGAATTTAGTGAGAGTACGCTATTTTAGCATTTGTTGGAAAATATATAGTATTTGGCATATAAAATAATAAAATTAAATTGAACTCCAACCAATATTGTGTATCCTTCTGTATTTCAGTTGGGAAGTTCAAGACCCTAGTGGTGTCATCCTGCAGGCAAGCCATCAAGGAGAATAACATCAGTGCTTTGTTTAAGATCATCAAGACAGGAACATCATGAAGAGGAAGCTAGGTTTCAAAAAGACAATCATATAACTTCTCTCTCATCTTGAAGGAGGTCATTAGTGCCGATGCTCTCATCATCTTCAAGGAAGTTATTCAGAAAGTACCTCTTCTCTCGATCTCGTTTTGAAGGACTTTATTCATTGAGTACTACTGCTTATATATTTTCTTTCCCTCTCTCGTCATGAAAGAGTTTATTTATTAGTCTCTGTCCGTCCAATTCATGATTAAAGCAGAACCTTGACTATCTATAGGACTGAGGAGTTGAATCTTTGTGCCTAGGTAGATTTTTAGTGCAATTCAAAAGGTACATAGTTTCAACATGCTGAGAGGGTATTGTTTAAAGTAATTCACTTTTTTGTGTGTGTTTGTTAAAGGAAATTCATTTTAGAAAAAATTTGGGCCCACGTGTGAATGGTGTACCAAGTACCTTATGCATGTCTCCTTTAACTCAGATGTTACTCATATATCTATGAAAAAGGAATTCTGTGTTAACCCACGGTTTGAAATTGGCTGCATATATGCAGGTTATTTCAAAGTCTATAAAATAGACTGCACAATTAAAAAAATATGTGAAAACTAGGTGTTGCACACTGGTAGTGATATTCGTTGTTTTTTTCTGCGGGCTTTAATTGCCCATTTTGATATTTTTATTTTATTTTGTCAATACTGCCCAATTATGGCAGATTTTATTGTGGATTTCCAAGATTTGTTAAACTATTTTACAAATGAAGATTTTTTTTTAAAACTCACTGCTATTGTTTGTAGTATAAAGTGTTCGTTATAACTTGAAAGCGACCTTTTTGCATAGTGAGGAGAAAATCATTTTACAAATCACTTACATTCTGTAATCTATTTTTGAGAACAATCCTGTAGACTTGTGCAGATGAACAATTGATGTAGGGGAACAACTTTGGCAGCAATGTAGCGAATTTAGCGAATGCTGGCTGCCCCTGTACACAGTATAGATGTATTCTTCTTTAAACATATAAAGCTAATATGACATACTTCAGTGCTTCATCTATGTTTTGAAACTGTTTTGAAATGTCTCCATGTCATATCAAAGAAATGCGATACTGCCCCGGCAGGAGACAATAAACACAAGTATATAAAACTAGCAACAATATGCTACAATGCAAGCAATTGTTAGGCTTGTTTTCCAGCGTCCATTATCCCTTCTATTAATTTCTACATCCTACTAATTAGCAATGAAGGTCAAAAATCATTTGCAGGTAGTATGTATACACCTGTAAATATTACCATAGAAAAGGACTTCTTGTTGAAACAAAGTGATATGTTCAATGATTTATCTTGAAGTTCGCCTCAAATGTGAAGTATTTGAATTTTTGATCATGGTATAATAAGCTTTTTCTATTGTTGCCTTTCAGCGTGCATGCTGTATTCAAATATTATTGTAAGTTTTGAAATTAGTGTACATAATATTGTAAATGCAAGGTTGTACATATTCTACATGTGGATAAATATAATTCATAGTATGTCTGTGAAAAATTATAAATACTGTCTTTAACATCTGTTTTATTTCCCATTTTGTAGTCTAAGCATGGAAGGAAAAAAAATACTGATCTTGTTTTTGTTTTCACATGGACCTCCCCCCCCCCCCTCCCAACTCCACCATGTACAGTTGAAAACTGAATTATTCATACCACTTGTAAATTTGATGTTTTTTGTGGTTTTCGTAACTCAAAAATGAAAGGTGCATTGGTTTTCTTATGGCCTTTGTTGACTACTATTAGAATGAAGCTTTGATATGAAACATAAATTACGACAAATCAATTTTGTGCACACTTTAATAAAAAAAAAAATTGCAAAACTTGGCAAGGGTATGAATAATTAAGTTGTTAACTGTAGCTAGGTAGCCAGGCCACTGTTTACACATTTTGCCCCGTCTCTTGTATTCCCTCTCCAACATTCCCTCTCACTTTCTCTTACTCTGTATCTCTTTCTAACACCCAATTAATCTATTCCCTTAGACTTTGCAGCACCCTGTTGAATGTTCTTTCTGGTCTCGAACTACACATGAGACTCTATAAAACCGTCTTTCTTGCTCTCTATCTCTCATTTCTTAAATAAAAATCCAACTTTTCAAATCTTCACCACGCAATCACTTTTCAATAACACAATTCTGACATGGGATGTAAAAGTAAAAAGAAAATGTGCATATAATTTCAATGATGCATGGCTTCGCAAAAATGGATCCAAAAATAGTACAAAGGCACAGAATGAAAAATATACACATTACACAAACAATCCTAGCATTATTCACATGTAAAAGATGCATATACATTGTAGTAGAACCTGTAAAAATGTCAGTAGCATAATATTGACATACAATATTACTGCATGTCAAAGTTAAATATAGCATGTACAGCTAGAACAGTACCGGTATTGCAATATCTCCCACAACAACATATCAATGAATTCAGTACTTTTAAAGCTTCATTTACAACAAGTCTTTCAAAACATCATTTTCAAGCCTATCGAAAGGTTCTTGATAGTTGAGAGCACCGTTGAAATCCAGCATTACATACCAGTTTTACTTCATTTAAAGAGGATATGCAGATTGTTTGCTTTCTTGAAGTGTCTTCAGAAGTTTCATCATACAGGCAAGAAAAGTTTATAAAGACTTTATATAAAGAGGTCATCACTTTCATATACATGGTCTACAGTAATGATCATGAGAAACCTCACAGATTTTACAAGTACAACTGTTTGACACATGGCTGCAACTACTTATAAAAGACGTTAATTAAGCTTAAATTTCTAAATTCATTACATATTTAACTGATCTTGCTGTACAATTAAATTGTGATTGTGCTGGAGAATGAACAAGTGCATTAATATCTAAACTAATGACATAACTATTAGATGCAGTTCAAATTTAGGCTACATATCTTGAAGAAACAACTTCAATTGCATGCATCTGTTATTCCTGATTAATCACACAAGTGTATATATACATGTAACTCTAGGTGTACTGTAGGCCTATCTAAGTCTCAGAAAACTACATACCGTAGTCACATTAGAGACATGCATATTGAAATTCTAAATTAAAATGAGTTATGTAGGAGTCATGAGTTTCGGTAATAACAGGAATCCCACAAAACTAAGACTGAATTTTTCAAAACTACAAATAATTAAACCTCCCAAACGAATTAAGTAGAAATAATTGTGTTGTGAGAAAAGGAGATGAAATCGAGCTTATGATCCTGACACATGGTCCCCCACGTGCAAAGAGAGACGAGATGGTTCCAATGAGTGTGATTTTCTTTCTTTACATTTTATTAAAAAATGTTGTCTTCTTTGATCAATTTGAGTAGTTTTATCTTTAAATGCAATTTCATCACCACAAATCAAAATTACATTCAGAAATTAAAGTGATTTTCAATTATTCCTAAAACCGCTCTCAAAGAGAGTTTTTCAGAGGGTGGGGGATAGGGGGGGGGGGGGGGTTGTCATATGGTCGCAACTCACGACACGTTTTAAGATAATGGTATAAGTTTTAAACACAACTGATAAAGCTTTGAAGTAACTGCTACTGTTCTAAATAAAAGGAACTCTTATAGATACTTTCAGACACATGACAACACAAACAACTAAAGTAATATAAATAAATTAGAACTTTGTCACAGTAAACAAAAACAAACAAATTCTTACCTTAATGTATACACTTTACACACATTTGATAATTTCATTCGTTACGATTCTAACAAATTGGGAGAATACATTTGTATATTCCAGCCAGGTAAAATCTTCTATAAGTTGACAAAGAGATGTCTTTTATTGTACAAGTACAATATCATGCCTGGATAGTACTGTATACAGGGGACATTCTATTCTTGATTTTTCATTATTACTAGAATTTATAAGAACCAGCTTGCCTCTTTACAATTAAAAAACTGGATGGACTTATACCTGAGACAATAACTGACATTAATCTATACTCAGTTTCTCCTTTCATTATATGGCATTCATACAATACCACTATGGTACTGCAAACTTACATAGAAATATAACTTTAGAGTGAAGAATGCCATGTAAGTTACATGCAGATGAATACCCGTTATTATTATTATTATTATTACACCTACATGATTTGGTAAGGGATCTTTGCAAACACATCACATATGTATAAGACCTGGGGGGTGTTCACAACGATCCTAAGTTTAGACTTAACACTTATGGAAAGCCATTAGCATCTATGAACATATTTTGTAAAAACTAATTTTAAAAGTCATAAAATGTTGATTCAAATCGTTCATATTTTCTATTATCAAGGTTCTTGATATGGAATTTTTTTAAAGTCTAACATACCAGAATTTGAATTTTCGCTTTTGAATATACTTTATATTAAGGCTACAAATGGCTCTTCATAGTTTTTAAGTCAAACTTAGAGTTAAGTTTGACTTAGGATCTTTGTGAAACACACCCCTGGTCAGACCTTGACGGTAACAATTACAATGACTATATACGCATATATAATATTAAAAAAATTATAAGAGTGGTCAAATCTGAATGATAAAACTGTTTGGAATCTGACCATCAAGCACGGTGGACTCTGCCCACATGACTTTTTCTAAACTGATGTCACACCACAGGAGAAATATCATTGGTTCACAAATATTATTGTTGAGGTCTGTCCAATCAAACTTGCTGGCTAAGCATAAGCAATTACCAATGAGACGATGAAGGGGTACCATCTTCTTCTTGAGTCACTACGCCACAACATTCACTATTAATTAGAGCATAATCATCCTGGAACCTGTTTCACAAAGCCTTTTTTCAATGACAAATGACAAAAATCAGTGACAAATCTGCTGATAACCAAGCACAAGCAAGGATTTCAGTAGCTTATAACGAAAATTGTCATTTGTCACTGATGACAAGTTCTGTGAAACGCCCCCCTGGTCTGACCAACAGCAATGTTGAATTCATTTTCCATGTTAACAATAGGAGGGTGATTGGGGGGAAAAATTTATCAATACCGTTATTACTGAGCTCTGACCAGCTCTTAAGTCTCATTCCTTTTCTCTGATCAGTACTCTTTCTCGTATGAGGTAGGGATAAAAGCACGCACAAGACCCATTCCTGGTGGAATGTTTTGCATAAATAAATTCAATTCAATCAACTGTCCACATCTTTAATGATTGAGATAAGCTGACCTGTCACTACATGGTATCCATTCTCCTTCTTTTCAATGCTGCTGCTCCACCATCTACAGAAAAGAACAAAGACAACAAAAAAATAGGATGAGAGATTTGCTTATTCTCATCAGAATGGCTTTATATCACTTGGTTTTGTTTATGTACAGCTCTTATAATAGTCAAAGTATTCAGTATCCTCTCTTCACTCTCCTTTTTCTATACCTATGTATCTGTCTGTTTGTCTGTCTCTCTATCTGTCTGTCTGTCTGTCTGCCTGTCCCCCCTTCTCTGTCTCTCTCTCTCAAACTCTCAAAATGACTACAAGCAATAAGGATCCTATACTTAGGACTTCACACTCACTTTTCTCTCAAGGGATCCGGATCAAGATTTTTATTTTCTGTACACAAAGAGTCTTTGTTAACATTTTGAATTTTGGGGATTCCAGACTCAGATGACAGAGCCCATGCATGCATTCTAGGCACATGTTAAAATCAAGCCCTGCTATGGCATCTAACATTCCCCCCCCCCCCCCCCTTTTGAGTAAAAAAATTTGGGAAAAATTTGGGAAAACTAGGGAAAACTAGGGGGAAATAAAGGAAAAAACAAAAATCAGGGGGAAAAAAATCAATCTGGAAACCGATTCAAATCGGGTAATTATCAGGCCTGTACAATACAAGAAAAAAATCCTTACCTCCGTCATACTGCCTGCTGCCACTAGACCTTGTAACGACCCGCCCGGCGGAAGCATTTTCTTTCCCTTGACCGCCACCATGCTGGAAGACACCGTGGCCTTTCTGTTGGCCTGGTCCCCCCAGGCCGTACCCCCTCCCTGGTCCAGTGGGTTGTTGTTGATTGGTGGTACTGGAGGAAGTGGTGTTTGTCGTTCCCACTGGACCCACTTCACCTGCATCAACGAAGCACTGGGAGGCCCAGAATTCTGGATCATCTGAAGATAATAATAATAATAATAATCTTTTAAAATCCACTCCAAATTTTATTAAGTTAAACCGGAAATGGAAATTCTTTTTGCCTAATTGATCGTGAGCCCGGCAGCCTCTGAGCAGCACCAAATCGACGTTGCTCTATCCCTTATTGTTGAATGCCAAACAAGGTAGCAGCAACTCCCGTCTTTTAACTTCTTTTGGTATGACGCGGCCGGGGTTCAAACCCATGACCTCCCGGTTGTGAGGCGGACGCTCTACTGACAGAGGGGTAAAAAGATATCTAAAATACACTTTAGAACTGGTATACAGTTAAATTATACAGAAAGACTGCTCAAAGCCAGGAGACCAAATAAAAATGCATTCCTTGTGTGCAGGTGGTCTCTATTCACTAGTTCCTTTAATGTTTCACTTAGCAAATCCCCAAAAGTGTGGTCTTCACCAATTTGTGATTTGCAGGTTTGACTATATATGGTTAACTATGGCAAAGTTACACATTACATTCTTGTTGTGTGTGTCATTGTAATTTTGTCTTTTACAAAATACAATGAAATTAATATATCGTAAAATAAACTAGAATCTCAATACTGAAACTGCAAGATCACTCAATATATGGATCCTGAAATGAGACATAATTGTCTCTCCTGATGCAGGTGTATATCTTCAGGTGCACTCTGTGCTCTTGACAGCTGCCAGAACTAAAGCCAGGGTATGCATATTCAAACAGCACTTCCAAAATGCAGACAAAAATTTTAGTTTTAGATTTGATACGTACCACATCAATCAAACGTATGAATGTATAACTTTTCATTTAATTATTATTACCTTCAGCTAACAAACTCTCGACATCGCCCAACTGCTGAAGTTGAGCAGCAGCTGAAATGGATGCACTTGTGGTGGTTCCTGTAACGGGCGTTGTGTTGGTACATGTGGTTGTTGTGGATGCCTGACCTCCAAGTATCAAGGTGTCAAGTGGAGTTGAGGTGGCGAGGGGGAATGGCATGTCTGAGAAGGGAGAAAGGTCCAAAGAATATTTATCAGAGGTGTAGTGGTCAAGTGGATATGTCACCGGGCTGTGGATCACAAGGTCCGCGGTTCGAGTCCCGCCGCAGCACTAAGGCATACATGCCAACATTTGAAAATCAGAAATCTGTACAAATTATGCTATTTTAAAAAAAAAAGAGGAACAATCCTAACTCTCCTATTCAATACTACAGACAAATTTGTACAGGAAGAGGAACACCTGCATTAAAATGATAATTATCTTCTCCCAAAAAGAGGAATGTTCCTCTTTAATATGAACAGTTGGCATGTATGCTAATGTCCTTTGGCAAGACATTGATCTACGGTTGTCACACTCAACCCAGGTGATGTAAATGGTACCTGGCAGGAATTAATTCCTTGAAATGCTAGAGTGCTGTAATGGCAGCCTTGCTAAAGCCAAGTTAATAATCAGGTGCGCCAGGAGTGTTAAGTCTGACAGACATGAGTGCTATACGAGAACCCACTATTATTATCATTATCGCAGATTAGGAGATGATAAATTATAAGAACTGCAATTATAGAACAATAATAAGTAATGTATGATTTTTATCTCATTCAATGTCATTAAAATAGCCCTTTTCTAATATTATGGGATTATGAGCTTTGTTCATGCAATGTTTTATTTTTATTTTTTACACTTACAGGAGATCCAAGGCAAAACAAATTCTGTGTAAACTGGCTATCATACAATTGCCCTTTTCAATATTTTCGGCTCTGGTTAATGTAAATTCTGAATATTTTTAAACACTTGCAAAATATACAGAACAGGAGATATTGGAAGCTATAATATAATGAACTTAATGTACCAGATTTGCAATGTTATACATGAATATTTCAGAACTTACCATCCATTTCTAGATTCGGTGGAACATCTGCCTGCTGTGGGTTATTCTTTGTAGTTCCCTAGATCATTGGAAAAGTACAGAAAGAATATGAAATTTACATAAAATTGGGAAGGGTACATATCATTCACATTGTACAAAATATCAGGAGGAGGGAGGGGAAGGAGAGAGGGAGAATAAAGACTAAAGACGAGGTTAAAGAAAAAAAGATAAAGAACTTTTTAGTGAAGCAGAAAAAAGTATCAAGATATTACACCAACACCTTAATATCAATTTGAGAATTGATGTAATAAATGTCAGATGCGATCAAAATTGTTTCTCCTTTCTTAAAGTTTCAATCAGGCAAACTTGGAAGTAATTTTTATTAAATAGACATGATACTAACCTCTTTCTAGCTATTTCTTATTTTGATTGACATCTCAACATCGTCTCTGTAAGCAAATGAAAATTTGTTTCTCCACACATCTAGAGACAAAATTTGTATATCTTTAGTTAGAATTACACAAAACCCTTTTCCATGGAAACCTACCGCGGATGTTTGTTGGCCCTGCTGCTGTTTACGTTTGAGCTGCTCCCTGAACTCCTGTTGCTTCTGTTGTTGCCTCAGCTTTCTCAGTTTCAGTTGGTCATCTATGTTCATAGGGGTGGCACCCTCGGGAGAAGACTTCCTAGGATGGAAACATGAGAGAATAGCCATGCAAATGACAAAAAACAAAAAGCCCATCTACTGTACAACCAGAAACTTTAGCGATTTATAAATGAGAGCGATCTTTACAGCAAGAAAACTTTCACGATCCCAAAAGAAAAATGTGTCGAGTTAGTTCTGATGCAATTTTTTTTGGGCATGGATTTTTCACAAATCTGAATCTCTCACAAAATTGGCAAACATTTCATGTGCAAAATTCTCCAGTTTCTTGGTAGGTTTCAATCTTCAAGGATTTTCTCCATGTCACCGTCACAGTCATTTATTTTGCAAGTGAACAGACTTTTTTTTCCCAATAATACCTTAACTTATCTTCAGTAATGTTGTTTAATTTTATTTAGCAAGACAAATGAAAGAATACAGACTGGATTTGCAGACTTGTCAGTACATAAATATATGTATATGATTAACACGGGACACAAGAAAAGTGAAGGCATGATTCTGATTATTTCTCAGTTGGTTAATATCAAATGGTCTTTTTAGTTTATCAACTACTGAAGAAATCATTCTTACTTTTCATCCATAATGACATCCGCCAGTACACACATTGGAGAGGCATCTACTGATTGTTGCAGCTGGTTACCCTTTCTCCCATCATGTCGTGGAGTCTCCATACCTCCAGCTACACCCGTAACAGGGCTTCCTGTTTGATTACCAGTCTTTCTATTCATCACTGATGAACCAGGAGGGAGCCCTGCACCTGATGGCGTCCTGTTCACACTGCTACCAGGGGTAGTAGCGCTGGATGCAGCCATTGTGGAAACAGGCCTTGAGCTTCTTGATTGCTGGACAGGCATAGGAGGGGTAAACTGTGGCCCCGTTCCTGAACCCCCTTGGGCAAAGGCAGAGTGATTTGATGGTGAATGGTTAACAGGACGTTCATACCGAGCTTTCAGTACATTGCTGTCTATGTCTGTTCTCTTCATTGTGACAATGTCATGTAGAGTTTCTTGCTATATGATAAGGAAGAAAAATATCAGATATAAACGTCAAAGAATAAATTTCATCTCCCACATATATTTCTATTATACATGTATTTAACTTATCAATAAATAATACAATGAAAATATGTTCTTCACTCTCCATTATATAGCTATCAGACCTAAATATATACACACAATATATGCATTGCTCTTTACAGACTGTATTAGTTAACATTTTACAAAGAAGAGCCATTTGATCAATTTATGCTATCAATGTACTTACTTTTTTGGGTGCTTTCCCAATTGATCGTAGATATGTTTTATCATTCAGACAGTTCCCTAAGCAATTTCCAAAGCTCCTGAAAGAAAGAAAAATAAGTGCAATAAATCATCAGTAAACAAGAAGGCATTTCAATGATTGATTATCAAGTCAATATTAGTTTGTTCCACCCCAGATGACTGATAAATCATTTCATGCTCATTCTATAATTTTAAACAGGCAAGGTTTCAAAGCAATGAATTTCTTGTCATATAAAACTGTACTGATACATCATTTAATAGCAACAAAGCTATCGTACTGACCACCACATCAGCTCATATCTAAGCATGATAACAAAAATCACACTTTTAAATGTGCAGTGAACCTTTCCAAAATATCATCAAAGTACTAAATGGTTTGTTGGGACACGGACTTGTATTGGCACTCATAATATTGTCTGTTCAGAGCCAGAAGGGTGTTACCTCTGCGTAAAAGTATATGAGTTAGCGTTCTTCATTCTCCAAACATATTATATCTGTTTTAAATTGTGGCAATGCTTACTTGAGAGACCTCTTGAGTCCATCAGTAACAGCTTCTTTACGAGCTTTCTCCAGCGCCAATGCCTTTGATTTCATTCCCTCACTGACACCATAGCCTAAGTCTTCATGATAAACACCATCCTGTAAATCAACAAAAATATAGAAGAAGAAAAAAAGGAATTCATATCACTGCTTCAAATCAACACTATCGTGGCACAAAAATGCATTTCTGCATCACTTTTAGTGGTACTTTCTTAAAAAAAAAAAAACAGCAATTTTTGTCTTGTAACCAATCAACCAAAATCGATGAAGTAATAGTTGCTGACAAAAATGTAAGACACTATGGGGAAAATTAACTCTATTGTCTCTATCTAAATTATAAATGTATGTATTACAATAATATTCTTGCCCTGACGTTAGTTTTTCTTCCAGAAATTTGTTAATCACAGATCATAAACAGAATCCGACTGATTAGCATAATCTTTTTTATAGGCAATTAAATGTTACCACAGATTTATAAACACATCTATTTCGATGCAGGTTAAAACTAAAAATGCCACCCCAGTTGGCTCACTTTCAACAAAATTTACATAAAATATATTCAATGTGGAGCAACAGGGTATGAAACGATAAAACGGTTGGCTCAAGACCGAGGAACTTGGAGAGAAATTTGGAGAGACACTTGATATAGAATTTTGAATGGGTCACTGAACTTGTCATAAACTGACAGATCACTATTGATGATGATATTCCTGTGTAGGAGAGTACCAGTGGGATGTTTCACAAAGACTAAGATAGACTTTAAGTTGGACTCAACTATGGCAGGCTGTTCATGCCACTGTTTGCTCTCCAACCAGTGGCATGAATGGCCTGTCACAGTTAAGTCCAACTTAAAGTCGATCTTAGTCTTTGTGAAACACCCCCCCCCCCCCCAGGACTCTTTAATTAAACAACTCCACAGAATATATGTCAAGTTACAAAGTGGCTGTGATTGATTAGAGAAATTTTAACTTAAATCTAAGTAAGACAAAATTCTATAGATCAAATTTACCTTGAGCTCGACTCTAATGATAGCACTCACACCTACGTAGAACCTCCCTCCTACATGGTCTACAAAATCTGCACAAGGAGATAGAAAAAACAATGCAAAGATGTCAGCAACAAATACATCCTCCTAATGACATAAATAATAGTGTTTCAACATCTACCCTAAGGAGCATATCAAAGGTAATTGCTTTTCAGTGTGACTTCCGGCAAGTTTTCTTTCATATTTTGTTGTTCTGAATAACCAATTACTGCATAATGAATAATTCAGAATGACTGAAGACAGTTTCTCTCAAACGCACTTTTAATTCCAGAACTATTACTTTTAAAGACGATGTATAGTTGGGCCTAATCAGCAGTGATTCTGCAATGCACATACATGCAGAGATGCCAACCTCTTGACACAAAAACAAACAAACTGAGTATCCCCAAAAATCTATACCACTGGCCCATTGGACCTGGGCCAGTAAAATGTCAGAAAATAGATTTTACTGGTAAGAACAGGCAAGTCAAATGTTTGCTCTTGCATCAAAATTTAATGAGAAAATTGTAAAGCTGCCGATTCTGCGTATTTCCCGCCCATGTAGGCTCGTTGTTCAACGTTTTTTGGGGGGGTTTGAGGGGTTTACTTGTACATGTTTCTATGCGTTTCATATTGTTGGCATCTGGTACTGGTTGGCATCTCTGTACACGTATGTATCATGCAAGCATGGATAATGGATACAGCCACATATTGGCTCCATTCAACATCCTATCTGAGGGACTTCATCCAGAATCTTCATCCTGAATAGATAGTATCTTACCTATTGTCTGATTGGTGATGGAATGTGACCAGCCATTAAAGCCAAAAGTCTCGTTGGCTAGGTTGATTAAACGCCATCCTTCAATGTAGGCCAACTAGACAAATATTAGCAAAAAGTAAGAGAGGAGAGAGTGAGTTTAAGAAAGGGGAAATATTGAATAGCTCAGGGAGAACAGTATTGATACTGATGAGGCTACTCTGGGTAAACAAGACAAGATTCATTGCCGGTACTAAAGCTGGGGTAATAACATCTGAAGTCCTTTTGAAGTGCATAGAGATGTTATATCATAAAGTGATAGGCACTATACAAGAAGGGATTATCATTGTAATCATCATCATCATCATTATATTATCATCATTATTTTTATTATCATAATCATTAATAGCTATCAAACAATGAATATTTAACAATGTACAATTTGTGTACATTATAATATGAACAAAAATGCTGCAACTAGGGGTATTAGATTTAGATTTCATCCTTACTTTGATAGTAAGTTCATAATTACTTTCTGATGAATATGTAAACTTTGACAATTACTGGCAACATAGAAAAAAGTATTTTTCTCATTATCTATTCATGAACAAGTATATAACATAAAAAGGCAAAAAGAACTTCCATTTTATTCTCTTTATTGAAACATAGTCATCATAGACCTCTACCAGGGAAAAAATTAATATTTATTTTTCGGGGGCTACTTTTCAAGCTTGCCTGCATAAAAATAACACTCTAAAATTTGTTCTGCATTGAACTCTATGCAAATTTACGGGGGCTCTTTTCTGATTTTTGGGGGCTCTTTCGGGCATTTCGGGGGCAAATTCGCCCTGAGCCCCCGTGTTTTTTTTTCACTGACCTCTACTATCAACAATTTTCCTTTGCTCAACTTTAACTGACTTCAGAACTCTGCAGGATATTGTTCCCATTTCATTTCCATATTAATATTTACTATTATATCCCTCATGTATAGTTGTTTGCATTGCGATTGTACAGAGCACGAAAAAGGTATAGACAAGTACTATCTTTCGATCTCAGGTCGAGATAGTACTTTTGTAAAGTAATTTTTTGCTGCTACCCCATTTGCCCACCCTTGCCCATTGAATACGCATAGCAAAGTAGGTTACGCGAAATGTCAAAGTCAATGTCAATGTCAAATGAGCGCGCATCAACTGTATTACATGTATGCATGTTGCGCTTTGTAAAATCTAGCTGAAGCTAAACTGTCTGCAGAATCAGTTCTTATTATTATGTAAAATTCACTTTAAATAGACCTTATTGCCGATGTGGGATATAAAACAAATATTAACCTCCTTTACTTGGGCAATGGATACAAACTATAATATATAGAGTTAAATTACATTGTAAAATCACATACTGTAGTTAACAGTTCAGTTAACAAAAGAGAGAGAGAGGGGGTGAGAGAGAGGGGGGGGGGGTGTTTTGCCCAATTATATGCAGACCATTATTTTAATATGTATTGAATTGTAATAATAATGGACCTTTTAGAAGGATACATGATAATTAATGATTTGCTTACATACAAATGTTACTTGTCTTTTACCTTCTGCCCACCAGCACCTGCTCTCTGACTGACAAACTCTGGTCCTAGACGTTGCCTTAGGGCTGCTTGAATCGCCCAGTGCTCTTCCTTAGAATATTCAGTCTGTTTTGCAATCAACAGATATACATTATTGATAATAAATAACGATTGAGATGTCTGCATGGTTAAATCATAATGAATCATTCATATTCTCTTTCACAAATAAAAGGTGGCCTCAATGAAATTACTGTTGGTATTCTTTCATCCAAAGAACCTGTTAATGAGGGCCTTGAAATAAAACATAGACAAGTAATAGGAATTAGGACATGTTAGGAAAGAAAGAAAAAGGAGATGGTCATATACATAACATTGAATGAATGATTCAATCCAATTCAATGATTCATGATCACTGTCAAATTTGTTAATGCATTTGTATACAGCTCCACACATAGCTGCATTACTATCCTGGCTGTGTATTAAAAGCTGTGCTATTGATTCTCAACATTTCAAACACCACTGTACAAAACTCAACTGATTTCACTGGGAGAGCCATTATTCCAACTCGAAAACGAAGGGTGAATGCTTCACAAAGCTATCGCTACTTGGCTCCTGCTCTCACACCTCTCTTTCCGACTGGATCAACCCCTCACTCTTTCACAATCTCTCTCTCAGTTTCATACTTGACCTCCATGTTAAACGTTCCACTACATATATGTGATGCCACCTTTAAACCTGCCTATCTTTTTTATATGTGTACTACCAACACCTGCACCAACTGCAGTTCTCCGAACTGGAGGAAGCCAAGCCAAGAAGAAGAAGTACTTAAGTTAAGTGACAATTGATGACACCTAAATAGATCTAGCAGTAAAATACAATTTTTTAAACTTACCGATGTTAGAAAGAATAATTACAAAATTCAAATCAAGCCACATCGTCTTCATTGACATTGTGTATTGACTATTCATGTGTGCAATTGCTGCCTCTTACGCGTAGTGCAGCGCTAGAGGTCAATACGCATAAATAATAGCATGATCAGAAATTTTCGGTCTGTGACTAGAGTCTAGTTTTATTAATATATTATTAGAGTCTAGATCTAATGCTTTCTTTGTTGTGGTAAAACTCACCAGTCATTTTGTTTTCCTCTAATCTAATTACCAGTGATTTGATGCATCATTTAAATATATATAAAAGTAACTAACATCTGACAACAACGGTAGACCTATGCCCATGCCGTGAGCAGAACAGATATCAGTCACAGAGCTAAGCATCCATTTGAATATTCACAGACCCTACACAAATTTCAACAGATGGGACATAGTCATAGCAAGGCTGAATGTTTACAAAAGAACTCCCAAATTTACTCACTTTTCCAAAGCCAAATAATTCCGAAACTGTTTTACTCCTATCTGTGCCTCGAATGACATTTGCGCTTTGTGTTTTTTCCGAGGTGATCGACTGAACATCTTCTTTATCACGCTCCATAGCTGTACTCAAATCTATGGCCTATGCTATGCATACAAATCCCTCCTAACTGTAGATCTACTGACAAAACGAAACGGATCCATCAACTTGAATTAGCCGCGCGTTCGTAGATGGTTTGTTCGTTGCTGGTACGCCGCGCATCGCAACTTGCTATGTTGAGTACATGTCTTGCTGACTTTATACCCGGACTTTATCCAGGGACGTTTGGGCTGATATCTGAGAAGGCTGGAGCGCTGTGCTTTGTATATTTTCGCTATGGTCCTCGGCCGGGCCGCGACTTTACGTTTTACACTGTAGTTCCGTCATTTTCACGATAAGTGAGTAAAACCGGGCTGCAGCAAAGACTACATGTACAACTGGGCGTTGTGGCGTGCGCCTGTAATCCAAGCTGCGTGGGGAAGTTACGAATTGATTCAAAGGTTGAAATAGGCTCCCAAACGGCCACAATTATTTATTGCCTGAACTTGATCATCATCAGCAGCAGCCAACATCATAATCTCTCTCTCTCTCTCTCTTGGTTGATCCCTCCACTTTCTTTGGAGATTTCTTGGGTGATTTCATCGTCTAACACTATAGTACAGTTACACTACAAAAAAATGTGGGACTAGTCTACATCTATCTACAGTAACTATCTGTGAGACGTATGATAAAACGTTTTTTTATTTTAAATTTTTCATTTACATTCCTGCAATGGATCAGGAAGCGTTGTTTGCGTAATCTCTTCCATGGCAGATTATGACATAAATCAACCATTAATGAAATATAACGTCAAGAATGCGAGAATAACCTGGCAAGTTCAGATCAGGCGCGCTGTTCATGAAGTACTAGTCTTTGCTGCAGCCCGGTTTTACTCACTTATCGTGAAAATGACGGAACTACAGTGTAAAACGTAAAGTCGCGGCCGGGCCAGCGCTCCGCGGGTTTTCATTTCAAGACCCCTTTTTTCAGGTCACCCGTTTTTCTTCAACGACATGGCATAATAATTAACTCGAAATTAACTATGTCAATGTGTTCTTTATATATACAGATGACAAAATCGAGATATAAAACATGCCCAATTGCTCATATATATTTTGCTCAAAAAATTCAGAAGGTACTTCCCCCGTACTTCCCCCATTTTATTTGTATAATTCAGAAATATTATTAGCACATATGAAAACACAGTATATTCATTTTTTTAGAAGGAATGCCAATTCTATCTCACTTCATCCACCTTAATTATGGTATTGATACGATTATATTGCCCGGATCCTACTAGGCCTAACTATAAAATCCTATCAATTTTACCTACAAATCGAAGTTCTTTGTTTCATATGAGGTATAACATTTGAATATTTCGAGTGCAGAGGTGGGACGGGGGGGGGGGGGGGGGTCTTAAAATTTGCCGACCGACACTGCCAATCAGTTATTCATTTGTTTAAATCGTTGGTATCTTTTTTTCAAGTTATCTCTTCTTTCTTTCCTAAGTTTCTTTCTTTCTGAATCGATCTCTAAGGAGAACATTATATTCATGGCTTTGAATCAAGTGGTCGTATTCTTTGAAGAAGAAAACAATATAAGTGTAGGCCTATATAGGCCTACCATGGTAATAAATCAAACCAAATCAAACCAAACCGAGCCAAAAGTGTTTGCAAGGATCTTCCTAAATGTCCTAGATACAAGGGAAGAAAAATCTAGTTTGAATGTATATAGTTATATATGTAACCTTAATTGATGGAAAAATAGAGTCATTACAAAATAATGTGAAAGGCGTGGAAAGTACGCAAAGTCCTTTTCTGCTTTTTTTTCCCCTTTCTACTTTCTATCAAGTATCATTTTCTTCTTCATTTTTGGTCCTGGAACATTCTGTGCCGGGTAGAACTGTCCCGCAACCCTTTCTGTATCCAGTGCGTGTAGAAGACTGTTAACAAAGCCATTGAAAACTGTGTATACTTGGCAGAAAACCAAGTGAATATTAACTGTATTTCGTTTGATCACCTTTGATTGATATGTGACCAAAGAGGACTCAATGGAGTTCACTATCATCGGGACTATCATGTTCTCTGAGTACCGTAACGAAAATGGATGCCACGCACAAACTCCGTAAGCTGACCACGCCCATCTTCGCTCTTCCCCTGCGATTGTGAAGCTGTTGTTCTTTGGTTGTTATTGTTTGTCAATTTCTTCTTTTCCCACAATATATATATTACGTTGAGAGTTGAGCCACATTAATGCCATACTCCCTGAATGCATTTCTCTGTATCTGGCAATGTGGATTCAACTTCGGCAGTTCTGAGTAACGCTGAACCAAACTCACTATTTTGATTGCCTACTTTCCTTTTCTCTCCACCGCACCTCCCTTATTTGACCAATCACCAAAGTAAAAACGCTGGGAGATATATGAATATTCAGCAGCTTCTTAGAAAACCGGTCAGAGACATCCGCAATGGGAATAAAGTTCCAACTCTCCTCTGATTCCCCTTGTCTACCGCATACTATTATTGAATTGAGTATTTTATTTTAATTTATTATCTATAATAAGAACATTATTTACAGATAGAGAGGTATTCTCACATTTAAATATGCTAGATTTGAAAATGCACGAATATGATTTAGATTTATGGTGATAATTGTGAAATATGTATTTGAATATCCAAGAGAAAAGAATTATAAGATATACTTTTTCCATAATTTGAATAATAACAAATATACTTAAATATATAAATAGTATTTATTTATTCATATATAAATATAATAATGATTTTTTTAACAATGTATATTTTTTTCTTAATTACAATGTACTTTTATATCCGGGTTTCGTCAATATTTTTCAGCTGCTTGGTACATTGCATTGTGGGTAAGAGACAAAATGGCGGCTCCCATACTAAAATGGAAGCGTGTGACAAATACGACTGGTCCAAGCCCCCGACCTCGCCATGGACATCGAGCCGTCGCAATCAAAGACCTTATGGTAGTCTTCGGCGGTGGGAATGAGGGGATCGTGGATGAACTCCATGTTTACAATACAGGTGATGTTGAATTTTTGGTCGAGTACGGGCCCATTCAAAATGGCGCCCCATTGTTGTCATTCCAAAATGACCCGTTTCTTTCACTTTCTCGTGCATGATTTTCGTTCTTCGTGGTATGTTTCCGCAGAAAAATTACATTTTTATATAAATCTTGAGTAAGATATTCTTCTGATGTTATTATCCATTTAATTTCTCGTTTTTCGTAGAACATTAGTAAAATTCAAGATGGCGGCCTACATTGTTTATCATTGAAATGGCAGCCACTGCGCTGGCGCCACTAAATTTTCATAAAATTAAAATTGACCAGTTGTGAATGCAAATCTTTATGAGTTTACCCTTGACGAAGTACTGTGGTCTGTGTGTACGTGCTGTTTGATGTTATTTATTATGTTATTCATTATCAGACTCTAGATTCTAGGCCTACAATTTTAAATAACATTTTTATGCAGTTTTTCATCAAAATAAAAATTAAGCCTGGGGAATTGAAAATTAAATTAAATCAGCCTGGATTTCAGGTTCTCTTGTAAGTTGTACTTGTACTGAATTTGATTTTATGTGAGACTTTGAATATATAGGCACCCAAATTTTCAGTCTGGAACCCCAAAACATTTATAAAACATTACAATTTACAGTCATACTAGTCTTGCACTTTATTAATATTGAATTAAAAAATCTGGATCTGGAGCCCCTTCCCCAAAAGTAAGGGAATTTGAGAAAAATTACTCTCAAACCAGGGAAAAGATGGATTTGTTTTTTGCCCCTGCCCCCCCCCCCTCCCCCTCCCCCACAAGAAATGTAGATCCTAGTAGTTTAAGTAGACTCTAGATCTAGTAAGGCTCTCATATTTGTTTTATGTCTCATCACTTTCAGCATAGACCTAGGTCTAGTAGACTATAAATCTACTGAATGATTTTTTAGTGTGTAAAATATCTCCAGTAAGTTTAATGAACTTTTTAAACTCTTTCGGGGAAAAATCAGGGGAAAAAAGTTTTGTTACATGAAATGCTGGTAACCCTGTATCTATTGGTAGTGTTTGAGTTTTGCAGATCATTAATGAAATTCTAAAGTGATAATTGCAAGAAAAGTTTATAGATCTAGACCCCTCTGTAAAAATGAAGAGACTAAAAAAAAAAAATTGTAAAGTAGTAAAAGGTTGGATGCATTGTACTTTAATATCCTCAAACAAAGTCACATCTTCCTTCATCAATAGTCTTTTCATCTCAAATTAAAATTTCATCTTGATTCATATTCAGTTGTCAGCTACAGTGTATATGCTAACAATTGTCTGCTACATATGAAAAGCATTTGTATCTGGTAGAATTCCATGAAACTATAAAAACTCAGTCTTTCCTATTTATTTTATTTCTTATTGGATCAGTCTTGGTTTAACATTAGACATAAATTGCACCAAATATCTATCTTTTTTAATTTTTTGCTGATTAATCAAATTCCCAGAATCCTCATGTTTATCTTTGTCACAGCTTTTCATTATTCTTCTAGTTGATGATGAGTAGAATGACAATGTACATGCACACATAGGTCTATTTTAATGTTGATATAAATATGGCAAGAAGATGGAATAGTATAGTGACATAATAATTGTTTGTGTTTCTATCATATACAGCTACCAACCAGTGGTTTGTCCCAGCAGTGAGAGGCGATATACCCCCAGGCTGTGCAGCTTATGGCTTTGTCAGTGATGGCACCCGTCTCTTCATATTTGGAGGAATGGTGGAGTATGGCAAGTACTCCAACGAGCTATACGAACTGCAAGCCAGTAGATGGGAATGGAAACGACTCAAGCCTAAGACTGCTAAGAATGCACCACCCCCATGCCCTCGACTTGGTCACACGTTCACCATGCTTGGGAGCAAAGCATATCTCTTTGGAGGACTTGCCAATGATAGTGATGATCCAAAGAATAATATACCAAGGTTAGTGCTGAGAACAGTGTTAGAATCTCATCTTGTGGGAGATAAAGTTAAATGTTTCTGCATCCTACTTCCATTGAAATAAAATTTCAGTTTCATTTTGTAACCTTGGTAATGCACCAATTGACTGAATTTCAAATCGGTATTAAAGTAAAGTAGTAAACCATATCAACTTTATCATTCAATGTTCTTTCATTTTGATTGCCTTTCTTATATGCAGGTATCTCAATGATCTCTACTCCCTGGAGCTGAGATCTGGCTACTCGAACATGATTTGGGACATACCCCTAACCACAGGACCTGCCCCTCCACCTAGAGAATCACATACCGTTGTAGGTTATGCTCCAAAGGATGGCTCCTTTAATCGACTCATTGTGTATGGTGGTATGAGTGGCTGTCGGCTCGGTGACCTTTGGCAACTCAACATGGGTAAGTAGCGTGATTTGGGAAACTTAACTTAAATTAGGGATTGGCTGTACAGAATACAGACATTTTTAATTGTATTTTCATTATGATTTGCATGTCATTGTTTCCAGAGAGTCATTTGTGTTCCTCTTAAAATGTAATCAATACCAATATCTCCTAATAATGTACCAATGAAATGTAGATAATTGAAGTTGTGTCCTTTTTTCCCATTGAGTATAGTATTTCAATTATATTTTCTTCTTGACTAATACAGATACACATACATGGATCAAACCTGAACTCAATGGACCCAACCCACTACCAAGAAGCTTGCACTCTGCCACTGTCATCGGAAATAGGTAGAGAATAATTTCATTACATTGGTTGTTATTTGCTATCAATTAAACAAAGAATGATGTGCATTCATTGTGCCTTCAAGTTTAACAAGTCTGTTTATAGTTCTAGGATTGAAAAGTTGATAGAATTTTCATCCAACTTGGCAGAGCATACATAACTGAACTGGAAAGATAATTATATCAAATGTAATGATCAAGCCCGGCAAATTCAAATGTTTTCATACTTACCTTGTTCTTTAAAACATATAGTGTATACTACAGCCATAACTTTAAACTATTTCTACTTGGTTTTAATATATTTAATTACAGGTAAATTGAGATTTAAAAAAAAAATAAAGCCATTACAGTAGCTTTGATAAAATCTCTTGAACTATTGATGTTTTTTTAATTTTAATGTCACTAAGTCAAGAGGTGAAAGATATTCAGCAAAATTGGAAATTCTAATTTTGTCTAAAGTCTTACTATTACAAGAATTGTGACAGTGATGCTAGTCCAACTTGGCTCAAGTAAGTTTAAGATGGGAGGATCACCTGATTGAAATTTGATTGTGATCTGTCAGTTAGTATCTGTCAAGGCGGCCAATCATTTCAGTAAATGAATAAATATTGGTTGAAGAGGAATAGTTGTGAAGGATAAGCTGAATGAAAGAAAAGAAAAGGAAAGGAAGAAAAACAGAAAATGGATATGGGATTAATGGCCAGCTTTACATTTATCCTTCCTGTATGAAAATGTGGATAGAGGGAATATACACGGGCATCATGTTGTTGAATCCATTAGTATATTATAAACACAGGAAAGATATTAATTGTTGCAAACTTGACTCTCTTCTCATCTTAGAATGTTTGTGTTTGGTGGCTGGGTACCTCTTGTGATGGATGATGTCAAAGTAGCAGCTCATGAAAAGGAATGGAAGTGTACGAACACACTGGCTTCTCTCAATCTAGGTAAGAAGGTGCATGACCATCAGTTGTGTAATTATAAACCTTTAAAATCAGTGACACATACATGATGAAGTCGATGGAAAAAGAATGATGAAAGGACTGTGGCGTTACTTCTTTGTATTCCTGTGTGCCTCCTTTATTCCATACACAAAGAAATTTAATCGAGTTATCAAATTTTGATTAGAATGTTTAATTTGTTACAGGGTTAAACTCAAAGGGTAAAGGTCATTGTTCAAATCAAAGAAATGATAGTTTGAATTAGTTTGAATCCTAAAGAAATGTCGGGGGATTGTAAAGTTGTGTTTGTCTATCAATTAAAGTTGACATTGAATATGCAGTCACTCAAAGGAAACTTATTGATTACATTTCAGCCTTTCAGGGTCAAAGGTCAGAGGTCATATGTTGGTGAAAGGTTTTTTCTATACCAGTAAAATAATAAATTTGGATACAATAGGTACTTTTAACACATTCAAAACATGCCAGCCCTGATGATGTACCAGTTACTGCTATTTAATGTAAAGGTATTACAAAGTTTTGGTATGGGTTTATGAATTTGGTTCAAATTAAAATATTGGAAGCATATGCGTTCCTACAATATTCATTGATCGTTGTCGCGGTTGAAATCGAGTTTGAAGTTATGAAATTATAAATAATAAACTCTTTATGTTGTATAGCTCCCTCTCAAGGTCAAGATATTAATTTAGCTTTGAAACAATGTTTCTTGACTAAAATCGACCGATTAGCTATTCCCGTTTGGAAATTATATATCACAACTACATATTCTGAGATTGTCATGGTCGCAGCTACCATTGTACGGCCATAGGCGCTATTTGAAATTTATCAAAATTTACCGGGAGCACCGGTAAATTTTCATATTCAATTTTTCTCGAAAACAGAAGTGTTATAGGGGCTAATTTTTGTAGTGCTTATAATACATTCACAGGAGCATCCAAATATATCAAAATTGTAAAGATTCACTATCCAACCAATTTTCAAAATTTCCCAAAACTTTGTATTACCTTTAAAGTACACTGAAGTACATATATTTAGAGGAAGTATTTAAAAGAGGATGTCATAGGCCTTGTGTAATTCTCTTTATCTTTTTTGTCTGTTGTCAATGAAAACTTGTGAACAAACAAGAACAATTTAGAATAATTCAGACAAAATTAACCAAACATAATTAAATATGTGTGAGTTTGATGACATGAATTTAATAAACTGATTCAAGTTGAGGTTTAAGAGTTACAATTGAGGTCAAAGGTCACGGGGTCATACAATTGTGAAAACCTCAGATGTCGTTATCTTATTACAATAACTTGAGAAGTGATGAGTCGATAGGCGGAACACTTTTAGCCTAAGTATATGTAAACATAAAATATGAACTGCTCAGATTATTTCATGTAAGAGGTCATAGGTCATGTGAATGTAAGAAATCTCAGAAATCATTTTGTAATGTAAGACTTGATAATAGATACCCTAAACACAATGTGTATGAGCAAGAAAGGATAAACAGATTCCACAAGTCAAAGGACAGATGGTTAGAATATGATAATGATGATAATGATGGTGATGATGATAATGATGGTAATGATAATAATAATTATAATTATAATTATAATAATTATATTAATTATAATAATAATGATAATAAATAAAAACAATAATAATAATTATTATTATTAATGAACATGATAATGATAATAATAATGAAAATAACAATAACAATAATAATAATAATAATAATAATAATAATAATAAACATGATAATGATAATGATTATAATTAGAAATACAAGTACAAATTATTCTTCAATGTAAATAAATTATCACTTACAATCACATATTTTTTTAGAACAGAACAAATTATTTTCTGTTAATGCTTTTCACAGCATTTGGAAAAAGTCATAGGTCAAATACATTTAGGCACTGAAAGGATTTCGATATAAACACAAGCAAAAAGCTTGTGGTTAGAAAATGGGGAATACAGGATATGCATTCTGGGGTTGATGTATAGCGCACATCATTGCAAATGACAGTGCACGGGTAAAGAACTGTGCTAAGTGTAAATCCCTTTGAAAGAGCTTGATACTGAAGCAATTAGGAAGTTATTAATTTAGGTAGTCGTATGAGCAGCATTGATTTCATAAGGGATTATTTGCAGGAAATAGGATAAGTACAAAATTATCAATGAAAAATAAGTGAGTGAATTGCAGGCATCAATCTCTTTTAATGCACATGTTTACTATTAATTCATATGCGTAGTAGACGCTTGTTTATTTTAATAACTTATTTATACTAAAGAACTTATGAATGAAGAAATTGAAATGTGTACATGTAGTATGGGTCAAACAAGAATTACTTCAAGTTTCAAGTTTATTTGTTTCACATTTCACAAAAAATAATTCACATTATTGACAAAAATTAGAACATGATATGAAATATAACAAAAGTGTCACATTATATAATTAATTCTTTGAAAAGACGTCAAAATTAATTGTATTGAGTAGAAAGTTATACTTGTATCTTTCCTGAAATTTCTGATAAATTTTAGCCAGCCATATATGTAGGTAGATAGGAATTACATTGCATGATACGATTGTGTCTAGATGTTTAGACAAATACATTGTGCCTATGATTGTCCCTTTCGAATCCCACTCTTAATCCGTATTTACATTTAACATATATATCACTGAAAATTAAGCATTAACAGCTGTGAGGAATGTGCTTGAGGGGAAGCAGAATATTCAGCATTGGCGGAGTCCACCCCCGTAGTACTAGCGTAAGCCAAGCGCACCGCGGGTTAACATGTCTGGTTGGATCATCGATGTCATAGGAACACATCCTTTGCCAAGTCGCACCAAGTTCCTTATCAGGGATTTACATGGAGGGGCGTGGCTAGCTCTATGCATGTCGAGAATCCGCCCACTGTCATGCCAATGGTCGCCCAGGGTTACCTTAATCTAATTTGTATGTGTGTTTGTGTGTGTCAAGTGGTGTTGATGTATTAATAACACAAACAAGCGCAACCACATTTGCACCCTAATAATTACATGTTCTTATATGATTACTGTTAATGATACCTTTTTTTAATTGCATGTCAGAAATATTTACATTTGTAATTTCTTTTCCATATTATTTTGTAGTAATTTTCCAATCTTTCAATTTAAAAAAAAAAAAAAATTTAATCAAAGGTTTTTTAATATATTTTGTCCCACCCACCTCATCTTTCTCTTTTTCATAGCTATTTGTTCGCTTGTATTTTATACTCTCTTTGTCAATTTCATATGTTTTCATCCCCTCTTTTCTCTCTACTCCCCCCCCCCCCCCTCTCTTTCTCTCTGTATCTCTGTCTGTCTGTCTCTGTCTATTTCTCTCTATCCCTCACCGTCTCTTTGTTTCTCAATCTCCTAATTTCTATCTCTCACTTCTCCTTGGTTGTAAGCTTCTTCCTCCCTCTATACCATAGTTGTTATCAAGAAATGGAAGGGTCCCATTTCCTTATGACTCATCCATCCTGACTTCCTTCAAAACACTTGACTCACTCCTCTTTTGCTCGTATTTTTCAAAAATTCACCAACAGTTTTGAATTATTTTAATTTTTAGATTCCAAATGCTGTTAAATCTGAAACTCTTTTAGTGCAAGAATTGTTGCTGAATATTGCAAGTGATTGAGTTTGTGAAACATTTCATCAAGTTCATGCCATGAAATAATTGAACCACAAATACCACAGGAGTAAATTTGTGTAATTCGCATAAGTTTCTGGCTGTCCAAGTGGCTGTCCTTTCGCCAAAGGTTCATGTTTCGAAAGTGCTGATTTTACAGTTTGCTATTTTAAAGTTATTAATACATTCAATAGTACATTTTAGAAAAAAAAAGAGGTGCAGAAAGATATTCAAGTCTTGCAAAACCTATTAGATGTGACTTTTTCCCAGACCAAGTATAAAATAATGTTGAAAAGTGTCAGCATTACTAGTAATTTTGTTTCGTATTGCTTTCTCTAACATGTAAATACTCTATATCTTCTTATTTATTTTGAGCTGTCATAGTTAGGCCAAGGCTACCCTTTAAGTCAGACAAGACATTTATAACAAACTTAACATGTACCCCTTAATTGGTTAATGACTGGAGGATGTGGTCTGTTAATCTTCAGTATCTGGAATGGGGTATTGGGTGAAAATATGTTGATTTTTTTTTTTTAATGTTTAAGAAAAAAGTAGTTAGAACATTCAAAATGGAGCAATTTATCATGTATGGAAGAAGTGTAGTTTTTAAAATCTCACAGTATAAAAGTTTTAAATAATCAAAAGTTTTACAATCAAAGTGGACATATGTTCTGTGTGAAAGCATTTATATTGATTGCAAAAAAGTAACAAGAGACTCACAGACTGCAATAGTATGTAGTCAAACCTGTCTATAGCGACCACCTAAGGGAAACACAAAAAGTGGTCTTTGTAGACAGGTTCCTTTAGTACATGTTTCAATGAGAAACCATTTTCAAGGGAAACAAAAAAAATGTGGTCTTTGTAGACAGGTGGTCACTAAAGCAGGTTTGACTGTATATAGATATGAAATATTCAAATAAGAGACACAAAGAAAAAAGAAAGGGAAATAAGATGGAGGGAGGAGAGTGTGATGGAGATTAAAACGGATAATATCTGTACTAGATATGTGCTGTTTAGAAGAAGCCATTGAGAGGAGGGTTTGTGATGGAAACGCAGGCCAATGATATGTGTCTAAACGGTCTGATACACACCGACTCCCCAAATTTCACTTTTGACTTGTAAAATGTTGAAATATAACCTGGCAAAAGTTAATATCGAGTCTATTGCTTCATTTTTTTAGTTTTGATTTTACACTTCTCATTTCATTTTGGTTATGATAATTTATCCCACTAGCAACCCACACATGGGAGCCACTGGCGATGGAGGTGTTTGAAGAGGCTGTACCTAGAGCCAGGGCTGGGCATTGCTCTGTTGCTATCCATACAAGACTCTACGTATGGAGTGGAAGGGATGGATATCGCAAGGCATGGAATAACCAGGTAAGTCTTATAGGGCTCAGAAATATACTTATTTGTGATTTATTCCTTAATGACAAGGAATGATATTACCGTAAAGTTGTCACCAATGAACATTGTTGCTATATTGCTCCATAGCTTGGCTATAAAAGGGTAAAACTTCACTTTATCAATACTCCAATCCCATTACTGATGCAGGCAGCAGACCAAACAAACGATTCCATTATCGCGAATGATCAAGAATCGGTTGGTTTAGAGTTGATGTCGAGTTAGTTTGAAGTTGTTACTAAGTTGTAAGTTTAGAATTATGATTTGGAATGCGAACATTAAAGATGTAAAACTGTAGCTTCATCTTTGGTATATGATGTCTAGGTTTAGAAATGAAAAGACTAAATCGTAAAATTGTCACTTAGTACCATGCTTCAAATCCGATGTTTCATATCTGATGTTTCATTCAATTACTTTATAGAGATTTTGTTGCTTTTCTTGCAGGTGTGCTGCAAAGACCTTTGGTTCTTGGAGACTGAGAAGCCCATGGCCCCAGGCAGGGTCCAGCTAGTCCGAGCTAGCACCACTACACTGGAAGTATCATGGGGTGCTGTAGCCACAGGTTTGTACTAATGACATGTCAGAACAAATTAGAAACCTGTTTTTTGAAAGGATGAAAAGAGGAAACAATACAATGATTTTTTGTTATATGTATAATGAAGGGGGTTAAGTCAACTCAATTTCTAGAAATGTGATAGCAATGTATTAACTATCTCATGAACACCATTGCAAGCATCCTCAAGTATATCCTACTTTAATGTTTGAATGTTTAAGATATTGCTAGGGGATATTTATTGTGCAATATGCAGTGTTGCTTGTTGACAAGAACTATAGTAAATGATGGCAGTGACTTCTTTATGTTTATTAAGAAGGATATTCAATGTTTCTTGTATTTTTTCAACTACAATGAAAAAAACAATGCACAAATGACTCGTTTTTTGAAAATGAAGCAAACAAATATTTAAAAAAACAAGCAAATGCTGATTATGAAAAACAAGAGTTAATCCTGGATTGTTTACAGATAATCTGAAGACAGAGCTCATTGTACGAAAATTGTATGATTCTGTTGGATGAATTCTTTTGAACCTTTTCGTTCTGTGAGCCTCTCATGTTTCTTGTGAATGTTTGTGTTGCAGCTGATGCCTATTTACTACAGCTGCAGAAGTATGACATGCCCCCTACCTCAAGTGCAGCCTTATCCTCTGTGGGTGGCGCTGCTTCCACCAAGCCACTCCAGTCACCAATTAAAGCACAAGGTAAACAGTTTACATAAAGGAAGCATCCAAATCACTGCGATTAAGTATCTGTCCTTTTTTAAATGAGACAATCCAAAATCTGCAAAACATGATAATTAATTTTTCTGTAACGATGGTAAAAGTGTGGATTGAAAATACATGGTAACACAGAAATTAGTCGGTGTAAGAAATATTTTGTCATAATTTGTATAACCAAAGCAAGAGCCGGTGAACTAATCATAAATGCAAATGAAAGATTCATACTACTAATATCAGGGTACTTTAGACATATTTTCCATCTTCAAATTTGATTTCATGTAACTCTTTTAATGCACTGTGACTTTAACTCGTTTGATAGCCCATCGTGTGAATTTGATTACATTACATGCTCTTTGTAAATAGTGAAGTGAGTTGATATTCATGCATCTTGTGTGTTTTTCAGTGTGTGTTTTTCGATAATGTTGTAGTATGTTGATGATGTGAGTGACAGGCTTGCTGACCACAAATAACATCAGATACATCAGTAAAGAGTTAATACATTGGGCTTTCCCCTCTCCAAAACTCATCAATTTGATCGCTATAACCTTGGCCTTGTGCCTTGTATAACATTTTGGTCTACTTTAATAAACTGTAATAGTAACCTCAGTAAAACTTGTTCAGAAAGATGAAAGCAAATCTTCAGACGAATCCATCCCATATAAAATAGTGAAGACTGTCCCATTGAAACTCACGGATCAACCATGCATGCCATCCATGTTCATTACTAACCCCTCCCACCTTGTCAAGCAATCAACATCCGCCATGCACGCCGTCCCAAACGAGACTAACATCTTGAATTCTTATTCCAGCAACCACCACGTTTCGTGTGGTGGCTCCAGGCTCCTCAGCCTCTTGCCCTATTCAGTTGATCAAACATAGTAAGTGAGGGAGCAAAGAGGATGCATGCATGAAAATGTCAATATCTCAAGACAGTGATATAGCGATGCATTGTGATGCATTGTGCTTGTATGTAGCATGTTGTTGGATGTTCATTTTGGAGGGAAACTGTGTTAAATCACCAAAGATCTGTCCCTGATTTTTATGATGTGTTTCCATTTTAGATACTTATTTTTTTTGCAGTTAAATACTCATATTAACAAGGAGATAGCATATATTTTTTCAGGGACTACTCCCCCATCCCATTGCAGACAAAATAACTGTGTATGGATCGGGCACCAAAGAAAAGGAAAGAAAAGAAAAAGAACATTCTTGGCAATGAACCAATGATTAGCTTTCGGAAAATTTCTGGAACACAGGTTATTTGCATGGGGATGAAGATTTTACCATATGACAGAGCAAAGTCACAAATTCTATGAAGCCTATAAAAATGCTCAGCTTGCATTGTTCCTTCATGTTAAAATTCATTCATAGAATCTAATCAGATGAAATTGTGTTAAAATCAAACGTTTTTGTTCATGTCAGTGCCTCATTGCTTCTTTCAATTGTTTATGTAATGGCTGCATGTGTTAATCATAACAATAGACAATAAAATTGATGCTTGTTTATTTAATGGATTGTTTGAATAGAGTAATTGAAATTTAGGACAAATAACTGCAGTATGCTGTACATTGTAGGTTGTAAAACTTGGAAGCTATGTCAATATTTATGTTGCTCACTGTTAACTGACCCCAAACAAAGGAATTGATGTGAGATATGGGCGGAATAAAAGTTAATTGTATCCTGTGAGTACTTGTCCAATCCAATCCATCAAATATTTAAAGCACTATAAAATTTGTTCTATGAAAATGAATTGTAGTCCACTTCAAAGTGAATGAAATAGAACAAATCAAGATTTTGGCAATAATTAGAGCAAGCCTTGTGCTTCCTGTTTATTTTCAAGGCAATCAAGGCAATATTTCTAAAACTCTTTTTTATTCTCTCTTTATGTTTTTTTTAAATTTTTTTTTTTAACAGAAATATTTTTTGTTTAATTATGAAGCCTACAAGAAGTGTTGGATGTAATTGCTGTAGAATAAAACTATTCAATTAATTCACCTCATTTATTACAAGAGCAAAATAATGGGACAAGAAGTATTGCAAAATAGAATAGGTACATACATTGGACGTGGATTTGACTTATAGTATTGCATGTGTGTCATGTGCATCAGATTTCATACAAGTTAATGCTATTCAAAAGATGATTATATCCCCTTTTGCATCAAGTGGTAGTTGAAAAGGGGAAGGTTTTTATTTTGTTATCTTCACAACTTGTTGATTTTGGATTATGCCTGCAATCCTTGTATTATTGGCAGCCATTCAAGGTTACACACAAAGAAGTCCCGCCCTTTAGATTTCAATAGCTATGTGTTGATGATATTTTGTGTCGATGAAATATGTTATAAGCACTTGGCAGTCGTGCCAAATTTTTTATCTTGTGATTTACAGATGTAAGCTTAAAAGCCTTTTGTGAATTATACTGTGCATGAGTTTTAACAGTGAAAGCTTCTTTTTCTGCTTTTACGTGACAAACATGAAAATGTGTAAAAACAACAAAGTTCTTGCATACCTGCTCCATGTTGAAGTGTGAAATATTTGGCGCCTAATGTTATGACAATTGAAGTACCCTGGATATCAGGAAATGATACTTTCATTGTTATTCATAGTTCTGCATGGCAGTGTTGATGGTTGTGAAGATGCACATGTAGTTGTATTTGGTAAGATACTGAAATGTAATGGTCTGTTGAAATTAGAAAACCTGTTCCGATATTTACGGTTGTAAAGATAGACCATGTCATATTTAGATTATATTTCATGAAGTATTTGTTAAAAATTATTATTTATCCTGTTCTTACAAGCCTAGGGCATGATATGTGCTATTTATCCATTTTCAGATGACTTTTTGTTTTTTCTTCTATCAAGTGTTGTCTGTCAATCATTGGTTCTGAAAATGTTTTGGTTACCTCTCTGAATAAACTAATAAACTGAAAACTTATTATTTGCTATACATATAAAAAAAAATACTGATATTTGTTCTGACTTTCATTTTTAAATCACATCCAAAAACTTATATTTTATAGATAAGTTTAAGTGGGGCCCCCCAAAATGCTTCCATTCTACACCTCAAAGTAGCTTTAAAAATGGAGAAAAAAAATCTTTGTCTAAGCATCATTGTAAAGTATGGATCATGTATTTTATTCCTTCAAGGAAACGTATTGGAAAGATTTCTCTATCCATTCATGGGAGTTTTTTTATCACTGAAATTAAAGAATTTTTCATACAAGAGCGACATATTTTCTCCATTTTGTACCCCCTCCCCCCCCCCTCCCTCAATGGTGAGAGTGTAAATTACCATTTTCGCCATTGTAGGTGGTACCTAAAATCAGTGATAAGAGTAAAGTACTCTGCATTGTAGCAAATTGTTATTATTCTTTTGTTTTGTGTTTTCAGCTCCAGGAGTTAAGCTTCAGAGTCCAACCTCCATGGCTGGCTCAGCAGCCACGTCACTCTTCAAACTCAGCAAGGTAAATAACACATTTGGTATTCAAATAGCTCAATATTAATGAATAAGACCCCCTGCCCCCTTCATTTCAATATTAAGTGTTATTTTATACAGGAGCATCATTTTTTTTTTTCTATCTACATTTGGCAGCAATAATTCATGATCACTTCTGCAATTATTGAGAATATTTTTTACATACTTCAAGCTTGGCTTTGAAGTTCAAGACAGATTGAATTGTAGCATTATTATCTTTATAGATGTGGATTATTTTCAGGTCTAACAGTCTTAAACATGTATGTATGTATGTCTGTATGTATATCTTAAAATTCATTGCAAGAAGTATAAAAGGGGATAATAATGTTGATGTACTTCTTGACTCTCAGCAATGATGATTAAAGCCCCACTGTACTACTTGTAGCTACTTGCTCCCTCTATATAGAAAACAATGCCTAATCGGTGCCTGTTGGTTCCCCTTGATCCTCTTTTTCTTATGTTAATTGAGAGCTGAGTTGATGAGATATCCACCTGTCAGTGACCTCGCTGGGTGGTCTAATCGCTCCTGTCCACACTAGTACAGATGGCCTTTAAGAATGAAGAGATATTTGTTTTGGTTAATTTTTGCTAGCCCCTCCCTACTCCCGGTGTCCAGCAGCAGAACACCCTGAGCGGTATCGTAGCTCTCGCTGAGGCTGCTGCAGGCACCCAGAAGATGGTCAGTAGTACCACCGCTCTCTCACCAACCCCCAACAAACCGCTCCTGACAACGGTAGGAGGGTCCAACCTGACCCTGGTGACCCGGTCCATCCCAGGAGGGGTCAGCGTCACATTGCCGCAAGGGATGAAGCTCACTACGGCAGCAGGAGGCGGGCTCAAGATGACGACGGCTGGAGGCAAGCCCCAATTGGTGTCAGCTATGGTTTCAGGCACCACTAAGACTGTTACACTTGTGCAAAATGCTGTAAGTTAGGTTTTCAGTTTATTTCAATTTTCTTTTTTTTTTTTACATGATCTAGTTGAATAAAAAGTTGTTTGACCTAATCTCTTTTAGGTTTGATTTGTAAAGCAAATTTGATAAGTTTGGTTAATTTCAGACATTACTGAAGAAAACATCTGTAAACTATTGCACACCCTTGCGCCCTATATGTTGGTATGTAACACGAAATCAGACACTTCAGTACAATGCTTGCAGTACCTAGTGATTGAAATCTAACCAACTTAGGGAACTTTAAAACTAATTCTGTGAAAAGAAACTATTTTCAAAGTTCATCACAAGGCACTTATCCTTCATGAATTGCATTTTCTTTTTTTAACCGACTATTCAGGGTGCTAACAAGGCAGGTGGTGTAGGGCCTGGCACTACCATCGTAAAACTTGTCTCAACCACCCAGGCTGGAGGCAAGCCTACTACCATCATCACCCCTATCAGCCAGGCAGGGTTGAAAGGTCAACCTACGATCCTGGGTATCAGCAGCATCACGGCAGGTCAGCAAGGCAAAAGCATCATCAAGACCATTCCAGTTGGTAAAGGTAAGTCAAAAGAGATGAAATTTGTTTGTCATTTCTGTCTCTGCACCCCTCGGCATGGACCATATGTAGTGTAAATTGTTTTCTTGTACTATACACACTGTGTACATCTCGAAAAGGCACTTTATCAATGAAATTTTGTTATTATATAGCTATTAGTAGTAGTATTGGTTACAGTGTACCCAGGCCCTGTCTTACAAGTAGTCGGGAATCACAAGTTCCCAATCAGTAGCAAATCATTAAATGATCTAATGACTGGAAAAGTTCTCTGGATTAATCCTGATCAATTGTAACTCCTGATAAGACAGTGCTCTATTCTATATTTTATAAGAAAATGACAAAAATTCATTACAAGGAAAATTAGCCCATGGGTCAGACAAGTGTAAAGGTAATGTACATTTTGTTCATATCACCTGATCCATGTTAGTTATGTAATGGGTGTTAGAATTAAGTATGTTCTTCACCGAGTAATTCTACTGTACTTGCCTTCATAACAGGTGTCGCCAACACCGCAACCGGCAAGACGCCCACCATCGTCACGGTAACCAACAAGATGCTGGCAGGAGCTACGGGTACTCCCACCAAGTTTATCACGACTGGAGGGGTCGGTAAGCAGCAGAAGATTGTCTTGACAACCCAAGCAGGCGCCTCCCCTACCATCCTATCAGGAACGCTCAAAGGTGAGGTGTTATTTAGGGGATGGATTTCATATCCGGGATATATCAACCTAACCATTGTAGCATGTTTTGGAAAGACAGAAGTAACCAAAGTTTTTCGCTCTAGGATAACAATTTTCATGTTAAGAAAAAATGGGCTTTTCAAATTTTTTCTATTCAGCTAAATACTTCTCAGTCAAATATGATCACTACTACATGATAACACTGCTATTTTACATATTTAATGGCTATAGAATAGATACAAGACAATTGAGTCACCAAGAGCATCATGAGGCAAATCACACACTATCCTGTCTTAAGTTATTTGTTTCAACCATGTTAGCTATCTCTTTATTATGTTATTTACTATGTTAAGTTAGTCTTTTTAGTAGTTATAAGATTTGTATAATTCTCTGTGTTGATTCCTTTTATGTGATTATATTTTTTGTCATTCATGCTTGTACAGCGCATAGAGAAACTTTTCTTCATTATGCGCTTTATAAATATTGTATTATTATTATTATTTTTAATGTTACTGATTACTTGTATTATATTGTACTCCTTCATCAGTTTAAGTTGAAGCTTCGTGACAAATCAGTATATAATAAGCTTCTGTGTTTTGAAGAGTTTAAACCACAACATGCAGAAATGATTGTGAAGATGATGATGCCAACGATAATAATGAAGATGATGGTAATGATGATGGCGATGATGATGACGACGATGATGATGACCAAGAGAGCAGTCTATACATTTGACCTATCTAGAAATATCATGGGGGTCAAAGTGAAGAAAATCATGTTTCTTGTTATACTCATGACAATAACAAAAAGTTAATTCATATTGTGGTATTCCTTGCAGGTCTAGGGGCGGGGAATTCCCCCATCACCATCATCCGTGCTGTAGCGCCCCAGGGTTCGTCTCCCGGAGCCAGCGGTCAGGTCTCAGGTAACACCATACAGATCATTACCAAGGGTGGGGCTAAGAGTACCCTCAACCAGGCCAGTGCTGCTAACCTACTCAAATCACTCTCCACCTCTCAAGGCCTGACTACGCCACTCACAATCACCACCACCGCTAACTCATCGGGTGAGAGCTAGCCCTCGTCAGTCCTTCCATTCATCACAGTATTCATGTTGTCAGAAAAAGTCTATCAGGGATGCCAATTTTAAGGCACTAGCCTGAATTCAGGCCCTGGCGAGTTACTTTCAGACCATAGTTTAGGCTTTTTTGTGTACAAAATAGCTCATTCTAGGTGATTTTCAGGCCCTCTGATCAATTCTAACTGGCATTCCTGTCATATACATTTTTTTTCTCAAAGGTCTTAAAATTTATTGTGCAATGCGCAATTCCACCACAGGAGAGAACCCTCATAGATATGTTAGTTATTATGTGTCAGCTTTGAATATTTCAAGATTTAGTTTGGCTTAGAAAAAGAAAGAAAAAAGAACTTTTATTATAAACATAGTAACATATATCCCCCCCCCCCAAAAAAAAAGGTTAAATAAAGAATATATTATTTAAAAGGTAGTTGTTATTCATTTGCTTTGTGATTGTCAGTAGAATGAGGATTATAATATAAAGTAAAATATGAAAGTGGGATATATTTCAATGAAAGAAACCATGTAGCTTTAAAACTGGTCTATTAGATCTTTGTATCCTCCTATCTTGGTTACGATAACAATATCTCTGTTTTTCTCTTTCTTCCTTTCTGTAGGAGTCACAACTAAGCTGGTAACCATTCCCATTTCAGCCCTGACGGGGGCAGGAACCACCAGCGTTTCCCCTGCCATAAACGCAATCATGTCTACATCAGCGCAGGTTGTTTCAAACACAGCTGCTGTGCAAAAGACCATCATTACCCCTGTAGCAGTAAGCACACATAGCGTAAAGATCTCTTTAATGGTTTTGTTAGGATTTAACCTGGTGTCAAAAAATAGCTGTCAAAATATAATTCTTGCCAATAGAAAGTCACTTTCATAGCAAGTTACAACTTAATTGTGATGCTGAAATTGAAAGTAAGCCCTGTTGCTAGATTTTAATTGTTTTGCAAGGGCACTTAAACAAGAAATAATGGCTATTTTCAATCTCAGACTAGATTACAAAATGCTTTAAATTGATTTTCAATTTTCAATTGTCTTTTGTAAGTATTAGGAATAGATACAATTCAGGTGTCATCCGTCAATGAGTAAATCCTAATGTGGAGATGTGAGACCTTTGTCTTTTTTCTATCGATACAAAAAAGGAATTAACTGACTGTATAACAAGACAAGGAAAAAAAATAGCTTCTTCATCCGCACAGCAACGAGATAATGAATTAAAGCTTATATTAAAACATGCATTTTAAATTTATATTTATATTTTGTTCTCTTTAGTTGAGCACTGTTGGTACAGCACAGACTACTCTCATATCAACAGTAGGAACCACACCTACAGTCAGCCTTCCGAGTACAGATCAACAGGTACGTGCTTACAATCCTTGATTTCATGAAGACCTCAACGGCCCAACCAAAGTATTATTAGTAGTTTTGACTGTAAAACGTAAGGACAAAATAAACGATACCCTTTCCACCACTTTTGTGTTGCGTAGATGTACAGTGAAACCCGTATATGAAGACCGCTCAAGGGAGACAAGAAAAGTGGTCTTTATAGACAGGTGGTTCTATGTACAGATTCTTTCAGTACAGGTTTCTATGAGAAACGATTGTCAAGGGAAGCAAAAATTGTGGTCTTTCTATAGAGGTGGTTGCTGAAGCAGGTCCGACTGCACACTGTTTCTTGGATTGTGTAATGGGTGTATGCTTGGTATTACACAAGTAGTAGACTATAGATGTTAATGCAATGATGAATTTGTAAAAGAGAAATGTTACCAAATGGAAAATAGAAGAGGACATTTTTTTATTTCAATTGCTTGTTATACTAAGTGGCTTTACGACTTTCCATGATGAAATATTTTATAAAGAATTTCTCATTCATTTATTCGCTTTCTTTCATGACACAGAATAGAATTGTTCATTCTGTACTTGAATTCTATAAGTTATGCATTAATGTTTGGACATTGATCTTCATGGGTTCTCTCTATATATATATATGTTTTATATTACGGCAGAAGGTTGCTGAAGATGCATCAGAAACCAAACCTACAGCTACAGAAGAAAGCAAAGGAAACAAAGAAGCACAATCAACAACAGGTAAGAACATCTCTAAACTCACTTCATCAACACAAAGGCTCAAATACATATTCTGACCTTGTGTACGTTGTTTAAAGCCCCACTGCACTACTTGTAGCTACAACTGTACTTGCGCCTTCTATATAGCAAACAATGCCTAATCAGTGACCATTGGTCCCCCATGATCCTCTTTTTCTCATGTTAATTGAGAGCTGAGTTGATGAGATAGCCACTTGTCAGTGACCACCCTGGGTGGTCTAATCCAGAGCTGCCAAGTAGTACGTTTTTAACGTATTAATACGTTTTTTTGGGGGAAAATACGTCTGTACGTTTTGCTGTGCCAAAATACGTTTTTTGAAAGTTTCGAGTATGGCTGTGCGAACGTGGCTAGCGGCTGGCTGTGAGAACCAGCGTATGCATAGTTTTGCTATTGCTTTGTGTTGGCGATTCCTGCAGCGCGCACGCATGTACATTGCACACAATACAGGGGATGTACACCACTAAAAGACGAGCACATTTCCCCAGGCCATGCATACACACGCTGATGACATATCAGTGCACTGCACTACTCGCACAGTGTCAGTACAAGAAAGTCCCGATCTTACTTCCAAAAATCCATTCCAAAAGCCAAATTTTGCTGTCAAAAATGCGGAATCAGGGCCATATTTCCAAAGCTCACGGGGGTTAAGCCCAGTTTTAAGAAACAGCTTCACCTAAAAAGCGCTAAAAATCAAGAAATCAGCGATTTTGTTACCAGTTTTTTCGCCTATCGCAAGCCCTTCGAGTGTGATGGTAATCATGGTATCTTCAAAAAGTCAAATGAAAAACGAACACCGGACCTGCTGATGCATTGACTTTATGTACAAAGTTGATTGCAATTCTAGACTTGCCTTGATTCGACCGCAATGAAGCACCAATGGGTGCCCCAACTTCGGCATAGAACATCATCGTGTGTTGCGCCGCAATTCAGCGGCCCTCGTACTCATCGACTTAAATTCTTATAGTTTTAAATAATGGATTTTTCTGATAAAGTAGGTAAATATATTTAACAAATCATATTTTTTTTATATTTTTTTTTTTGTAGTAATTTTTTTTTTTTTTTTTTTTTTTTTTCAAGTGACAGGTCGGCAGCTCTCAATGATAGAAAGCGTTTTTATTCAAAAAAACATGATTGCAGTAGCATTTTATAGGGAAAAAACGTAAAACAGGCAAAATATGTTTTTTCACCTAAAAATATGGTTTTTCAAGCTGAATAATATGTTTTTTGAAAGTGACAGGTTGGCAGCTCTGCTAATCCCTCCTAGCCAAACTAGTACAGACAGTCTTCAAAGGATCAGGGTAATGAGTTGGATGTTGTGTTTTTGAGCTAAAACAAGTAGCAAACCCTGATACCCCACCCACACTGATGAGACAGACGTCACTGAGCGACAGACCAAACAAATATTGCATTTCTTAACACCAAATGGTAAAGATTTGGAGTCGATTTGTCAATGTGACTGGGGTATGATGTGAAAATCTGTTTCCCTTTAAAGCCCATCTGTACTAGTATACAGGAGAGATTAGACCACCCTGCAAGATCACTGGACAGGTGGCTATCTTATCAACTCAGTTCTCAATTAACATAAGAAAAAGAGGATCATGGGGGACCAATGGTCACCGATTATGCATTGTTTGTTATATAGAGGGTGCAAGTAGCTATAAGTAGTGCAGAGGGTCTTTAAAGGTACTATGTCCCATTTGCAGGCCAAAAAAATGAAAAAGTTAAATTCCAACTGCATTTGAAAGATAATACTAATTTAGAACTTCCCTAAAAAAGTTGGGGCTTGAAAATGTCTTAAAGTGGGAAAATAACGACTATTAGTTGTCAAATCGACTTTAGGGCTATAGAGCCCAAAAGTAATAGTCTTGATTTTCAGACAATTGTACCGAATGGTCATACGTTTTATGCTGCGCAAAGATTCAATCAGTTTAATCTTGGCCATTACAAAAAGTGGGTTATTGATGTAGACAAATGCTCATGTAATCTTTACAACTCTTTTCATGTATGTTATTACCAAAGAAGAAAAATAGCCAGTCAGTCACTCAATAGTGTCTGACAGTGAAGTCTAGCAAGTAAACGGGTTTCCTTGCATAATTTGAATATGAGGACACTGCTAACGTTAAAATTTCACAGATAGGACATACATGACATATTCATAATTCCTGCAAAGTTCTACAGAATTTGAGGTTGGCTGCAAAAGGGACATAGTACCTTTAATTGTCTGTTAGATTTAAGTTCTAAGTTTACAGTCGTCATACGAGTCATCAAAAAAGTTATTACATGTGTGATCTGTGATTGAATTGAGTGAATCAATTTCTGTTTCCACTGTTGCTTGCCCAATCACAGACACAACGTCAACTCCTACAACACAAGAGGCTGCAACCCCTGCCACTACAGGGGCATCAGAGGGCGGTGTAACGATAAAGAAGGAAGAGCAGACATCAGGTGGGTTGACCTTTGTATGTTTGTCACTGTGTAATACAGGCAAAGGTCATAGGTCATGTTGGAAGAAAGTCTAGTCATCACGATATTACTCACACAATGACAGAATTTCAACTTACTTTTCGTACCTCAGTTAGTCAAAAAGACGTGGAACCTGAAAAGTTCTAATTTCGAGCATGGGAAATGTTGTAGGTCGTGTAAGTTCATGATATTGATGCTCCAGTTGATTAAGAAAAAAGATGCAAGGGTTTTCTAAAAAAAAAAAAACTTCTGTGTTATTGTATAACACATTCTGTGGCTCTATGGTTGAATTTCTGCACTCACTACATTTGTAACTTTAGTCTTGGGCCAAAAACTGTACCTACCTAATAACCTAACATAAAGCCAATTGCAGCTTCAATCCTGAATCTAACCATGTACGTTTTACAATATAAATCCTTGAGGAAATGTTGCTAGAGCAAATGTTTTGTGACCATGTGAACATGTCAAAGGTACTGTAGTTTAGGTCAAATCTTGCTTCAGTTATTGCTGTGTGGAATTAATTTATCCATCATAGGAGGTAGTGAAAGGAAGATAAAGTTTCATGGTTATGAAATGTGTCGTTTATTGTCAACAGAACCCAAGGTCGAATCGGCTGCTTCAGAATCCACGCCCATGGAAACCGACCCCTCCCCTGCACCCGGTACAGGCATACCGGCCGAGCCTACCGATACCACCAAGACCAATGGCTCCGCCCCTGCTGAAGAGACGAAGAACAAGGCCTTGGATAACGGGGCTGTGGGAGAAGAGCCGATGGATACGAAGGAGAGCAACCCAGATCCAGGTTAGCCTTCAGGAAATTTAGCTGTGTTCTGCTATAAATATGCATAAACCATCCTCCGCTATACATTAAAGTGTTGCAAACCTGCTTTGAAATTCCCAGTCCACAATACCTTCCTTTCTATTCACCAACCACAGCTCGGAGGAGTAGGATCATTCTTGTTAAGTGTTGTATTGATGATCACTAATACTCAAGTGTGATTTATATGAATGTCTATAGGTATGAATGTTTGAAACACTTTAAATGTTTTTGTGTATCTTCATAGCCGATTCCAATTCTTTTTTGGTAGACTGTGCATCATTGACCATTCCATTTTTGTTCAGTGCCCTAGTTCCTTTTCATTTCTTCTTCTATGGAATTACGTTTATCTCTATCAGTGAGATTTTCCCTACTTATGTTATTCATCTGTCTCTTTCTTTTATACCTGCAGATTCAGATCCTAAGTCTATCGCCATGACGATTGCATCTCTTGCTAATTCAGCTGGTCCTCCTGTGATGTCGACCAGGCCTATCACCAATGGACTGGACTCTAAAACGGTAAAGACAAAAACAGACTTAACTTTATAATATTCTCAAAGGGAATGCATGTGCACACCATCAAACATGTCTAATTTACTTAACTTTTAAGAACTGTAAATACTTTCTACATTCCAGATTTTTAACCTAATTTTGGTTTTATTTGGTATGCACGGTTAAGTTAAATAACATGTCTCTTCTCTACGACTTACTTATAAAATCCAGATTAAATTTCAAACAGGTAAGTTCTCATTTAATCTTCCTATTTTTTTACCTTGTACAATTGGGTGTGCCTAAACAAAAATTTACCATGACAAAAAGGGTATGGTAGTACTATGATTTCCCACTAATTCTCTTTTTTCTTTTTTAATTTGATACCATGCGCCGTACATTTGATTGTTCTTCGTAAGAAGTATGTGATGTGATATCATTTATCATTGTAACCATGGTAGAGCTATTATATTTCCATTCATAGATTACATGGGCAGACTATTGAACAGAAGCATACATTTCGACAGCCCCAATTTTCATGTTTTTCATATGAGCGTACATTCCAATAATCAACCAATATCAGAATTATTGTGACGGGTAGTCAGCATTTGTTGTTTGTTCAGTTTCGTCTCACATACTGGAGATTAATGTTTTGTTATTTTATTTACAGCAGGATGGCAAGTCACCGATAGGGCAAGCTATCCAGCTAGCCAAGAAAGATGTCAACCAGTGGTACGACGTTGGAATCATTAAGACGACGACCACTACAGTAGCGCATTATCACTTGCCATCAGAGATCATTAGCAGAAATGAAGATGTAAGTATATAAATCCATCTAGCATTCTCTATGTAATGCTGATATTTAGGATAATGATGATTATGTTAATTGATATGTTGATAATGAGGAGGATTTAGGATATGATATTAACTCTTCCTTTATCCACTGCAGATTGACATCCTAGACTGTGATATTGTTTTTGTGTATATTTTATATATACATTTCCCTTGACACAAAAGTTGACTGCGGCAAGATTTTTAAAAGCCTGTCTTATGTCTTATTTTCATGGGAAAACGGTTGTGAAAATTCAAAAATGGTTGGGAAAATTTACTGTTAAAGGGTGGTGCTCAGTGACGCCTTTAAAGAAAACCATAGATATCTTTGTGGTTTGAGAGCTTGTTCCAGATTTTTTGCATGTTAGAGGGTTAGTACAGTAGAAGGAAAATAATAAGTAACATTTTATGCAAAAATTGTGCAGCTCTTTCAAGGCCATTAATAATATTTTCACCTGTTCAAGCCAAATATGTCAACATCAATTTGATCATAAAATACCTCCCTCTTCCTCTTAACTCAACTCAAGTATTGCCCTGACTCCTTCTCTCACCAGGACATTGATGTTGTCAGTGTGCCGGATCACAGCTTCCTCAAGAAGCAGGAGCTCCACCCGGGCACAGCCTACAAGTTCAGGGTCGCTGGTATCAATGCTAGCGGGCGGGGTCCATGGAGCGAGATCTCCGCATTCAAGACATGCTTGCCTGGATTCCCAGGGGCACCTTCAGCTATTAGAATCAGCAAGGTAATGTACTCTTAATGTGTGTGATCAAGGATGAGATTTTATGATCCTTAATCTCATGCTCTCTGATGCCTTTTCATTCATCTCAATTTGATGATGTTTTGTTGATTTTTGTATTTGCTAATGGCTAAATGACATTTAACCCATCATGATAAGAGGTAAAGAAATGTTTTAGTGGAATGTTCATTTTAAATGGGAGCTATCCAATTTTTTATTTTGTAGAAATAGGCTTATCTCATATTAGATTTTCTAAGTGATTTGAGTGGAAAATTATGGTGGTTAATCATGTATTAAGTGGAAAGACATGTTACATCACTGAACCCTATTTTCATAAGACATATTTTCTGCTGAGAGCCAGAAGGGCATTAACTTAATCCTGTAACACAGACCTTCTCTAAGATATAATTACAATTTGATGATACAGATTACACATTTCAGACTACCATCCATATTGACCTTCTGGCTCTAAGCAGCCTGACAATTTCTCCCTTCACTCCACTACATCTGCTGTTTATTAATTTGTTGAAAATATTGTATTTTCAGAGTCCCGATGGAGCTCATCTATCCTGGGAGCCTCCAGCAAACACCAACGGTGAGATCCAGGAGTATTCTGTCTACCTTGCCGTACGTAGCACCATGAGCGGGGCGTCGGGAGACGCCAAGCCCACTACCCCAGCCCAGCTAGCCTTCGTCAGGGTATACTGCGGACCCAACCCATCTTGTGTCGTGAGCTCGGCTAACCTGGCCGCAGCTCACATCGACTGCACCAGCAAACCTGCTATCATTTTCAGAATCGCTGCACGTAACGTCAAGGGGTGAGTTGCTATATGTTCATCACAGATTCAGATGTTTTTGTACAAGTAGTTACAGTGAAAGTGGGATTCTTCCATTGTGATCAACTGATGTATAAGTCAATGAGAATAGATAGATGATTTATTGTATTGAAGAAAAAAAAGATAAGTTGTGATCACTCATATTTCAAAAATTCTTTTGCAGATTGGGTGTGGGTAAAATGTTTGAACCTAAGATCAATGAATTCACTTCAGTCAGTAATATGCATAGCCACTTTTTACAGAGATAAAAGGGTTTCGTAGACCACAAGAAGACTCGGATCTTGTACCTTGGCATGATTTGAAAATATGCAAACATTGATGGATAATCATGCGTCAATCTCAAATGTTCCTTGTTTGCTCCTTCAAGATTGTCTTATACATGTATATCAAAAAGAAAAAAAATCCTTGCTTAGGGTGGTATTAAAAATAAACAACCAGAAAATTTGGTGGAGCTAATACAAGTTTTTAGAATAAGGGGAATTAGGGACTTGGGTTGTTTTTATGAGCAATGTGGATATCAAGCTAATGCTACGTTTTGATTTACCATATAGATACGGACCAGCCACGCAGGTTAGATGGCTTCAAGATAACCAGACTGCTGCTAAACCAACAACTACTGTCGCTGCCAAGAGACCAGCATCTTCTATAGAAAGGTAAGTGCTAAACCACTCTTCAAGCAGGCTTCATAAGGGTTTTAATGTACCAGTACTCGAGATATGTAGTCACTCATAAGTGATGATAGTCGGTTGTTTTGATCAGGGACGTGATAGAGAAGGACCTGAATCAAGCCGTTCTCCTTTGACCCCATGCTCCAAGCCGCTGGAAAGTTATGCGCTAATCTGCAGCTGTTGACCAGGTGGTGAGATAAAAGAGCGCATGAAATTTTAGGATTTAGAATTCCTACATCAGAAAATGGTATCACAGCAACTGTTCGCTGTCCCTTCCAATGATTTCTCATCCATTGTTGAATGTGTAAAGAGTAGAACAAGCGAACACAAACTTGTGTAATTTCATTCTTTTTTAAACTTGAAAAATACAAAAAACACGCGAAAACACGCATTAGCAAACTTAATGTTATTGAAGATTGTAAATCATGGATCAAATAACGGGACATTAAAGCTTGCACAAATTAGCGCATCATCCTAAAATATTGAGTTTTTGACAGGATGTAATTTTTCTTTTACCAACTCTGGCACACAATTTAAAGGCAGGACGGAGTTCTAAATTTGAAAATTTGTTTGATGCACTATTCCCAATAAAATTCCCATATAAAGTTTTTAATTTACACTGTAATTTTGCCGGTAATTTAATATTTTGTAATAAATGTAAAACTGGTGCCTGGCCTCCGAAATTCCCCGCAGTGGAAGCGCGGTTCGGAGCATGGAACTTCAAAGCCAAGTGGAATGTTACACATCCCATTGTTATGCTTTAGAACTCAAGATGTATTGATCTTGGAAGAATATATTATATTTCCAGGACAGACAGCTGACATCGAGCTTACAATTGTACAATGTTTAGATTATTTACTAGTATATGTTACAAGTTTAAAATGTTCTGTAGAGAAAGTCATTATGCATAAATCACCATTTGTTTGGAAAAAATTCTTAAAGATTTGATCAAAAGACAGCTTCAATATAGTGTTGTATCCTTGAGAAGTAACCATCACTAGACAGTTCTGAAAGCGTGAGAATATATATTAAATATTCTGGTTATCAATGTTGGAATATTTTTAATGTTTATTTAATTTGTTTCTTTTCTTTTCTTTCATGTGTCTTCCAACTGACAGTCCGATGGTGAAGAAAGTAAAAGCAGAAAACGATAGCGATTCCAAGACAGCATAAAAGATTGGAAATCATTCATCACATCACCAGGACACACAGCTGAAATTGTGGAAAGAAATGCTTGAAAGCACATTATTCATTGTACAGAAAGATGGATTTGTATGAACATGAGAGATCGACCTTTGACCCCTCTTGAACAAAAAAGTTAGGAGGGTTGTCGTGGTATGATTTTACCTGCCCTAGACTATGACAACATTTTATCCCGAAATGTGCTCTGTTATTACTTTCTGTTCATTACAAAGTTGGAGAAAATGAAATATTCGATGGAACCTAAGCCAGCAAAGATATTGTGACTTTTTCATTCAGCCTAATTTGATTTAATGGGGAGGTATTTCATGTCAAATGGAGTAGACTTTGAACGATATGGAATTTTGATGTTTATGTGAAATCAGGCAGACTTAATACTCAGATTTGCAGTAGGAACAGTATTTTTCTGATTTCTTATGTATTTTCTGTATTGCCAATTAGAATAATAATATTAATATTAATGATAATGATAATAATAATAATAATGAAGACTGCTCATATAACACATACATTCCAATGATGTCACATAAGAATCAAGTGCTTTATTTATTCTTCTTAATGAAGCATGGGAATTCTGAATAGGGACTTACTGGAAAGAAATGTTCTTGGTAATATTGAGGGAATATCCTACAGCATGCAAATTCTCATCCATGATTTGGGGATAAAAACCTTACAGGTTATTTTGAACTTTTCCCTGCCTATCACTTTACAAGTGTTCTGCCTGATTGCGTTCACTCGCTCATGGCTTAAGGTTATATGCAAAACTGACATGAACTATTACCAATTATAGCTATTAATATGCAATTAAGCCGATGAATATTGACCCAAAGATAACTTGGCTACATCTAATGTAAATGAATGTAATACTAAATGAATATTTACCTAACAGGTTTGAAGGAAAATTTGCTCTGAAAGACAACTTCATTCAATGTTGAAGTAAAAAGCACATCAAATTATGCTGAATGAAAAATCCATATTCATGTATATCTTGCTTAAAGTGTCCTAAGATAACAAACTTTAGATTTTCACTCTCTATTTTTTTTAATTGTTCATAAAAAACTATCCAGTTTGTTATTTTATAGTACATTCGGCGCATTGTTTCCATTTTGTTTCAGTTAAGTCATAATGTACATGTTTAGGTTGCATGACCTAATATATATTTATTTTGTATAAAAACGGTTGTTAGTTGAAGGAGACAGGAAGATAGTGTACATGGAGATGTTTTTAATTCATTGTTAAAAGACAATTTCAAATTAGTGAATGATTTGGAATGAGGAGAGATATATATATCAAATGTATGTAAAAAGAGGAGTTCTTAGTTCATTCTCTTAGGTGAATTGTATTGAGATATGGTTTAAAACAATTGTCAAGGAGCACTGGAGTAGTGATTAAATCGGGATCCAGTGCACACATACATGAAAAGGAATATTCAGATAAATTGGGCATGAAGTTTATCTTTTGGTTCTCATTAGAAAAAAAGGAAAGTTTTTTTTGTCTTTTGCCCCTCTTTCTCCTTTTATTCCATATTTTGGGGGATTACATAAGTGTAACATATGACCTCCAAGCAGCACAAAAATAACATATAAAAGCAAAGATTTGTGGCAATGTCATTTTAGAATTAGGATGGGTAAGTTAAAATCATCTTATGCAAGGTTGGGCAAGCAATATCTTTGTCATTCAGGCAAGTGAGTACAGTTCAAAATGGAGCTAGCAGAGAATGTCAATAATTTACTGTATACCATCAAAATTTGATTTTGTTAGTAAGCTTGGGCTAGTACATAAAAAAATGGCAGATGAGATATTTTGCAGCACAGAGCAGAGAGAAAAATAAATTAGGAGAAGCATATTAGTTTTTTGTATCCCATTTGAGCAAACGACTGTAATTATGGGACAAAAACTTGCAGAACATCAATTTAGAGGCTGAATTTCCCGGGTTTGTGGAGATATCTGTAATAATAAATATTGTTGGAATTTGCTGAGAAGCAATTTGGACAAACCTATGTTCTCTTCTATGGCTATGTTTTTGCAAGGTTTCTGAATGTCAACCTGAAGGACACCCCTACAACACTCTGCAGCTTTCAAAACAAACCTCAATATATAATTACATGCAATTTATTCATTCATCATCAATTGAACAGTCAGGAAGTATCTCCTTTCAATTTCTCTCATTTACATTTCAATATTCACCCGATCCATCGCAATGGCAGATACGTACATTAAAGGGAAATCGTAATTCAAAGATTTTTATCAGTCGGGCCATATTCACCACACAAGTTGCTTAAATGCTTGAAACATCAATTCATGAGACTTAAAATGAGAGAAGATATCACTGGTTCAGTATTTGACAGCTGAAGCAGTATAGGTAGGACTGCTCTGAGAGTGTCTTGTAATATATTGTGTATATTTCATTTGATGTCAATGATTTATCGTCAGTGTATGGTTATGTAATCTCCTTATGTTTATAATTTGCATGAATTGGGAGGCATGATGTTGTCACATCAATATGGATGGTAGTCTGAAATGTGTAATGTGTATCATCAAATTGTAATTATATCTTAGAGAAATATTGCTTGCACATACATTTCTTTTCTTGGCTGGTCTACTTGTTCGCCAAGAATGAGATTTTAAATCTTTGTGATTATTGTCCAAGGGCTGTACATTATGGCTTTTCTTTTCCGATATTGATTTTTATGGATTGTGAATTTACAGGTATATGAATTAGAGAAATCTACTAGAGTAATTTAGGGATGAGCTAAGATGACCTACTTTTTGATTTCATTCAGAATGAAAACAAACAAATGAAATATGGTGATTGTTAGGATAAAGAGATTTAGAAAAATAGACAGCGAATGTGTATGTGTGTAAGAGGGAGAGTATGAGTGGGAGAGAGCGGGAGAGTGAGAGAAGTCTTATTGATATATATATGTTTTCTTAGAGCTTTGTAAATAACGCAAATAGATTTGAGAAATTGCCTTAGTTTCGAAGTGACTCGCATTCACCAGACTGTTGATATTTCAAGGAAGTTATGCTTTTAATTTTTCAGGGATTTCTGTGTTTCAAGTAGCCCACTTTGTTGGGGAGAAGAACCTGTTAGTCTAAAGAGAATTTTCTTCTAAGGAAAAGGATATCTGTCAAGTAGAAGATGTGAAATCCCCTCACCGCACTCATCATTGACATAATATTAACAGAAACTCTGTAACGGTAGGGCAGTCTTTTTTTCCAACCAAAGTATGAGAATTGGGTAAGTTAGGGTCAAGCTGGATAATTATTAAAGCTAAGTTATCAAATGCATCGATAACAGGTGCAGTTCTGGGGAAGGAAATTAAAGTTACATTCCACTGAGATGTATTGTATCTCCTCTTTAAGTTGAATTCTTTCAGCCCTGTACTTATTCTTGTTCTAGCTAGCTTACTATTCACTTGTGGAGGCAATCACTAGAATTATATCTCAGATCTTGAGACAATTGTCATAAAAAGTAAACAACTGGAGCAGACAATTGAAAACTTGTTAAAAGTTCACAGTTGTGTAATATCTGGAAAAACAAACGAACCCTGATACAAATGATCAATTGACTGAGTTTTGAAAGAAATATCCAAATTATACTCAATTGTGGATCATCTGTACCCATTAGATCAGCACCAACATTCCAACTTCTCTATGCAGAACATTTCAGAAGAAGACACAAGTATTGACAGGCTTAACTAGAGACGTACTGTGCAAGTTTGGTAGCACTCCAGTGTGGACCTTTTTCTGAAACTTGTTGGTTTTTCTCAGGTACATTTTGATTTGAGTCCCCAATCAACAGAGAAGCTTGGAAAATGTCCATGTAATGATTTTATTGTGAAGTACATGTATACTTTTCTAATTACCTTTGAAAATAGAGACTCCAATCCTATGAATACTTGCTCTTGCATATTGATGTTTACGTAGATCTATGTAATAATTTTCAATGAGGGTATTATCTTATGTGCATTGAACAATGATATTCTAGAGTTTTCTTGCACAGTTGGACTACCTGACAGGAATATTTGAATGATATTTTACAACAAAATAAAGAAGATAGCTTCCCTACAACTTGCAGATATGACATTTGTTTTAATGTTAGGTAGTGCTTCCAAATTTACCCAATTGATCAGAAAAGGTGATGCTACAAAACCTAAGAATAAGGCAGTACATCTATTGTTATGAGTTTTTAAATGGTGAAGTCCAATTTCCTATGGGTGCTTGTACAGGAAACAATGACAGAATATATACAGAAGGAAAAAGGATATGTCTGGTTGCATTCAAAACTAAAGTTTCAATTTTTCTTTTCTTTTGTTTGATGTTTAATGTTGTAAAGCTGCATTTTTGTCCTGTACAAAGAAATAGTTTCAGTAATGCAGATTAATGTACATTGTAAATATCACCCTTATTATTTTGTGTGCATGTTTGTCCTGTAGCGTTCCCTTTTTTTCGTGTACTTCTTAGAATGAACAATAAAAAATTTGTATATTTCAAATGAATAGTTGTTATTTTCCTCTTGTCCAAAGTGTAAGAATATCTTATGGCTCTTTTCTTTCCTTTTACATGATTAGGATAATCTTTAATCAAATAGAAATGGGAAATAAACATAAGCGCTGAAATATTTTCAATTCTAAGCTTTGTGATGGACGGTACACTGATTTAATGTGTTGATCTGAATTTTTATGGTACTTTACAAAATTAGTATCAAAGTGAGAAAGTCTGTCGACTATTGTGATTTATTTGAGTTTGCTGAATGTAAATAGACACTGCCAAGTTTTGGCAAATGGAAGGAAGGTTATCTTTTCGTTAGCATGTATCCTTTGTAGAAAGTCTTGGTTTACAATCTTGTGTGGGACTTCATAGATGGGCAGAGAATCAAGACAGTGTTGTCCCTATCAGTCTATCAACTTTATACAGTGGTATTGATGTTCTTTAAGGAATTGCAATCTTGATTAATGTTTATGAAGTATGCCAGGTAATATCAAAGGGTTCATGGACTTTGAAGGAAAACAAATCTAGACACAGAACTTCAAAAAAAAAAAATTAGGGTTCTATTTCTATATTTATTTTTATAAAGTGACTTTTAATAATTCCCACAGTGTAACAAACTTCATAATAGATAAACATGGTAAAACAATGACATTTTGATTGCCTTTTTCAGGAAATGTGCCAAATTCAAGTATGCATGCACCTTTTTGAAATTCCTTATGTCATTTGTGATGAATACTAAAGATGTGGGAGTGAAAACTACATTTTGTGATAAGAATTTTAAAATCAGCCAAATGACAGCATTGGTAGCATTATGATCATCTAGATCCTAAATGTAATCTGTGCATTTCACTGCAGGTCATGGAGTAGATTTACCTCTGTTTGCTAAAGAAAATCTGATTAGTCTCATAGAATGATTGTTCAGTTTAAGCCCCTCTTAAGTGTTGGGAGCCTCAAAAATTTGATGGCAAAATTTCACTTAAATTGTATCATAATGTGAAAGAGGAAGTCATTTGAGACACATTTCTGCAAGGATTTTCAAAACAATTGTGTTTGGAGTCGAATATTGATGAAAGAATGCAAAATTTAGGTTTTTTGCGTACAATAGATAACCCAAACTATGTATTCTTTTATCAATATAATGTCTTCACCCCTCCCCCTTTTTTTTTTGGTGCGGAGGGGGATCTTTGCAGAAGTGTGTCTTAAATGACATTCTCTTTCACATTATGATACGATTTAAGTGAAATTCTGCCACCAAGTTTGGGGCAAATTTTGGGCTCCCAACACTTTAGAGGGGCTTTAAAGAAAATTATGTAATTTTGCTACAAACAGCATTGATGAAAAACAGGTGTTAGACATCAAATGAAGTCTGCCGGGAAAAATGTAAAAGTTAGTTGAGAAAGTTTTTTTAGAAGTTAGGATATACAATTTGATGTAGAAATTATAATGCGATATCCCTCACTTGAGAATATTGGAATATGTGTACTTTAAATGATAAAAATATGCAAGTTCTCCATTAAGGATTCATCTATCTTTAATGTCCCCTTTCCAGAATTGAACAAATATTTGAGAAATGAAAAGGATATTTTTTCTTCTTCTCATGTCCAATTTCTGATTCTGAAATCTAGGTACCAAATTGATGATTCTGAGAGGATCCCTGTCATATGTTTGTATCTGTATTATAATCCTTGTACAGTAAAAAGTATCAATTGAGTCTTGTGATGTAAGAGATTTCTGCTCCCCTTTTTAGAGAAGTTTCATCAGTGTATGGTGGTCTACACTCAAATAAAAAGAAATCTTTACAAGAAATTTGATTGGTACAGATCTGGTGCTATCGTGTTTGGCATACATACATTTATAGGGAGGCTGGTATGATTCAGGGTTATTTGTGAATGTGCAAAATGTGACATTCTTTTCCGGTACCGTACTACAAAGTACTTTCCTTTCGTGGGAATATGACCAAATATATGTATCGGATATGTTGACATGTAAGTTGACATGTAATATCTTTTCCAAATCAATGAAAATAATGGTTAATATTTGGGGCTGTTTTTACTACACAAATGCTCCCAGGATGCAAAGGAAAGCTAAAGAAAGTAATTTCTCTTGATAAACGTTTATTTTATGATTATGCACAAATGCACTCTCTATTCTTCTTCATTTGTTAAACAATAATCCAACCTTTTATGTATCTCTTTCTTTATATCAGTCTCACTTTGTCATCTCTCTGTCAGTCTTCTCTTTCCCTCCTTCTCTTTCCCTCCTTCTTTCTCCCACTCTCTCCCGTCCCCTCCCTATTTTTCTTTAACCCCTTCCTTCATTTTCTGTCTTTCTTACTACCACTCACTTCGCCTGTATATATCTTCACTTTCCCCTCCAGTCTCTCTTCCCCCCCCCTACACTTTGTTCCACTGCACATTCCAAGGTAAAATCTATCTTTTTGCTTACAGTACATTAAAGTAATTTCTTTAAAACATAAAATATGAAGACAACGTTGTTATTCAATTTTTGATATTTCATTTTAATATAAAATATATAGTACAAAATTCCTCAACATTTTCTTTTCAGAACGAACGTATAAATTACAATATATGTGATTTTGCATTCAATATATAGCGATGATATACACTTAGAAAATATATGCATAGAACTAGACAAACAAAAGTAACATTCACTGTGAAACCACACAGTCATTATGTATTCAATTTGTATTCTGCATTGCACGTCACAAAATGATCGTTCATAAAAGGATCATCTATATCCTCTCTCCAAATCTTTTTTCTTGAAGGATGCACACCGTAGATGACTTGAAATCAATAGAAGTTTGGAACTGTATGAATTATGGCTTGATACATTATCAATATTGAATACAACTATTATCCCAAAAATATTAAAGTTGTTTCGTTTTAGTTTATTAGGCCTAGTCTCTCTTTGCAAGGATGAATTTTTCTTTCAAATACAGAAAGATACAAATCTGGCATATATCACTACATTATATATCATTACATAATTGTAATGATTCATTTTTGTTATCATGAGTGGGATCAATAGACAACAACAGTTAGAAAGAGAAAAAAAAAATTGACAGGAAAAATACATTGATAGTTAAAATTGTTGTTATAAGATTTTACTCCTACAACAGATCATTGTGGCAAGATTTCAACAACAAATCTGTAACTACTACATTTAATCCTACATTTAATCCTAACATGATATTCCAATGATTGTGGCATGAGTGCCCAAAGAATTACAAATCTGTAGACAGCATATAAGAAGTCAATGTGCTGATGTCCTTTGGTGAGGCATCAATCCTCATAACCAAGTCCTTCAGGTATGATTTAAAGCAGGACTGCACTACTTGTAGCCACTTGCGCCCTCTATACAGCCAACAATGCCTAAGCGGTACCTGATGATCCCCCATGGTCCCCTTTTTCTTATATTGATTGAGAGCTGATTTGATGAGATAACCACCTGCCAGTGACCACGCAGGGAGGTCTAATCCCTCCTGGCCAAACTAGTGCAGAGGGGCTTTAAAACCAAAGGTCCCCTTGCTTGCTTACCTACAAGAGTGGAATTGCTTTTTTTTAACAATCAGATGAAACAAATCACTCAAATGACTTTTCATTCCCAGCCTCTCTCTCTCTCTCTTTCCCTTTGTCTTCCTCCTCCTCCTCCTCCATGTCAGTGATCTTCTAGACTGAGTAAGTACTGATTGACTAGAGGCAGCATCTTCCAGTTATCTGTCACCATGGATACCACAGTGATGCTTTCCTGCAGCTGTAACCGTAGCAACAGATTCCATTTAGGAGGCAGCAGCATGGCGAGATTTATGCTTTGTCCATCTGTGGAAGGAAGAAGGTGAAAAGTGAAATATTAAAAAAAGATAAAAATATTGGAAGATTGGCAAAGTCATCAATTATATGAAAGAAAGAATTCACATAATCCCCAAAATCGGACCGATCTTTAAAGTACAGTTACATGATATTACATATGATGCAAGCAATATAACTGTGATTTTAATGTCATAGTAGGAGTTGACATGAAAAATCAAAACTGAAGATTATATTTGCTAACCAATATGCTATTATGCTGTGTCCATCAAACTCACTATCACAGAGTAAAATTCCTTCCCCCTTCTTTTTCTCAACTTTCAATCTTATTGTCTAATAATTGCTTTCTTGGCTTTCCATCATTAGAGAATATACAGTACTAGGTTTTTTTTCACAAAGCCGTTCGTAAAGTTACGCATGACTTTACGAACGACTTATATATGAAAAGCCAAATGGGACGCTCTATCATTTTTTAACTGCATCAACTAAAGTTGAACTGTGCAGATGTAGATTAACATTATTATTATAACAAATAATGTTAATACAAAGTACATTTTTTCCATAATTTAATTGAGGTTAAAAATATAGTCACTCTTTGTGAAAATATCAGGAAAAACTTTGGGCATCCTATCTGGCACTTCATATTCAAGTCGTTCCTAAAGTCATGTGTAACTTTACTAACAGCTTTATGAAACACCCCCCTGCTCCCATTTTAATTACTTACCTTGTACTTCATCTGACAGCACAATATAGTCAGCTAATTCAGCCTCCACTATCCTGCGTATAGTCTGTGATCCTAGAGCTACGGTACAGATCGATTCAGCACTCATAGATTCTTGTCTATTCAAATGAAATTTAAACAACCAACAGTTCGTTTTGGTAAATATGTGTTTTGACAAGAAGTAACACAATCTATGGTCCCTCAGGAGAGTAGAAAAGAGTGATACCTCTATTGTTTTCTATCATGATAATAAATCTGGGCATTCAGATTATCTCTGATTATCAATATGTACAAAGCACATAAATGCCTTAGTATATGACTTTATTAATCAACTGTTTGTTTATCAGTAAGTAAATCCCTCAAATTCCAATTTGTTTCATGTATATGTTCATAGACACTGTAAATATGAACAAAGTCAACTAATTCACTCTGTTATCCAAAAGCTAAATAAAGAGTGGCAAGAAAGAGTTAATCTAACCTTGTCTGCTCGTCCCTCTTGATGCTGTCCCATAACTCCTTGAAGAGAACAGGATGTAAAGATGGCATGATGGGAATGGGGATGAAGAGGTCATCAAAGGTCACCTCAACCGGTTCCAGCTGGCATACACAGGTATGCCCATCACTGCTACTGAACATTGCACTAGAAGATAACAGGGCAATCAATGAGAATAAAACATTCAAAATGGAGTCAAAGTCATACACCTTTATCAAGTGACAAGCTATAACATTCACCTGTCGCATATTATTATAAATAATCAGAATGCAATGCAAATTGCATTCATCAGTTATTGTTAGGTTAGACAAACAGTATGGATTGCCCTACCTAACAAAGCGTAATGTAAGCAATTTGCATTCTACCTATTTAATTGCAGCAGGTGATTGAAATCATTTGTAACAAGAAACTTGAAAGAGATGTGTGCATTGAATTCTTATTAGATTATGAAAATGGCCCATTTCATTGTTGTACATGAAGAATATTTAATCAGTATGGATATTGAGTCTACTATTATTCAAGCCCATGTCATTATGATTTCTAAATTACCATCATTCAATTCAGGCATCTTCATTTAATCATAATGCACTCAAGTTTAGCTAGGAACATTAGCATGATCAAAGAGGTCATGTACAGTGTGACCATAAATATGCAATGCAATAAGAGACATCCTACATCAACAAGATCATCCTACTTGACCTGTCACAGGACAACGTGGTGTTTCCTGTAGAAACCATTGATGGATGCTTACCTTAAAGGTAAAGATGTTGGTAGAGGTTCTTTGGGATTTAGAGCTATTGTGACCATCTGGCAGCCATCTGTGGGTTCCGACGAGTTCTCTACTGAGAGTGATGCAACTGTAATATCTGAAGGAATATGGCACAAATAGGAATAAAAGACAAGAATAAGAATTTTTTAATTAATAAAAAAAATATAAATATATAAACAGTACGCCCTGTTGCGGTTACTAACCCTGGGGGTGTTTCATAAAGCTGTTCGTAAGTTACGCATGACTTTACGAACGACTTGAATATGAAGTGCCAGATAGGATGCCCAAAGTTTTTCCAGATGTTTTAACAAAGTGACTATATTTCCAGTAACCTCAATTAAATGATGGCAAAAAATATACTTTGCATTAAAAAATGTTTGTTATAATAAGAATGTTAATCTACATCTGCACAGTTGAACTTTAGTTGATGCAATTAAAAAGGATTGAGCATCCCATTTGGCTTTCCATATTCAAGTCGTACGTAAAGTCATGCATAAATTACAAACAGCTTTATGAAATACCCCCCTGGGTCGTCCCTGTATGAACCCTATATGGGAATTAGAGAATTCAGTAGACACCGACACCTATGATGACTTTATTTGACTTTTTTCTTGATAAAAATTCATTGTGATATCCAGTTCTAAATAGGTCTACACCTTTACATTCCTATTATAGCAAGACAGATAATCAGCATATGAATTACAGAAGAGTTAAATTAGTTTGTAGCAATGAAATGATTTATTTTCATAACTGTTTACGCATACCTGCTTTAACTAAACTATTGTACCAAGCTAAATCATTTTCCTATCCAACTACTATGGAAATATTGGTGTTAACTTTCATTACCTTCTATTGAATGATATGCAGAGGGTGTATCAATATGAAGAATGACTGCATACAAGTGTCTCATGGCATCGGGAATATTCTCCAAGAAAGATTCCTAAACAAGAGAAGAAAATAAATTGTATTTTATGATAACAAGATCGCTAAGAAGAAAGTCTACTCGAAGCTTAGACATGGATTATTCTCACAGAGATGTATCAATGAATGGAACAACCTCTCCTCTGTAGTTGTGGGGAGCACGTCACTAAACAGCTTTAAATCCAATTTGTTGACATTTTGGTCGTCAAGAAAAGATCAATTTGACCCAGAGGAGTCCCTCGCTTGTCCATGTTCGTCAATTGCTGTATAGGGCCACTAAACATGTGTCAAAATATAGATTCTTCATCCGAATGTCAACCCGAGGCAAATAAGTTCTTAACTTTAAATGCCTACTTCCAAGGTATATTTCCAAGGTATAACTTTTCAACCAAACTACCTACAATCTCTGAGTCTATTGAAGTCAAATACTGTTTCATTAACAGTTATGCAGTTTATTTTCAATATCAGCTTGTTCAGAAGCATATCCAAGTGTAAAAATTCCATCCCTGCATGCAATTGCAATCATTCCTATATTTTGATTGCAGTGTTCATTTAATGCTAGTTATGATAGATGGATTGAAACTCAGGAGAAATACATTTTTAAAATGGAAATGCAACAGTCCCATATTATGCATTATACATCTTACTGTAGTGAATAAAGGAGAAATCATCTTACATCAAAGTGAAGGTAATAATCAATGTAGATGGTGCTCTCTGATGCAAGTGATTCTAGAGCTTCATAGTATTTGGCGATGGCGGAAGAACCGTCTCTACTGATGCGATGTGATGATGTTCGCTTTCTGATTCTGAGGAAGAAAACAATGGAAAGACAACAATTTTGTACGATCCTGACCATCGCAATAACTATCAGAGATACATGTTTGTGTGAAAATTACATCTTCAATGACCAATTCACACCAGCTACATGTAGTGCTGATGTAAAAAGGCAATTCTTCTATTTACAGAATCTTCGATTAGTCATATCTTGAATAAAAATATCTGTTTGACTTTTCCGCCATTCCTCATGAAAAAAAAAAATCTTGACATTCTACATCAAATCAAAACATTGCATATACCGGTACTGTTGTACGACAACAATCATTATTTACTAACATTCTCTTTCTTTTTTTATGGGGAGGGGAAGGAGGGGATACTTCTTACCAAGCCCATTTTACAGATGCTTGATCCAAAGTCTTTAAGGAGGGGGAAGAGGAAGGGATTGAGGAGGGGGATGAGGAAGGGACACACTTCTTACCTAGTCAATTTGAGGACTGAGTGCTCTAATGTTTCCACTGCTCCTGCTGGCTTTATGCTAGCACTTCCTGTTACAAGCCTTGTCAGATTCTGAGAATCCTCAGCAGAACCAACTGATGACAAAATTTGGCTGATCTGTTATGACAAGGAAACACATTATAAATACACGAATTAACAATGGCTGGTAACATAACATAAGCATTTAATCGACCTCAAATGTTAAGACTCTAACTACTCATACATACAACCAAGATTTATTTCTTTTAACAATCCAAAAACAGGCAAAAATCACAATAAACGTGTGTAAAGTTACACTGATTATGTATTAAATATCATTGATATTTCATCTTTAACCACTTTACTGCAAGACCTTTAATACCAATCAATCTTTAATATGTTCACATTTGACCTACGTTTGCCTGAATATTTGTTTGTTTGTTCACAATACGGGGGGGGGGGCATCATTTTCAAGCACATTACTGTATACACAGCACCCAAGGTTGCAAGAGAATCAATGAGAACAGGGACCCGTTTCACAAAGCCTTTTTTCAATGACAAATTACACAAATCAGTGACAAATCTGCTGATAACCAATCAGAAGCAAGGATTTAACTAGCTTATAACAACAACTGTCATTTGTCACTGATGACAAGTTTTGTGAAATGGGGGCCCAGGTCATTCAAAGCCAAGTTTACCTTTTCACTAGAGAGATTGGTGAGTAGGGCATAGTAAAGGCAAGCTCTATCCCTGATCTCTATATCCTGATGCCCAGTGAAGAGAGTGTACAGGGTATCACCCATATCTGAAGAAGAAAAAAATACAGACATACTTCTGCAATAAGGGAGTTTACAGATACAATCTGCGCATGGGCAGATAAAGGTCATTTGTACCAAAATGGTAAAACCCACAGAGATGAATACTGGATATGCGCTCATGAAAGTTATGTAACATTATTTATTTATGCACCAACGGTACATTCTATGATACGCAGGTGGAAGTATTCTTTTCAAGAGGTCAAACAAAAGGTATTCATGAAGCACATCTAGGACTTTGGCAGTTATTATTCTAAGATGCTCAAAGTGGAACTTCTCCATGTGTAAAAGATCTGTGGATATTTGGGGTCATTTGTACCATGTGCTATCTGTAAACTCCCTTATTACACTAACGGTAGATAAAAGATTCTCACAATTTCCCAATGCAGTAGTTTGTGTACACCTTCCATTTGAGAAATTCTGTTTTTATTTTCACCATTCTTACTGGTTTGAAACGACATGAATGCCTCAAGCAGATACTTCTGTATAAGTCTACATCCATAGAGTATCTATCTAGCAGATGGCATTTATTTAAATTTGATAAACAATTATAATAATAATAATAATACTAGATTTATATAGCGCAGCTACTATATGAATATACTCTTCTGCGCTTAACAATTAAATTTCTCTATTGAAATTATCAGTTTCAAGGCAATAGGATTATGAAAGCATGAAAAAAATGACAATATCTTGATTATATACAAATGAAATGCATTATCGTCCCACTGCCTGAATAGCATTATCCTCAAAGACTTTATAGGATTTTGATTGTCTTTACCAGAGTAAATGCCCGCCTTGCTATGGACTTGAAGCAACTGATGACATACAGAGAGAATCTTGTTGCCTAGAAACCAGGATCCATCTTGCATCAATGAGGTTCTAAGCAATAACATCTGTAGATAGTCCAAGATAGGCTAGAGCAACAACAACAAAAAGGATTGATAAGGAGGAAATGAAAAACTAATCGAGACAATCATTGTCAGAGGAGTTCCTAATCAGTACCCTCTGACCCTTCTTGGTGAGGGGGAAGACCTTCCTTCATTGGACCACGAAAATTAAGTGTTTGAATGCTTCATGGTCCTGACAAATAGATCCTGCTGAATGTATGTTAGGACTTCCCTGTTAACGATACCAGAGTTTTTCAACTTTGACTTTGCAAAATACATTAACATTACATACCGGTAAGCATTAAAATGACTAAATAAATGCCATATCAATAAATTACAGATATGAGTTCATTAATATAAAGAATGCTCAAAGGAGAAAGTAGGTCTCACAAGTCGGTTTTTATGTACAGATTTCAAAGGGAATCATAATTCAAGGGTAAACAAATATGCTGTCTTTGTAAACAGGTTTCAGCGTAGTTATACAAATACAAGGAATTGTTATGTGAAATATAGATGCTTAGGTTCTGCATGGCAATATCACTTGGATGTACAATAAAGCAAGTTGCAATGATATTGAGAATGAATAGACAATAAATAATATATCTGATACAGTGAAACCTGTATATAAAGACTGCCAAAACCTGTATATAAAGAACGCTAAAGGTAAACATGAAAAGTAGTCTTTATAGGGAGGTGCTCTTCATGTACAGGTTCCTTCAGGACAGGTTTTGATGAAAATTCATATTCAAGGAATAAAAAAATGTGGTCTTTCTATACAGGTGGTCACAAGAGCAGGTTTGCATACCTTTGGGGATATCTCTGTTTCTTGTGCTGCCCTCTGTAGGATGAGAAGATAGTCTTCTAAATCAGCCTCTTTGTTGTGAATATCTGACGTCACAACATGCTGGAGGAGTGTCTCTAGCAGAAGCACCGTGAAACTCCTGGGAGTGCAACAACATATGAGGAATACAAAGTAATTGGAATCATCATCACATTTTGAAAACCAAATTAAGGAAATATAAGTCTTAATGGCATAATACAAAATTTTGCCTATGTACCCTATATAAAAAGCATTTCATTCATTCTAAAATCTCTCTGTATGAATCTCTTCTGGGCTCTCCCCAATCTCAGCACTCTCTCCTTATCTCTCTCTGCCCCCACCCCCCCCCAAAAAAAAAAAAATCATTTATTTCTTCATGTTTTCCTTCATTTTCTTCTTTGACTGTCCAAATGTTTGTCTATCTCTCTGTCTTTCAGTTTCCTTGATGTCTTTGTTTTTCCGTGCTTTCAAACTCCAACCTCTTCAACAAATCAATAACAATATAAGCTTACTTATCAGATGTGAATTTCTGCATACTCTCAATAAAGTTCACTGTGTGTGGCGTATACTTGGGGTTCTTCACAGTCACCTTAACCACTGCACTGTATGAGACAAAATGAATATCTATTACTTTATCGCCCAAAAGAGTGTTCAAGATATTTATACAGAACACATTACAAAAATATGAGATATAATTATAATTAAGATGGATCAAAAATGTAGATTTGGGTTTGCAGATCTTCAAAAACATGTTTGACATGATAAATCAAACATGGGCAGGAAAAGACTTTATTTATTTTATTTTGCTTGTTTTTACTTAATTTTTGATTTGTTCAGCTTATAAAATTAATCATCTCTTCAGATAAAATCAATCATCTATTCAATAAAATCAACAAAAAGAGAAATCAAGATAGAAATAATGACTGAAATGAATTAGGGCCTTGATCTTGTCTATTTGAAAGTTGCCAGTGATCTTAATTTTTTAATGTATATTGTCCTCTTTGATTACTAAACAAGCACGGTTGCAAATAACTGATTATCCATGTACATGGTGCAGTAGAAGCCATTCACTTACTTCATAATTTCTTCCCTCAAGACAGTCCCATAATGCCTCTGTAGAATGCTGAAGAGTAGGCGGTACCAGGAAGTGGCTGGTCTACCCACAATGCCATACTCTAGGGACTTCCCCAGAAGATCAACGCAACCCATCAGAGTAGCAGATGAGGTATCTAATGATCAAATTAAGAAATACAAACATTTACATGTGACATATGGGTAAAAATATCATCAAACTTAAATAATATTTCCAGTGATTACAAAATAAAAGGTGGTGAAATTTATTCTATTTCTCAAGATTCAAATGAGCTTATCATAGATATATGTTACAGTACCGGTACATATTTATGGTATCCTGAATTGGCTTCCATTTAATGTATGCAATGTATTCAGGGGTGTATACGTGCATTATATAAATGTGGCTATTATCATTATTATTAGTTATTAATAAAGATGGAACATCACAATTTTTTGTTGAAGGCAGTGACGCAAGATTTCAACAGGGGGAGCCTTCTGTGTGTACAAATATATCAAGATTAATTTATAAATAGACATGTACATTTATTTGCAGATATGAACAATGTAACAAAGGCTATGATTTACATAGTACATTCATCTTTTCATAGCTAGGTGGGTGTTAACTCTCTGTTCTTCTGGCTCCAAACAGACCATTATGTATTACACATATTCAGAATGGTAACATACATTGTAATGTACTATACAGGAAGCTGAAACGGCTTACCATGTATAGTTGATGGTACATAGCACTGGCTGAGTAGGTTGAGTTTCACAAGGGATGTATCTAGACCATCAAACATTGAAGGAAAGAAGTTTGTGTAGTGTTCAGTGAAGAGACATCCAGGGAGGTGAGGCTTCCCATGAGGAAAGATTGGCTGAAAAAAGGGTAGGATAAACAGATATTAGAGAGTGAGGCCCACAGTAGATAGGATGGTAACAGATTAAACTGAACTGAAAGGAGCGACAATAGTGTGAGCATTGAAATTATCGATATCACGAAGGTAAACATAAAGAAATAAACTTAAACAATAACAAAACAAAACCACTGTAGATTAAAGAAATATGAAATATTGTTGTTCTAGTATTGCAGATTAGTTTTGCTGCATTGCTAAACAAGTTTAGACAAGATTACAACTTCAAAAACACATTAGAAAATCCCACTTCAAGTGACAAGTTCAAATACGCTTCTTTCAATAAACATTAAATACTATGCTATCTATGTAAAAGAAGAAAAAAAAGGCCTGAAAATATATAAAATCTTTAACAAACATCTAAATCACAAGAATTCTAGCTTGACACACACACAATCTACCCCTCCCCAAACCTTCTCCCAGGTTAGTATACCTCTCTTTCAGGGAAGTGCTGCAACCACTGGAAAGCGAGGAGGCGATGACCAGGGGTAAGAGCAGGATGGTTGGCACACGTCAGCAGCTTGCTGAGTACTACACATTCCTCATCTCCATTCAATAGCTCGGTAGGAAACTGAGCCTAAGTGATGTAAACAAACAGAGAGTACAAATATGCAGCATGAATTGAAAGACATAAACAAAAAGTTGGTATTAACAATAAAATTTTAAAAATTCAAATGGTTCAAAGAATTTGATGGGAAGAATACCATCCATTGTGAGTAAAGAAGCTGAAATATGGAATGTCCAGACACTTATTTATGTCTCATTTTTGAGTGGTGATAACATCTTAAGGAAGAATTTGTATTTTACTGCACATTAATTCATACATTGTTATTGCCTGGATAAGTCCACATTTCCCCTAAAACGCAATCAAACGATAAATGGGTCAGCAAGAAATAATATAAGTGACTCTTTCTACCTCTAGATGTAGCCGTTTCATGTAAAACATTGATATGATACCTTGAGCAGGAGAACAAGATGAAAGAGAACCATGTCTGCTGATGATGCCCAGTTGGATACATGACCCTTGAAAATCTGGAGAATAAAAAACAACAGACAAATGTTAAAGGTAAAGACCAGTTATGGTCATGCGATTGCATTGTAAAAGAAACGTTGTGGAATCGATCAGAAAAGGTTGATCATATAGCATTTAAGTATTGGTGTGTACTGCAATCATCAAAATGATAAGAAATTGGGCCCATTCTTCGTAAAGTTACAAGCACAATACACAGAAAGATGTATATGGGACTACCCTATATCCCTCAGTCAAATAGATATACTAATTTACCAAATTTTTTATCATCATGTATTAGTCAAAACATATTCTTTCACATGATTGGTAATGAGAGCTTCCATTTTAATTTTTGAAATTGGGGCGTTTCCAATACTGGTCTTTACCTTTAAGCAAGTATTTGGAGTCACATTTTGAATTGGGTCCGTTTAGAATACAACAAACATACAACAAATGTTCAGTTCTGCTCACTTTATTTTAAACATAGCTCAATTATTAAAGGAATAGGTAAAGTAGAAGACTAGCAAGATGGCTGATCTAAGTTTTTTTCCCAATTCAGAGCTCGCCCACTCACTCACTCACTCTCAAATGTCCTTGAATACTCTTCAGAAGACTGATGTACATGAGAACAAATATAAAGGCTTATTTTGCTAGTGTTTTTTTAAAAGAATGATAGAAATATATATCACTTTCAGTATTCACAACAGATTTTAGAGACTGGATAATTCCTTTACATATTAATCAATAGTGTAATACTTCGTTTTCACACCTATGATGCTACAAACACATTCAATCACTTTCTTGATAGTAATATATTGCTAAAGTTTATTCATCTCCCCCATGACACTCTTTCAACACAATTATCTAAAAAACGGACAAAGACAACAAATTTCTATCCATCTCGTTATATGAAATTGGCAATCACATACAAAGACACTAACCAATGGATTGATACTTGGACTGTGAGTGAGACACTGGCCTACAAGAAGAGACGCCTGCATCACGGATGATTGGGTCATGATGGGAAGGTGATCAACAAGATAGGTGAGCGCCCTCTTCAGTTCACGAGTGTCCAGGTGCATCGGGAGCTGCCCAGGTGGCGTGGTGATTTTCTTCATGGTTAAAAAACCAAAACAAAACAGGTTGTACTTTCAATTTCGATGAAAAAAAGGTTCATTATTTCAGTGACAGTATGATTGTGTTCTTTACAACAGACATGGCAATAATATTGTGATACCGATAGTCACAATACCGTGCGTTAATAAAATAAGATCACTTTTTGTATCAAGTTTCAGATACTGGTTCTTATTTTCAAAAAACAGTTTATGGATGTTGAAATAATGGGCAAAGAATTAATTAAGCAGTTATTGTTTACAGTTTCATAATGCATTATGCAAAATGCAAATAATTTGACAGATTTCATTTTGAATTTCTTTATTATTTGATTCTTGGTAATATCAATGTACTTATTCCTCAACATGTTGGCAATCTTATATGCATTTCATCAAACAGTTTTTTTCTTTCTTTTGAGATTGAGAGCAAGATGATAAAAAACATTTACCTCCTTGAGTTGAAACATCTTGATGTTGAAGTTGTCAGGCAAGTTCAATGGCTAGTGATGAAAGATAATAAATAAACATTAAAGAGAGCTTATGTTGAAACACCAACTGGTGTTCCTCTACAAATACAATCTGTTCTAATCTTCAAATTTATATATATTTATTTAAGACTGTGGATCATTTCACAGGTTATCTGGGTATGTCAAAAGTGGTCCTAAAATTTATCAAATAAACACATATTATCCATGACGTACCGGTTTATATGATATTTTACCAGAGGAAAACCCAAGATAAAATGCTTTTGTAAACTTGATTGCTTGTATCTCTTGTTATCCTACCTTCAAGGGCTCTTTCCTTCTACTCAGTAAATCACTCAGATCATTGGCATTCAAGCTGGAAAAAGAAAATAGGGTACATATCTCAATCACACTTAAGTTGTATTTACTGCATCACACAGATAGCAGATTATATAAGTAGACAAATATGTTCTTTTTCCTTTTGAAGATGCAAGTGACTAGCCAATGTGGCTGCAGCATGTGTTGTTAATTAGTGCAGTAAAAATTCACTTTACATGTTAATTTTCTCTCTCTCTCTCCTTCTCTTTCTCTCTATATCTCTCTCTATCTATCTACCTACATGTATCTACTCATATATTGATCTACTTCTCTCTAACTTTTCATTTCCTGGCTGTAGTTTTGTTTTATTTTGTACATATTTAAAGTGTTAAATTGAAAGTATTATGTATATATATATATATGTATTCCCCCCCCCCCCCCCAACAATAACAACTTCCGGTTAGGGCCTCCATGCATCTACAAACTCAGATAATTACCCACTTAAGTATTGCCCTCTTACCAAACTACCCCCTAGGTTGTAGTTTCAGGATAATTGGGGTAATTTTTTTTAAAGGAAATAGTTGTCTGGGGAGCCGTTATATGAGGTGTAATTGTCTTAGGGAGAAATATCTCTATGGGCTATATGTCTGGGTGTAATTATCGAGGGGTATTAGTCATGAAAAAGGGTGTTCTGATACCTTATATTTAACCATTTACTGAATGATGTAATCGGAGTGCTTAAAACATTGAAAAAGTTTCTAAACGTTAAAATCAAAAGAAAAGTTAGAGGTGTCGTGGTCGAGTGGATACGTCGCCAGACTGTCAACGCAAGGTCCACGGTTCGAGTCCCGCCGCAGTACTAATGTCCTTCGGCAAGACATTGATCTACATTTGCCACACTCAACCCAGGTGATGTAAATGGGTACCTGGCAATTCCTTGAAATGCTGGAGCGCTGTATAAACGGCAGCTAGGCTAAAGCCGGGGTAATAATAAATGCGCCTCGGAATAGAATTATCTAGATAGACGGCCCTATAGAAATGCCTATTATTATTATTATTATTATTATTAGCATAGTTGCTGTTTTACCTGTTAGGATCTTCTAGAAGCTGTTCAAGGCCATTCTTTAGTACCATCCCAAACAGTGTCTGAAAGGAAAATAAAGGGATTTTAGGAAATAAAGATTGTTTAGTTGCTATTTTATTAAAGAAATAAAGCTCATTTAGTCAGTAAGTTTAAAAAAATAACATTGAAGACTACAAATCATCTGTTCAGAGCCAGGAGGGCATTATCTCAGTTTTAAAGTAAAGGAGTTAATGCCCTTCCGGCTCCAAAGACTGGTTTTTCTGTTTAATACTCTGTTTCTTTTGCATTATTTGTTATCATCCATATTTTAAACCCATTTATGAAGTCATCCATATAAATGCAGAGCGTTGTTTTTTTATCCCTCTAATAACAGGCCATAATTTGAGTCTACAGCTCTGGACAAACAAATTAATCATGAAAATTTAAACCACCATCATTTTCTTGCAATTGATTCTTTTTCTATTTCACAATTGTTACTTTTTAAAACTAATTCTCTCTGTTATATTCAAAGAAGATATCTCACAATGTTTAGGCATTTAATTCAAATGGAATCTGAAGGCTCTTACCATGTAGCTTTGGCAGATGCATGAATTCTCAAGCTGGCACATAGCATAGAAATGATCCACTTTCCTGGAGAGTAAACCCTGTCACAAGACGATGAAAGAAGAAATGAGAAACGCATTATTCTCCTCAATTTGCGGGCTGGTAATAAGACATTTGAGGTGTCGTGGCCTAGACTCTAGAGGATATGTCACTGGACTGTAGATTACATGGTTCACAGATGAGTCCCTATATACTTTTTGCAAGACATTAATCTACATTTGCCACTATCCACCAACGCATACATAGTAAATGTATTACCTGGTAGGAATTTATTCAATGAATTTTAATAGCACCTTAGGGCACTTGGGCAATAGCCAGGGTAATAATACAACTGTGTAGGTGCCTTAAGCTTCCCTTGGGACAGATACATGCACAATATAAAAGTGGCTATTATTATGATTGTTATTTGACACAAAGCTGTCCTCCATATTGGATCAATATCAGCAATTGAAATATCAGCACCAAAAAATAAAAAAATATTCTGGTATTAAGCCATTGCCTCCTGAAACCTAGTGGTCCCTGTATAAAGCCTATGGGAATGAGAGGATTTAATATAGTCAATGGGTTAAAAGATGTGTTAACCAATCGCCTGTGGGAACTCTGTGGTCCTTGTATTAAAACCTACTGGAGTTAGAAATTTAGTAGTCAAAGGAGTTACCGTAAGTATAAACTATAAAGTACTTTTTATAACAAGGATTAATTTCAGTGACATCAAACTGAGGATAGAGAAAGCAAATTCCAGCATTTGAGTAGAGAACATCATCTCGGACAAAAACAACCACATACGGGACTTTCCCACTTTTACCTATTTTTAAACAAAAGAGTATTTTGGATACCTAAACCCTTTTCCCTTGTCTTTCAGCCATATTTATATCAAAACATTCTAAAACATACCTAACAATCAGAAAGACTAAATACTCAGGATACAGGCATCAAACATACACACAACAAAGATGAATACTCCATACCATAGGTCAAATATTCACTTGGCACCCCATCCAGAGTTTCATTGAATGGAGAATAATCTACGTACTCCTTTGTACTTACCGGATGAATTGTTTCGATCTCCTTAAGGCACTCGCAGGCGTTGCCACGCAGAACACGATCCTTGCTACCATTAACCTTAGACACAACATCCAGGAGAATATCAACAAATTGGAGGAAATTCCTTGGATGTTCTTCCTAATAAAAGAAGAAAGATTGATCAAGACATTAATACACAACCTACATCATACCAAAACCATACCAAATTCCATGTATGGAATTATAAAAATTCATATTTTCTTTGTAGTAAACCTTAATTAACATAATTATACCGACTGCAATTTTGCTGAGTTACATATGTATCTGCTTCATTTTTTTTTGTATTCTCTTCTAAATATAAAGCTATAAAGACCATATATGAACTAAATAACATATCAAATTCATTTCTCCTTTTCTTCTTCAATGCAGTTTATATCTTCAAAACAAATTCAACATACAAAAATCGGAAGAGAATTAATGTAGAATTTCATTCATTTTTGTGATAGTAATTTTAGTTGACCTCTTTTGGAAAATTGATAAAATAGTCACATTTATTGTAGTACCAAGTGGACACAATCTAATCAAGCCAAGGAATAATTTGTTACTGCAGGTAAACTGATATACAGTATGCAATAAAAGTGAGTATATACATCCTTTCAAGAAAGAATATGAAATATTTTATTGTAACTCCCAAGTGTGCTACACTGTTTTCATGGAATAAATATGTTGTACCGGTCTATAAATGTATCATGGAATGCTGAAGATATTGCTTTTAGGCTTGTGTTTTATTATATCAAACTTTGTACAAAGTTACATTAAAATTTCAATTCTTTTGGTGGTTTCGTGAGGAGTGTACTCATTTATGTTGGACATCTATTCTAACTCACCAGTTGATTGCAATCTAGCATGATTGTTGTTATAGCAACCAGTAGTTGACCCTTGAAGAATGCTGCAGTGTCAAGATGAAGCTGTTGATAGACGTTGGTCAATGATCCTACCACTTGCTCCACACTAAGGAACCAAAACAAATAACACATTAGCCCTCTTCAGAGAAGATGGGGCAACTGAATTTTTCAAGCAAAAGAAGGAATTCTCAGTCTCTGTACAGTCCTTAGTCAATAGTCCTATTGCTTTCAGTTTCCAAACTCAGATTCAAATTCATTTCAGTAATTCAAAAGAATATACATGTATATCTTCCATAAACATTGAAATTATATGCCAGGCCCACATGCAAACTGTAATAATAAATGCTTATACATCTAGGCCTACCTATATAAGAATAATACCTTGCCCTAAAAAAAAAGGATCTGCTTTGGACACACAGTCATTTTGTGAACTGAGATATCTCATCCATACCACATCAATGCCATACAGGAATGATTGTTTACTATGCTACATTCCAATTTAATAGACCTTAAATCAAAACAAATCAAGTTTTGAAATCCAACAGAATTTAACTATACTGAGGCTTGAATGAAGAATGGATATCCAATTACCTGTCGGCGTAGGAGAGAAGGACAGATGTTTGCTCTTGAAGGATGCCAAGCAACATGACCTTCACATGCATACTCAGGTCTTCAGAAAAGAGAGCCTGTGAAAGTAAGGAGATGTATTAATGCTCTAGCCTCTAAATCTAATTACTACAGATATGAACAAAACAAAACCCAAAAACACACTGTACGTGTGAGAAAAGTCACTACTGTGGCAGTCCAGTTTGTTCCATTGGATGACCAACGCTGGTAGCTAGAGAGTTAAAAGTACATACCAGAGTACCAGACATTGTGTGTCTGGACAGGTTGTGTATCAGGACAGTTATTTCAAACAGTAATTTGAAGAAGTTTAAATGCAATATGTCATATATCTTTTAAGAGTTATGTTAGACAATATTTTGAGGGATAAATATTTATAGTGCTATTTGATGCATACATATTGAGGTTAAATCCAAAGGCAAAAGCAGTTGTTAAGGCCCAAATTCACAAAGGAGGTTTGTTGACAAACCTAGGTTTATGTGCGTCACATGACGCGTTTTGACGCCTTTTTACAAACCAGGTTTTGACAAAAACGCGTCAAAATAACCTAGGTTTGTCGACAAACCTCCTTTATTTGTGAATTAGAGCCAAAGTGTCTGGACACACAAATCCCATCTATATTCAAAACGGCCCTCGCTTTATATCCAAGAGACACAGAAAAGGTGGCCACTGTAGACTAGCTGGTTCTATAGACTGGTCTACAACACAGAGGTCTTTCTTGAGGGAGACAACATACATGTAGACATGCAGGTAGCCTTCATCATCATGAAGAGGTGGCCACTAAGACACGTTTAACATACAAAATGTACATTTTGTCTTTAGAGGTAACAAAAGTTCCATTAGCTAAACAAAGCTGGTAAATAATCAAAGGTAACTACAGTCAGACCACCTCTTAAGTCAAGACAATCCAAGGGAAATAGAAATACCTATGGCCTTTATTATGGCCTTTCAACTTCTAGATCAGTATCATTCTAAATTAAGAAGAAAGAAAATGAAAAAAAATATCCCTGAAAAGAAAGGGAAAGTAATATTATAGAAACATCGATCATTATCAACATTCAGTGAGGGAAATTGTCTTTCAGGTATTATATATGTACCACAAGTTAAATCTTTTTCCTAAGATTAGAAGTTAGAGATTTGAGTCATGACAAAGAAGAGGAAGGGTGGTAAACATGGCAAAATGTCAATAGATTTCTACGGTAGATAAATTGGTTGCACTCACCTGCAGAATATCTAATAAGAAGTCATCTTCCTTAGTGTCATTATGAGCAAAAAATGTGCTGGGATTTCTCCTCAAGGCAGCAATATCTTTCAGCCATTTCTCGTTTCCTGGAAAGCCAGCCATAACAGCATTTTTTCATGGACTATTATATGGCTGCTTGTAACTGCTTCGCGGAGCTGCAACTAGATATAGGCCTAGATCTATACGACAATCCGCCCAGCGGCCCCCGGTCGCGCCCGGCACGTCATGCGACAGCGTTCGGTGTACGATCCCGGAACCCGTGGCATGAATCTTGATTGAGTTCACGGTATGTTTACATGCATATGGAGAGGGGTCACCCAAGGTCAGACCTGTACCTCAATGCAGTGGCGTATCCATCGTGGGGCATGATCGTACCTGTTTATTGCAGCAGTCGCTCATTGGGAAAGAAGAAGAAGAAAAGAAAAAAAAAGAAGAAGAAAAAAGAAGAAGAAGACGAAGCAGAAAGAAAAAGGAAAAAAAGATGGGAAAAAAAGGAAACAAAAGAAGAAGACGGGGGGGGGGGGGGAGTAAAGTGCGCGACGAAGTGAGGGTGAATCAGTGGCGTAATGAGCAAAAATGTTTGGGGGCCGCATAACAACAAAATCTATATCACCACCACTCTTATACATGCAGGCCCAGCGGAAAGTTTTCAAAGTTGGGGGGGGGGGTTAAAGTATTTACGATCAGGTAGAGCGAAGCAAGTAGGTTTGTAAATTGACGTAGGGTCCAAGGGCAAAGCCCCTGCTTGGGTCAAGGGGCGGAGCCCCATAATGGGGTTTTAGGCATTTAATTACGGCCAGATGAGCAGTCAGGGGGGGGCGCCTTTGGGGTCAAGGGGGGCAGGGGGGTCCCGGAAGCTCAGGTAACGATTGTGCCATTTCAACAAGATTTGAAGAGTTTCATTCCAAAAGGAGCTAAATCCACTTTGGGTACTTCTGAGTAAATCTCCTTTTTTTATTTCTCCACTTTCCCTTCAGCCATGTACCTTCATGTAAGGTGTCAACTTGGACCCTCAATAATATATGATAAGAAAAAATCTATTTCTGGTATTTGATTAATTTTAAGATTTTTATTTTCGTGGATTTAGCTCCTTTTTTCAATGAAATATAATATTGTATCTAAAATTTGTGAAATTTTAGAATATTTTCTCAATAAAATCACTGGAATTTATTTAAATTTAGTAGCAAACCTTTCTTTTAAATAATAACAGTAAAATCACATCTAAAAAACCTTTTGAAAAGAAATTTAACGACATATCACTGTTTCATTCCAAAAGGAGCTAAATCCGTTTTATTCCAAAAGGAGCTAAATCCATGTTTCATTCCAAAAGGAGCTAAATCCACAAATTTTAATAATTTAATAAAAATCAGAAAAAACTGGTAGATTTTGTTTCTTATCATATATTATTGGTCTAGGGTGACACCTTTAACATAAATAACAACATAAAGGTACATAGCTGAAGGGAAAGTGGAGAAACAAAAAACGTGATTTACTCACAAGTACCCAAAGTGGATTTAGCTCCTTTTGGAATGAAACCGATTTGGATTTAGCTCCTTTTGGAATGAAACATGATATTGTAACTAAAAAATTTCATACTTCCTGGTGAAAATTTAGAATGCGATATAGTGCACTTTGTCCCCATCATGTAGGAAATCATTATTTGAAGACGAAAAACTCAACTTTGATAAAAATATGGATTTAGTTCCTTTTGGAATCAAGCTCTTCATTTGTAAATCACTGATATCGAATTAGAAAATAAACCACGTTTGAATTTTTTTTTTTTTTTTTTTTTTTTGGGGGGGGGGTTCAACTGCCCCCCCCTCCCCAGGCGCGGATCCAGGATTTCTTAGGGGGGAGGCCCAAATTTAAAATTATGCGAGCCAAATATTGGTACGTAAAGGTGACCAGCAGTGACGTAATGGGGGGGGGGGTGGGTGCAGGGAGGGGCGAGTTTTTCCCCTACCTCCTCCGCGAAGCGCGGAAGCTTCGACATTTCAATAAATTATTAAAGAAAGAAGGCTATTCGTTGAACCGTTCCTAAAAATAATCCTTGTCTGAATTATGTTCCCCCCTTTGCGCGGAAGTTTTTACGTTTCAAGGTACTATGTCCTTTTTGCAGCCAACCTCAAATGCTGTAGAACTCTGCAGGAATTATGAATATGTCATGTATGTCCTATCTGTGAAATTTAAACGTTAGCAGTGTCCTCATATTCAAATTATGCAAGGAAACCCGTTTACTTGCTAGACTTCAGTTTTTTCTTCTTCTTTGGTAATAAAATACATGAAAAGAGTTGTAAAGGGTACATGAGCATTTCTCTACATCAATTACCCACTTCTTGTGATGGCCAAGATTAAACTGATTGAATCTTTGCGCAGCATAAAACGTATGACCATTCGGTACAATTGTCTGAAAATCAAGACTATTACTTTTGGGCTCTATAGCCCTAAAGTCGATTTGACAACTAATAGTCGTTATTTTCCCGCTTAAAGACATTTTCAAGCCCCACCTTTTTTAGGGGAGTTCTAAATTAGTATTATCTTTCAAATGCAGTTGGAATTTAACTTTTTCATTTTTTGGGCCTGCAAATGGGACATAGTACCTTTAAATCATTAGAGAAAGAAGACGATTCGTTGTGTCGTTATCGACTCTTAATCTTCGTCTAACTTCAGTTTCCCCCCTCTCTTTTTACGTTTCATTAAATCATTAGAGAAAGAAGACGATCCGTTGTACCGTTCTCGACTCTTAATCCTTGTCTAAATTCAGTTCCCTCCCCTCCGGCGCAAAGCGCGGAAGCTTCGACGTTTCATTAAATTATTAGAGAAAGAAGACGATTCGTTGTACCGCTCTCGAAAATAATCCTCGTCTGAATTTATTTTCCCCTCCCGCGCGAGGCGCGGAAGCTTTTACGTTTCAATAAATCATTAGCGAAAGAAGACGATTCTTTGTACCGTTATGACTTTTAATCCTCGTCTAAATTCAGTTCCCCCCTCCCTTCCTACGCGAGCGCGGAAGCTTTTACGTTTCATTAAATCATTAGAGAAAGAAGACGATTCGTTGTACCGTTCTCGACTCTTAATTCTGTTTGAATTCCAAAAATGTTCTTTGTCTACTCCCTTTTCTTTCTACGTCCTCTACCTTTTTACTCCTTTTTACTCCTTTTTGGGGGGACCACCTCACCCCCCCCCCCCCCCACCCCCCCCCCCCCCCCCCCCCTGGCTACGCGCCGCGGTCAGAATGAACATTATGTTGATACCTTGTCCGCCCCCGGAAGCTCAGGAGTTTAAGGCAATAATTTACGGTCAGATTAGCATTCAGGGGTCCGCCTTAGGGCTCTAGGTGGGGTCCAGGGGGCAGAGCCCCGGAAGTTCAGGTCTTTTAGGCATTTAATTACGGTCAGATGACCATTATTTTGATACCTAATTGTGACACTGGCAGGTCACTAATTGGCGTGGGGTTCCTCTTTTCCTTTTTTCTTTCCCTTTCCTTCCTTCTCTTTTATTTTATGATTGGGGGGGGGGGGAGGTAACAGCCTGGGAGGCAAGTCCCCCCCCCCCCGATCTCCTTCTTCCCTCTTTTCATATTTTCTTCCTCTTCTTTTTTCCATTTCTCTCCTCTTTCCCTCTCCCTTCTTTTCCTTCTCTCTCCTTTTTTTTTTTAGGCGGGGGGGGGGGGGGCAAGGCCCGCTCGGCCCCCCTGGATCCGCGCCTGCTCCCCCTCTATCAGTATGCCACTGGGGAGAAGCACATTGTTTTGATGGGAGGTAATGTGTCCGGACACTTAACAAAAATGAATCCACCTCTTTTGCCCTTGGATTTAACGAAATACGGCATGATGCATCAAAATATATTTATCCTTTATTGCCTGCCATATTTCTTTAAATATTTATGAAATTTTGCGTGTAAACTAATTACCGTTTTAAATCAACTGTCCGGATGGTAACCCGTTCGGCCGCGGACACACAACTTCTGGGTAAAACAAAATATCACTTGAATGGTTTTCGGGGAAGGGGTGATCGACCATTAATTTATTTTGTATTGTACAGTGCGTCCCAGAAAAAACGAAACCGAGAAGTATCGATGTTTTATCATAACTTAATCACAACCATAATTAATGAATGATACATATTTGGAAAGCTTAGAGTCTCCTCTTTCAGTTGATGCTACTCACGTGATGCACATTTCACGCATGAGTGATTAAAAGCAATTTGAACGAAGGAAACCAAAAATACATTTGGCGGGCGGTATCTGAATTTCAAAGAAAAATTCATATTTCTAGAAAGTTCATTTTCTGCTCTTTCATATGACACCTCAATCAAGAAAAATGAGCCAGGAATAACAAAGTTCTGTTTCTGTACAACATGATTAAGTTATGATAGAACATCGATACTTCTCGGTTTCGTTTTTTCTGGGACGCACTGTATATATAACATGGGAAAAATCGTTGTATAGCGCTTCATTCACTTTCGATCTCATTATCATGTGGATGGATGGATGTGATGGTTATTTTAACTGACTGCTAAGAAAGCATAAATGCTTGTAAGTAAGCAACCTGACGGATGATGGCTTAAGGTCTTCTCCGAGGGACCTGGTAGTGAGGATTAATGCCTTAATACCAAAGGGCAACAAAGCATGAGGGTTCTTATCTCTGCCAAGTGTGTAAAATTGTCTCTCTCCATTCTCGGTTACTGAATTTCCAAAACACTTTACACGCACTGGGACGACATATCAATATGTAATAATTATGTGCATTGTAGAAATAATAGTTGTTTTCATCGTTATCATCATTTCCCTCAGGCCTGATTTAAATATATCCTTCATTTTTTCCATGGAAATAAGTCCTTTGAATTTGATACAGAATTTACTTACATTTGACAGTCATGCAAAGGGGTGGAGAAAATAAATTAGGTTAACAGCAGTGTTTCTGACAGGTCTAAGATAGGACATTAGTTCAATGTGAATGTTGGAAGATAGGAAAGCTTAAATATAATACCGACAAATTTGTTGAACAAACCGAAATAGGCAGTTCTTTTACCTACATGTATTTTTTACAAAATGGCCAGCATTTGACATTACCCAATGTGGGCACAAACTATTCCAAGCTGGTTGGATGCATTTTCTGCTCAATATTTTTTTCTTTATTTTACAATCTGATTAAAAGCAATAAACTTTTGCCACCGATAATTAGTGGTATCTCTCAACCTTTCGTGCCATCTTCGAAATGTCATTTGGATCTGAACTGATTTTGTTTTCTGTCAAATGATGGGCAGTTTTATTACAAACTAGGTAAAATTTTAAAAGCTGAAAAGACCAGCGCTTGACGTTACACAACGTGATCAATGTAGGCAATGAAATACCACAAACTGATAGGATTTGGTCTTTTCTATAGCCAGTATTTTTTCTTGATTTATACCTTTGCTATTACATACCATTTGAAATAAAGACAACATAACTTTATAGTTGGCTAAGTAACGTTTGTTCACATGATCTGCATTATTAGCAGATATCAATTTTAACTGGCTGCTCTTGGGCCACTATCACATTATATTGATTATGATGGATTTTGTGTGTGATTAAAGTCGATACAGGATTGGATTGTCGTGCTTTGCAATTTGCCATGTTTTATTGTTCATCATAGTCTCTCTCTCTCTCTCTCTCTCTCTCTCTCTCTTTCCCAAATTATGTTTCATTTTAATGAGAGGTTTCACTAACTTTCATCCCAAATCAATCATATCCATTCTATTATTAGGCACTGTAGCTGCATACACTATGAATATGACTGACAAAGAAAGAGGACAAAATATACAGTTCCTCAGGTAGACAAAGGAACATCCCTTCACTGCTATTATGTAAAAATGTGTAGAACAGGTGTCACATGCATATTCACCTTTTTACATAATAGCAATGAAGGGATGTTCCTTTATCTACCTGAGGAACTGTATATTTTGTCCGCTTTCTTTGTCTGTCATGTTCATAGTGATATAGAACCCACCTCTGCAAGCTGAGCCAAACAATGAATAAAAACAAACACTTACTATTCAGCGCCCTTGGATACGCGGAACAAATAGAGATGAATGAAAGGGAAATTGGTGTCTGGTCTGACGTGCATGTGTATTCAGGCATGTCAGTTGTATAGGCCTACGTGATATATATATATATCTACGGATAGAAACATACAACAGGTTCAAGAAAGCATTGATTAGTTGCTGAGCTGAGGTATTTATATACAGGTAAGTCTATATCGAATATGAATTCACTTACAATTTTGATAATTTTCAATATATCACATTATCACCGACTTAGATCTAATTCCATTACTTGTCTCAATAATTGTGGAAATATATATTTTACATTTTGTCACACGAGGAATTGTGTGTATATACAGGCCTACCAAAAAGACTAACTATTGAAGGATTCAGACGGACCTTATAGTTGTGTCAAACAAGTTGTTACTTTCATTAGCAGGCCTATATGTAAACATATTTCTCATGATTGTGATCATATTGATTTGAAATAAGTAGATAAAAAAGTTACTCTACATGATCCTTTTCGGACCTTAATTGGGCATAATGCTTAGGTATTAAGATGGTCATCCTTAGTATTTTTTTGCAGCCTGCGTGGGAACTAATTATGCACGACTAGGTATATATTTTTATTTTTACTTTGTTCTACGGGATTTCGAATATTTATTTCATGATTATGATATAGTTTCTGGTTAGTTTATCTCTGTTCCATTTGCTTTATATTTCAGAATAGCCACAAAGAAATTAGGAAATGTACCAACAGCCACCACCCCAAGCCCTAGGGTATCCTCCGCCACAGCAAGGGTACCAACAGCAACCACCCCAAGCCCAAGGGTATCCTCCTCCACAGCAAGGGTACCAACAGAATGCACCTCCTCCCCAACAAGGGTACACTCCACCTCAACAGGGCTACCCTCCACAACAGCAAGGGTACCAACAAAATGCACCTCCACCTCAACAAGGGTATCCTCCTCCGCAACAGGGGCAAGCTCCACCGCCACCACAACAAGGTTACCAACCAAATGCATCTGTTGCAGCAGCTCCACCACCACCACAACAAGGTTACCAACCAAATGCACCTGTTGCAGCAGCTCCACCACAGCAAGCACCCCCTCCACCACAATCCGGTCAAGTACCGCCGCCACAACAAGGACAAGCACCTTCTCAGCTCCCAAATCCTCCACCAGGTGCTGGTAATGTAGATCTCCCGGGAGGCACTGACGAAAAGGATGAAAATGGGGTAAGTCTATACACAAAAAATGAGTTATATATTATGATGCATCATTGGGTTATCTTCATATCTCGACGATGTAAAATGAATTTTTAAAATGAAAATGAGCTCCAAACACTATTGCACTCCTGAATATTCATTTTCGAATTAATCAGTCAATGATAATAGATCTTCTTTTTTAACAACAGTAAAATAAACTTAATTATGTTATTAAATGCACCTGTTTACAGTCCTCCGACATATTTGTTCCGGCGACTCTCCGGGGTTTTTTCCGTCAAAGATTTAAATGATTAGGGTTAGGGTTGCTTGTAATTTCAGATTAGGGTTAGGGTTAATATTAGGGTTATTGAGGTATAGTGATAGGTATTTCATATTCTATCGATTTGATAATTTAGCAGCACTGAACTTCATCTTACATAAATCTTAGCATCCAAATCTAAACTAAATTTCCTGATTTGATTATCATGATTATGATTACAATCGGTATGTACCTTGCAAGTAGTTTAGGACAAATTGAAATATTAGTGAATACATATCGTATGTTTTACTTTACTAGGGCTTCAATAATTCGTTCAAATCGTGTACAGGTAAATGTAATATAAGGTGATTCATTTCTTGATTTTATTTGTTCGTGTCTTCATTGTTTATTTCAGATTGGAGATGAAGATAAGGGCGATATTCCACTCGATAGTATGGAGGCTGTGACGGGATATGATGCTATGGATAGTATGCTCCCACCCCCTCCTGTTTATGAAGAATATGTGCAGCCCCCACCACCAGACTTCACTGCACAGTAAGATACTATTCCTTTTAATGATGATATAATAATAGCTTTCCAAAAGATAATAACATGCAGTTTCCATCAGATGGCTATTATATTTTTGTAAAAATTATTATTGGATTCTGTATCATTTCTGTTGGAAAAAGGAATTTGTATTCATCGAACTCATGTCTGAATAAGGGCTCTTTGTGGAAATTATTATGCCATGAAAAGTGAGGCATATTGTGCCAAATTGCCTTTCATTTGGCATTCCAAAATGTCTTCTAGATTTCGTTTTTTAATTGTAGAACTAGGCGTTGTCATTATACGTGTTAACACTTGAAACGTTAGGTAAAAAAGACCCAACGTCAGGGTAATTCATGTCCAACCATCTTTGGGGCAATTTTATGACCGACTAGACTGACATTTTTCCCCATCACGATCACAGGTCCTGTTACTAAATATTGAGCAAAATAACCCCCGAGTGAGTTGGGCATATCATTATGTAAGCGAAAAGTTGGGAATTGTTTACCCAACGAGTGATTTTTGTTTTCTTCGGTGAAGATTGTGTCCGCTGTTTCTGTCAATAATAATGTATGCAAATCCCTTCTCTCCTCCATCATCAGAATGCCGATGGTGAAAGATGTGGAAGCAAGAGCTGTTTACCCAACGAGTTCTTTTTGTTCCTCAGTGAAGTAAATCCGTTGCTTCTCTCAATAATAATGTATGCAAATCACATCTCTTCTCCATCAGAATGCCGATGGTGAAAGATGAAGAAGCGAGAGAGGCTCTTGTGTCCCATGCTGCAGAGAACTGTTGCTGGGGTACAAAAGCGGCAAAGGAACTGAATTTCTCCAATATCGACCACTCTGCAGCATTTCATGTAAGTATGATGAAATACGGCTCAACGTCACTCCTTGTGGAGTGAAACGAGTCCAGTGAAGAAAAAGATAAGGAGAAAGATAAAATGATAGAGAGAGAGATAGAAGATAGTTATGGGGAGGGGTAGGAGGAGGAGGAGAGGAGGAGAGAAGGAGAGAAGGAAAGGAGGTGGGGAGGCGGAGGAAAGGGGGAGAGGAGGAGAGGAGAAGGGGAGGCGGAGGAGAGGGAGAGAAGTGGCAAATGATATCAACATAATATTATGTATACATATTTATATGTACTGTACATGAGTGTGTGTGTGTGTGTGGGGTAAGGAAATCTCATAAGAGTGAATTCCAAAAAGAGTTCGCATGAAGAAGAAGGCCTACACTTCAGGTCTCATTTGCTGCTGACTTTCAACACTTTTTGTTTAAGTTATATTTCAATATCACCATTAATAATGGTTTTGTAAAAGGTAGGCATAAGAAATGTCTTTTGCAGACCGTACCTCAAACTTTACACAATATTTTTTTTGTTAGTTTTCTATTCAATTACACTTTTTATTAAATGTATGGATGATTGATGCATTATAAAATGCTTGCAGCTGTTAAATTGAGCGATATTATACAATTCAGCATTGATCGACGTGTAATTTCGAGACCAACAATAATTGTTTTATGAACCATACATTATAACAAACTCGTTCCTTTGGCGGAAAAGAACCAAATTAAGATATGACATGACATTTCAAAATGAAGCAGCTTAGTATGATGCAGGTCAAGTACGATTGAATCAATTTCTCATTTGCATTCACACGTGAATAGAATTACAAATGCGTTTTTTTTTAATAGCTGGAGTGATGAGCGTTTTGTATAGTCTATGTGCGTACATGAACACACATTGTAGTTCACTTCTTTTAACAGTTATTCCGGTAATCACATTACTGTTTTTCCGTAAAGAAATCAGCATCCCAGGTGGAAAGAGTTCCTCTTTTAGTTTCGTTATTTCGTTTGCAAAATATTATTTAAACTAGATGATTGAAGGCATCTTTATCATGTCCATCTTTACCAAAGAAATTAAAATATAATTCCGAAGTTGAACAATAATCATATACGCAACAAGATATAGGTTTAATTATCTTTTGATAGATGGATGCATGTCCAAATACGAGAATCTTGTTTTTTATTGTACATTTTGTTCGTCTAACGTATCTATCCATCACTTTGTACATTTGTTTATACTGTTTTATTCTTTGAGAGCAATTGAATAAAGGCTTTATTTGAGAAAGAATTAGGTCAAAAAATAGTTAAAAATTCATTACATTTGCATAAAACGAAATTGTAGACCTCGATAAAAGGTATGAGACTGAAGACATAGCCATCGTAATATGAAGGTTTCACATATAGGCCATAAGAAACATAGCATCTTCAGTAAACTTGTAAGGGGAGCTATTGTTAACAACATTTCCTCATATGGGTAAAATTCCAAGAGTTTATTTAAAGAAAAAATGGGTACCTGGTAGGAATTAATTCTTTGAAATGCTAGAGCGTCGTAATGGCAGCACAGCTAAAGCCGGGGTAATGAACTCCAGGTTGGGAAGCGCTTAGTGATTGTAATAAGTGCTATATAAAAACTGGTTATTATTATTTGTATTATCATTATTAAGATGTTGTTGGTTCATGTTTTAAAAATGATTTACAAAATATTTTTGGATGATAAGGGTATCATTAATATTCAATCAATGCCTGCAATTTTATACCTTTATAATCATAATGGCATGATCGTCCGAATGTTTTTATTTTATTTTATTTAATTGTGATTGCAACTTGTTTTCCTTTCAGTACGTTTTGGAAACCTTCTCTGAAAGCAGGAAAACTAACTGGGCTTCAGAACCTTATGTTGGTAAGTATTGAGGTAAAGAATGACCGAGGGCAGTATGAGAACAAGCGAGAGATAGAGAGACAGAGAGAGAGAGAGGGGGGAAGAGGGGGAAAGGGGGAGAGAGAGAGAGAGAGATAGAGAGAGGGAGAGAGAGAGAGAGAGAGAGAGAGGGGGGGAGAGAGACTGGATCAGAAAGACAAATACACAGAAAGAGACGGAGGGGTTGGAATACGAGAAACAGGAAAGACGATTATAAGTTGAAAGGGACAAGCAATCAGAGAGAGAAGGTAAGAGAAAACTATACAAAATACAGATTGGGACAGAGACAGGACTCACAAGAGGAGATAGCGAGAACTATAGATAGAGAGAGATATATATATATATATATATATATATATATATATATATATATATACATAAAAGGAAAGAGAAAACAGGGGAAACGGACCATTAGGCCCGCAACAGACGGGGGAGATATTATTGGCGTTAAGAAGGGGGGGGGGGGAAGGGGGGGGGGGGGGGGGGGGGGGGGGGGGGGAGGGGGGGGGGGGTAGAAATCATTTTCTTCTCTAAAAGAGAGATAGAGATATGGAACTATATACATGTATATACCTAACATTACAATTTCGAGTATTGTAACTAAATGAACTGAAACCTTTTTCTGTTGTTGCAGGAAATAGACAAGGCCTTTCTTTTCAAGTTCTGAAAGAAAAAAGTATTCATTGGAATTATGACCATGTTTTTTTTTCTCTTTTCGTTTTGATAGGTCAGTCGATTGATAGTCCATACAATGGACCAGCTCCAGTACCATGGAGTATTACTGTTCAGAACCCTCCAATGTTTCAGGATACTGTAATCTATCGGGAGGTGCCACACACAGCTACAGTCAAAGTGAGCAAAATACAAATACTATCGAACTCCAATATACACCCGTCATGTATAATAAATCATAAACTTATAGCAGACTATTCAAATCCCCTTTTGATTATACCGATTTAAATTATGTTTTCAGCAGATGATTCTCCGTCGGTCTTTTAGTAATGCAATTATACATTTCTTTTCAAATTAAGAAAATGTAATGGAAAATTATTAAATATTCTGTGTGTGAACACAATGATCATGTAAATTCATTATAAGCCCTCGATTAATACGAATTGGGGCAAAGGTATAGGGCTGTGAAGTTCATTCGTTCTAATAAAATGGATTATTGTCAATCCCTTCTATTTTATTAATTTGAAGATTAAAGCAGTATTGCTAATTAAGGTCTAACCAAAATCGTTTAATTTTGAAATTTGGTCAGAATATGCATGATTATTTCTGAAAATGGAACTACAATTTCAGTGATTTTTTTTTATTATTATTCTGGAACAGCCCTGTCATGATTGCCGAGCCACTGGATATCGTCGCTGCCATAACTGTTATGGCAGAGGAACGGTAAGATCTCGTTCTTTGAGCTGCATTTTTCATGATTTTTTTGTCTTTCTTTCTCTATGTTCAAGTAAAGGCTTTTTTCTTTTCTTTTCTAAGTTCAAGAATTCCCCCCCCCCTTATGTTCAAGTAATTTTTTGGTTTTCTTTATGTCCAAGTATTTTTTTTTCCTTTAAAACTTATAGCCATGTGCTGTGGAAATGCAATTTCTATTTTCAATCATCATTCTTTTTAAAATTCATATGTACAGATGAATACAAAAAAACTAGAATAAGAATAAGGAAACAATCAGAGAAACACATTTATTCACAGTCATTTATTTGTTTGCCTTCAATGAATAACAAAGTCAGAAACTCTGTAATTTTCTTAGGTAATTAATTATCTAATTCTTGTGTAAAATTAGCTCAAGAGCCTAAAGTTGGAAACATGTTGGTGCCCAGTCTCCCCCGAATTTTATTACAAAAATAATGAACTTTTTATTTATCAACCTACCTCAATAGTCAAACTTTATACTGCATATAATACTGTCACGCACAATATTTTTATTTAGCATAATGAATATAATGATATACGTTCTTTTTCATCATTACTGTGGCTGTAGTATGCTACCGATGTAATGGCGTTTTCATCACTATAAACCAAATGTAGGATAGAGGATTATATTTTCTCAAAACAATACATTAGGTTGAAAATCCTGTTTATCTTTTTCATATTTTATCATCAGACTCGATGTAATTATTGCGACGGGCGTGGTCGGCGTGCTGTGAGTCGACATGATGGAGATCGTCACTATACGGATTATGAACACTGCACATGGTGTGGTGGCGACGGACGGAGAAGGTTAGTAACTATTATTCGTCATTTGAAGGGAAAATCCGAAATATGTGTATTGCGTAATGCCCTTTGCGCACAAGGCGTTATTTCAATGCCTGACGTAAGACTGCGTCATTGCCTGACGTAAGGTGCGGTCTTTGGAGCGTCATGAGAGCGTGACATCGTGCAAAAACATACAATAATTTCAAAATGAACAGTGTATACATTGTGTTAAATGATTGGCGCATGCGTGGACTTGATTGGCGCAGATAATAACGACGCCTTGGCATAACAGACTTTAACAGAAACAAAAATTGAAATCGATTTTTATCATCATTATTTTTATGGTCAATTTCGAGATCTCCGTAAGATATTCGTACATGAACAGAAAAATGATGAGGACTGCGATTATTGACTTTGGCGTGTGTAATGTCTGAACATCAATTATATACTTTGACTGCTATTTAAAAAAAAAATGAATGGTTTACATATGAGAAATAATTGATACTTATCTTCATTTTTCCTGAATAAAAATCCTTCAAGATGGAAATTAGATTCTTGTGTATGATGTTTCATCCCTTTCCATGTATACATTTCTAGCAATAATTTACATCTTATTTGATATAATTAACAAGCGATTTTATCATGTGAATTTAACAGATTGAATACACAATATGAGATTTGCAATTAATTGTAAACACCTTTTAATCCAATCTTTACCTCATGTGATTTCACTTTTTAAAAAATTAAAAATTATAGATGCTCGAGATGTACTGGTACAGGACGCATAGTATGTATTACCTGCAACGCAAATGGACAACTCAAATGTTACATACGACTTACAGTTGAGTGGTAAGTTTCATAATACTGTGTGTTCTGCACTCCTAAACGTTAATGAAACTATTATATTTTGCTGCTTTAAACTTTTCATCATATCATTTTTACGGAGCGACGTACATACTTGTTTGACTAAGCTATTGCATTAAGTCATGCAATGTTCCTCAAAATAAAAACATTCGAAAAAAAGTGATTGTTATATAAAAGAGGCGACTTAATACTCTATTTGAATCGTTTTTTGATAACAAATCTGAATACTTAAGTTGAGTGTTGTCAAATAAATACACTGTTCAATAACGATATTGAGATAAAATTTGCTAGTTTGGTTAAAAGATTGACATTCAAAATTTAAATTGCTTTCAATCCAGTACATTATTTAAAAAAATGATAGGTGGAGAATAATAACTATTATGTACTTCCACGGTTACCAACCGAGTTTGCTCTAAACGGAGCAGCTGCAATGATTCTCACTACTGCTGGTAAATTAAAAGGTAATCAATAGTCCCCATTTCAAATCAGGGTATCATGCTTTTTATTCTGAAACGCTGGTGGAATATAAACAATATTTTAGCATCGTATAATAAATAGGGGGCTTCCTTGGAAAGCAGGCCATTAATTTGATTTTTATGGCTTGAATGAAACTACCCTACTGAAATAAAACTTAATAAATATAAATAAATAAATCAATATATTTCAAGATTCCTCTGGTATTATGTAGGCCCTATTGATAATATTTTTTAATTTTTTTTTCTGTGTTAGGAAAAATCACGTTGAAGATCACATCGTGGAGCGTACGAACCTTCCTGATGAGTTAGTCCGTGGAGTCTCCGGTGAGCAGGTGTTTCAAGAGGAACATCCGAAGGTGGGATAAAAATAATTATCATAATTTTCAAGAAACTTTCAAATTCCTTTAGCAAGAGTCATTTATTTTTACTGCTTAACAATTGGTGTGAATTCGAATAGAAACTGTTTCAATGTTTGTTTCACCATTACCAGAACTCCACCCTATCTTTAAGAAGAGTTGGGTAAAACAACAATTAAGTTGGACGTGGGGGCATGCATCTTTGTTGGGTAAAATTCCGCCCAACAGTAGATAAATATTACACAACATTGGTATGTACTACCCAACATGCATGTTCCCATAATTATGGGTAAAATTTTACCCAAGTCTTACGTGAGAATGTGTGATATGGAAGATAATATTGACACCGAGATAAGTACGGTGGTTATGATCTAAAGGCTAGGTGAGGATTAGCAGTGTTAATGACGTCAAGATGATGGTAATAAACACAAAATTGGCACTGTAAGTCGATGATCGTTGGTCTATGCAGACATTTTTAAAAAAAATATATCATTTATTTATTGATGTATAAAACTGATTACCATCCTAGGCTGGAGATTCAAGTTAGAGCAAATTAAAATTTTACTTTACAAAATGTTTACGAACATAATTTTTTCATATTATTAAACCAATACAGTTTATACATCTGTAGCATATCGTGAAGAAAAACACTGCACAAAAGAGGTTCCAATTAGTAAACGAATAGAGTAATTTCAATTTTAAGCGAAGTGTCACTCCATAATTTATTATCGTTGATGTAGATTTTTCAAGGAAAGTGTTATGATGTTGACATAATGCATTCAATAAAACCAAGTTAATCTTCCCCTTGAACCAGTTACTGAATCATACATACCTTTTACCTCCATTTTCTTTTGGAGATCTTTGACAACATATTTCATGTACAGTTATCTCGTCTCTTTTTTCATGTTAGGTGTGGCCTATTAAAGGATTTCCAATCAACGATGTTAACACAGGTTCTAGCATGCTGGTTCAGCGTCATACCTTAGCGTACAACCGAGAGAGACTTCATATGCAGGTTTGCTTGAATAATGAAGACAGACTAATTAAACTTTTAATTATGACATTATGTTCCGCCGTAAATGTGCTCGGAATTAAAATGATATTTCAGCTGAAAATTTTTAAATATTAATTATTTTTTTTAATATTTACTCCTTGGTTTTATTGTCAAATAGATATTGCTTTTTTTTAATATGCCAAATAATAATATATTTCACGAACTCAAAGTGTATAAAAACGTTCTTTGAATAATGGCAGATGATTGGATTTTATTTGTTTATTTTTCTTTTTACTAAAGGGAACAGTTTTTGTGGTCATAAAAAAACAAGACAAAACAATCAGACGGTCTTCCAAATATTAGGCGGTATAGTAACATGGGTATTGTAAACGAAGGCAAAATCTAAAAATCATCCTTTGGTTTACTCTGTTGCTACTAGTCCATTTTCTCGTTATACCTCATTAATTTGTCTGTCCTTTTTTTTCATTTGTCTTTGCAGCGTCATCAGATTCGCGTTATACCTGTAGCTGAGGCTAAGTGTACCTTCAAAGATGAAACTTTCACCTACTTCGTGTATGGCTTTGAGAGGAAAGTACATGCACCAGAGTACCCTCAGCAATGCTGCTGGGGATGTAGCATCTTGTAAAGAAAAACACTGTGAAAAAGAGGTTTCAATTAGTAAATGAATAGTACAACAGTCAAACTGTCTAAATGGCCACCTCTGTATAAAGACCAAGGCCCGTATTCTGAAGTCAGGTTTAGTTAAACCCGGGTTTAAGTCTAGTCTAAACTTAAACCCAGGTTTAAAGTTAAGCCAAGGTTTAACCATGGAGATGTAGTCTGCTTTTACTGCACATGCTCAGTACAGCTCACCCATCTTCCAGATGTTTACAGTGGCAATGTATTTTGTCGCCTTCGAGAAAGATATGTGTGTAGTATGTTGTAGAACCTGTCTAGAAAGGCGACCTGTATACAGTGGCCACTTTTTACGTTTCCCTTGGGTAGCCTCAATAGACAGGGTTGGGCCTTATTCATTTATAAAGACAAATGCTGAAAAATTAATTAACACAATACAGCTCTGATACAATAAGATACCTGATTTAACAAGCTAAGGTACAATGATTATCTTTCTTAAATACAATGTATCTTGAAACTTAATTTGGTCATTAATGATCGAATTCAATGAAATGAATGAATGAAATTGGCATACCTGATATAACAAGCTAAGGTACAATGATTATCTTTCTTAAATACAATGTATCTTGAAACTTAATTTGGTCATAAATGATCGAATTCAATGAAATGAATGAATGAAATTGGCATGGTCCTATCCTCGTTGTATATAACGAGTTTCAACGGTACATGTTTTTAATTGTGAAAGACCAAGCCTTCTCT